>JAAALK010000284.1:10434214-10864222 GCA_019279435.1 Zizania palustris
GAAAACGTCGTCGCCGCTCTGCAAGACCTGCGGCACCACCACTCTCCTAGGTCCTAGCCGCGCGCCCTGCCGAGGCCGTGCCAGGAGCCCCAATGTGCGTCCGGCCGATGCGCCTGGCGCCACAACAGTCATGGAAGCATGAGGCGGTGGCGAGCCCTCCCTGGGAGGAGATGACGAGGGATGAAACCAAAAATCAAAATCGAGATAAAGGAGCACATATTTGTGCGGCGGTGGTGGCCATGGTGGAGGCGTCGTCCAGGGAGCCCGAGGGTGGCGGGCGCTACATGGGTGGGGCGGAAGGCTTCGGGTGGGGAGGTGGAGGAGGCAGTAGGCGACGGCGGCGACTATGGCGGCGAAGGCGGAGGCACAGATGTGTAGGAGGAGAGCACGGGAGGAGAGGAGAGGGGTCTAGATCTGGAAAAGAGGAAGAGGTTGAATCAAGCAAAGTTGAAGGACTATTTTGTTAAAACAGCACGTTGGACTAATTTCACAGAATCGAAGGTCATTTTTGCAAAGGAGGTGACGTGGCTTCACCTGGGAGCAGGAAAGCCCACCTGCTTTTAATATAAGTAATTCCTGGCTGCCTGCGCGGCGCACCTTGTGACTCTTCTGAGAGCCCTTGCGAGTTTCGAGACTACTACCCTGTCGAGCGACCTGCCGTTGCAGCCATGTGTCTCAGTGCGAAGCAAGTCTAGTCATGTGACACACCTGCACGCTTCACCGCTCGCGGCGTCGGCGCGCGAGGACGCCACCACCGGATATCCCGGCTTATCCACGCCGTGCGTGCCTTGCATGTTTCGTCGCTCACGACGTCCTCTCGCGGCGAAAAGGTGGCGCGAGCACGATCGATCTCGCGGCTCCCGTTCAACGACGCGATTCGCCCGGTATCGTCTCGGCGCGATGCCGCGAATCGGTCTAAAACGTACGACGGCAACAAACCGTGTGGCGGCGTCTGCGTCGGCGCAGAGGATCCAGGGGGTCGTTGGGGGGGAGGGCGGCTTCATAGGATTTGTGGATTTTTGCGCCCTGGGTTTCGGTCACGGGAACTACTTCAAAACCCCTCTCCTCTATCCCATCCCCTCCTCGCGGCTGCGGCGGCTAGGCGGCGACGGGTGGGAGAGAGATAGAGAGGCACAAATAAGAGAGTGGGAGAGGAGGAGGAGGAGGAGGAGGAGGAGGAGGGGCTGAGACTAGGAAGCGTCGTCGCCATGGCGAGCGCCGACCCGTCCCGGAGCTTCATGAAGGACGTGAAGCGCGTCATCGTCAAGGTGATTTGGCTGTCCAGCCGAGCCGCCATCGCGGGTTGGCCTTGGTAGATCCAGGCGATTCATGAGTGTTGCTGCGGCCCGGTTCGCATTGTGTGTGTGTGCTCCTTTTTCGCATTCGTGAGATTGTTTCCGGATCGAATCGCCGGTGGAATTTTAGCTGAAAACTTGAGAGATGCTTGATTTGGGGTTCTCGTTGTTATTTTAGTATTAGGATGAGTGGTGAAGGTGGCGGCGGGGTTTTGCTTGAGATTTTGGGTTTTAACCTTATGTGACCGGTTGATGTCGAAGTTGCCATCTTTGGTAGTAAGTATCACAATGGAAAAACTGTTGGCTACTTTGCTGCAAAACATATCCCAAACAGAATAAATGTTCGCCAAAACCAATCATATGCGAGCGTTCTAACGAGTTTCGTGAGTGCTTTTCATCTGTGACTCATCTTTTGTTCAAATCCCAAATGTTTTTTCGTTTTCCCTTTTTTTAATATATGGGTGGAGCCGGAGGAATAATCTCTGAATTTAAAGGGTGGAAGGAGAGCAGAGAATATGATGCCTTTTGAGACTAGCCTTTAGAAAAGCCTAGCACTTATGTGCGACCTCAATCAAATGCTGGTAATTGGTAACTGTTACAGGGACAATTTTTATCTCTGTGTGGCTGATTCCCCTTTGAAATGACAGGTGGGCACTGCAGTTGTCTCTAGACATGATGGAAGATTGGCTTTGGGCAGGGTTGGAGCTCTCTGTGAGCAGGTAACAAACCCAATGTCTGATCTTGGAAGTGTTCTACAATGGATTTGTAGTGTTCGTATGTTGGCAGGTGCCTAACCAAAGAAACGCGGCAATGCAGATGAAGGAACTGAACTCTCTAGGATATGAGGTTATTATGGTCACCTCAGGTGCTGTTGGAGTGGGGCGACAACGACTTAGGTACCGGAAGCTTGTCAATAGCAGCTTTGCTGATCTGCAAAAGCCACAGATGGAGCTAGATGGAAAGGCTTGTGCCGCCGTTGGTCAGAGTGGACTGATGGCTCTTTACGATATGTTGTTTACCCAAGTGTGTTTATTATCCTGGCATTCAACTTCGCCAAAAGTAAATAGTTACCTTGTGTATCTTTTTGTAACCACAAACATCTTGCATTGCAGCTGGATGTGTCATCATCACAACTTCTTGTGACCGACAGTGATTTCGAGAATTTGAAGTTCCGGGAGAGACTCAGTGAAACTGTTGAGTCATTATTAGATCTTAAAGTTATACCAATATTTAATGAAAATGATGCCATCAGTACTAGAAAGGCTCCATATGAGGTGTGTTTCATACCAAACATCACCTCAAAAAAAATATTGAAGTTCAGTTTTTGTGTCAGTTTGCTTTGTAGCTGTGTATTGTTGTCATGCTAATATACCTAGGGCCTTATTAGTGTATATGCAAACAGTCATAACCGTCTAATCATGGTCACCAATTATTCTTTTGCAGGATTCATCTGGCATATTTTGGGATAATGATAGTTTAGCAGGTCTATTGGCTATGGAACTGAAAGCTGATCTCCTTATTCTACTTAGTGATGTGGATGGCCTGTATAGTGGCCCACCAAGCGAACCTTCATCAAAGATCATACATACATACATCAAAGAAAAGCATCATCATGAGATCACTTTTGGAGACAAGTCTCGTGTAGGTAGAGGAGGCATGACAGCGAAAGTGAAGGCTGCTGTCTTGGCTTCAAATAGTGGCACACCTGTGGTTATTACAAGGTAAACAATCTATTTCCTAAGGTATTATAGATGTGACTGCTTAGCATTTATCATATACACTTCACTACTATATATATTGTCAAATTTACTGTCATTTGCAGATCCAATCTGTAGTCCTGTACCATCTGCAGGTGGTGATTCTTGTTTGATACTATCACTGCCAAATTTTATTGCATTCTCTTACCAATAATGTAAAGATTATTAAGGTCTATAAGACTACCAACCCTAACAACTCCACTTGCTTCAGTTATTTAAACTCTATTAATAACAACATCTGGAATGATACACAGTCCAGTGTTTGATTGCTAGCTTCTTGACATTAATGGGTGAACTTTTTTTTATTGCAACACCACTAGTTTTACCCTACAAAAAATCATTTGCTATTGAAACTTGATATGATGTTGCATATTATGGTGAAACTTTGCTTATGATGGTTCAATGCATCTATCTTATGCACATCAAACTGAATAGTAAGCATGTTGCGTCAAATCTAAATAGTTAATTGATCACCTAGATGGCTAGATATAACCAGGTTCATATGTTGCAAGCTATTTTAACTTCCTGGCAAATGGGAAAGTAGTTTAATTCCTTTTCTAATTTCTATCCTTGAAGTGGATTTGAAAACCAGAGCATCATCAAAGTGCTCCAAGGAGCGAGAATTGGTACTCTCTTTCACAAGAATGCCACTTTGTGGGAACCATTAAAGGATGTTAGTGTCCGTGAGATGGCTGTTGCTGCAAGAGACTGTTCAAGACGGCTACAGGTATATTTATTTCTCAAATCTTAATTATAGTAGCAATGTTATGCTCACTAGAAGTTACACACTATTTTTAAGTTTTATCCCACTTTTTTTTGCTTGTCCTTGTTACTAATTCAACATCTTTTGGGCATTTGAAACAGAATTTGTCATCAGAGGAACGGAAGAAGATATTGTTAGACGTTGCGGATGCTTTGGAGGAAAATGAGGATTTAATTAGATCTGAGAATGAAGCGGATGTAGCTGCAGCGCAATATGCTGGATATGAGAAGCCTTTGGTTGCTAGATTAACTATAAAACCAGGAAAGGTAGGCCCTGCATTTTGCTTGTCTACTAAACTGATTTATTGGATGTTTGCACCTTTTGTTTCTTCTGTATACCTTTTCATTGTTTAACTTTCATTATATTTCATCATTTTGCAGATATCAAGCCTTGCAAAATCTATTCGTACCCTTGCAAATATGGAAGACCCTATTAACCAAATACTTAAAAAGACAGAGGTGAATGCTTGTATCGCAATCACATTCTTAAACCCTTCTGAAAAAAATTGGCTGCGATTTGCTAAAATTCTAGTCTCTAGATGATATATCCATAAGGATTTAACCAAAAGATTGCCCTATCAGGTTGCTGATGATTTAGTTCTCGAGAAAACATCTTGCCCTTTAGGTGTTCTCTTGATTGTTTTTGAGTCGCGACCGGATGCCTTGGTTCAGGTATTTTGTTCTGACAATGCAGTATAATCATTTTTCCAGAATACATATGCTTCAAGTAACTAATTTTTTTGTGATATTGTTAGATTGCATCATTGGCAATTCGAAGTGGTAATGGTCTTCTCCTAAAAGGTGGAAAAGAAGCTATCAGATCGAACACAATATTGCATAAGGTATTATGTTTTGATCTGTTGTGACTTGTTGTTAAAGTTGCATATTATTTTTGTTGTAATGTTCTAAAATATTAATTTGTTGTTTTAGGTTATAACTGAAGCTATATCTTGCAATGTTGGTGAAAAACTTATTGGCCTTGTTACGACAAGAGATGAGATCGCAGATTTGCTAAAGGTGTGGTAATTTTATATTGCCCAAAGTAGGGGTACTATCAATATGACAATATGCCTAAACTCTAATACACCATACAGCTTGATGATGTCATTGATCTTGTCATTCCAAGAGGAAGTAATAAGCTGGTTTCTCAAATCAAGGCATCGACTAAGATTCCTGTTCTTGGGCATGCTGGTAAGTCGTTTGGACTTCTTTTTTTTACTGCTTTTACATTTATGGACTTATGGCTATTTAGAATGTCAATTACTCAATACTTTTTTGTTGTTTCTTCTGATTCAAGTTTATGATGATTAACATTTTGCATTTCCCCTCTTCAGATGGTATCTGCCATGTATACATTGACAAATCAGCGGACATGGATATGGCAAAACGTATTGTGATGGATGCAAAAATTGATTACCCAGCAGCCTGCAATGCAATGGTATTTGTTCAATTTGGTACCATACTACCATGTATAGTATTTCATACATTTCTTTGTCAGTTTCAATTACTTTTAGACATATTTCACTGAGTAGTGTGCAACATTTTAAGCTTCTTTCTGTTTACCATGATGCTCTGGTGCAGTTCTTTGGCCTGTGAAAAGAATTTAATACCATTGACATTGTTACTCCCCTCCACTTTTCATGCAAATGATTTTATTGACATGATAATTATAGCACATTAGCTGCATTTTTTTTGCTAACTTAATTTATAACTTCAACTCTTCAAGTATCTCTTGGTTGCATAATGTTTATTCTTAGCAAGTAATAACTCGCCCTTTTCTTCGAAAGATAATTCTTGTACATTTCATGATAGTTATTATCCTACTGTTTTTAGCATGTTGAGAAACATCAAGAAACTGTTATTATTTTCAAATAAAAAGCCTGTTTTGCATTCATTTTCAGGAAACATTACTAGTTCACAAAGATCTTATGAAGACTCCAGGCCTTGATGACATACTGGTAGCACTAAAAACAGAAGGTTTGTTATTTTACCTCTTTTTCTCAAGGGTAGTTGTACAATAGAATTGACTCATCTTGTTGATAATCTTTAAGTTTCTGTTGAATCAGAAAATGATGACTACCTTGGCAGCTGTGGAAATTTGGAATGAACATAGCTATATTATTGTAGAGAATCCTTAACAACTTGTAAATCATCCCTGTCACACTTACAGAAAATTCACCAACTAGTTAGTAGCTGTACATCTAAGCAAGATAAATTCTTTTTAAAAAACACTTTGATGACGAAAGAAACCCAAGTAAGGTTTTCTAGATGATCTGTATCTTGGGAAATATTTGATTTTTTCGGATACATCATGGATTGTTGGGCATAGTATGATTTTCTCCTTGCTTCTTAATCAGCATTGTATTACAGGAGTTAATATTTATGGTGGACCTATTGCGCATAAAGCATTGGGATTTCCAAAAGTTAGCTCATTTCATCATGAGTATAGTTCTATGGCATGCACTGTTGAGTTTGTTGATGATGTTCAATCAGCAATCGACCATATTCATCGTTATGGAAGGTACCTAAGAGCTGTGATTCCTATTTACCCTTTATTTCATAGTATTTTAAAAAGGAAGTAACTGAGGTTTAATGTAACCCAATTTTCCCTATTGTTTTCTCCTTTCAGTGCCCATACAGATTGCATCGTCACTACAGATGATAAGGTAGCAGAGACTTTTCTACGCCAAGTTGATAGGTATGTTCAAACATCATGCATTTTTGCACTTAGATTTTAACAAGTGCTTTATTAGTTCCCTGATGACGGGCAGATATTTTTGTTGTCATGTTAATATGTTATGATGATTATATGTCTAACAAATGCCTTATTTTACTTCTAAAATTTAAACAGTGCTGCTGTATTCCATAATGCAAGTACAAGATTCTCTGACGGGGCTCGTTTTGGATTGGGTGCTGAGGTACTTCTAATTTTATATGGTATTTTAGTGACCATTTACCCTTCTTTTCTTATTGCTGAACTTATTTGGAGTATATTGAATAGGTTGGCATAAGCACAGGCCGTATCCATGCCCGTGGACCAGTGGGTGTTGAAGGTCTCTTAACTACACGATGGTATGTGGTTATTCATATATATGTTGAACTTTTCCAGTATCTCCTGTTGCTTTTGCATAATTATGCAACCTGTATATGGTGGATGTACATTTATATTTTTGATGGATAATCTAGAAGGTTAAAAAGTGATGGGTGTTTTACTTGGTGGTTTTTATGGTTCAACTTGTAGGATCTTGCGAGGGCGTGGGCAAGTGGTGAATGGTGACAAGGACGTCGTGTACACCCATAAGAGTCTTCCCCTTCAATGAGGCAAGTGATACACTTAGATTGCTGTGAACTTGTATGATCTTCTCATAGTTTTTTTTTTGAGAAAAAGGTGCATTTGCCTTGTTTACCTACTTAAAGTGGTGCACTTTAATTAATATGCTGAAATGTTCATTTCAAGTTTGGCTAATAAAACACAATTTTCCACATTTTGGCGTATGATTGTGGCATTGTGCTATATGATATTATGATTCTCTTGCATATAACAATTAAATGCAAAATGGTGGTGAACTCATCCTGAAGCTACTGTACAGGTGAATGCTTTTTAGCCTATTCAGGAGTCGGGGAATATCCTGCGGAGTTCGATCGTTTCATCAGTAAACAAGCAAATAAATTGAATGGATGATTTTAGTGTTTTGTCATCGTGTACAAACATCTTATTGCGGCATTTCGGTGGATCATCTTGTATGGGTTTGGAGGTCCCAGTTCTGAAATGTGATAACAAAATAAGCTAGTTCTTACAGCAAGAGTTCGAAGGTCCCGCTTATCCAATGTGATAATAAATTCAGTTCTGAGAACTAATGTACTGACGTTGTATGTTAGCTTGAAACGATCGATCAGTGGCATCTGCAATGGCACAGTATACAGCTGGTTATTTCTACATTGTCAATTGCCATGACACATCAACGTCGATCACATCTTTCCGAAGCGTAGCTGTCTCGTCTAATATATTCTTGGAGTATCGTTGACAGTGTTTTTATCTAGCTTTTTAAAATTAAATTTAGATATTTTTTAAAAACCGTGCTACAATCTCCTAAACCACATCTTATTTCTCTTAAAAGTAAGAACTTTTTTTAGGAATCAATAAGGATCAATAGAGTTTAGATGTTTCTTATATTAGGTTTTAGGAAAAAATGTTTCTTATATTAGGTTTTAGGGAAAAAATAATACTCTTGGAGATGCTCAGCCGCTTTTGTGTGGTTTTTGGTGTGAGTTTTGAGTTCACTAGATTTATAATTAAGTAGTAATCATCTCCATGAAATGTCTTCTAAGCTTGAGAAACATCACAGGTGAAATTTAACATGACACATTTTCTTAGCTTTTCCCTAAAATACACCAACTTGATGTAATCATAGTTGCCTTACTCTGGCATTGGAGCTGTTACTTAGCAGCTCCAATAAGCAATGACCAGTTGCCACCCGGCGATTTCGTTAGGTGACCCTTGATCATTTTATCCCCAACACAATCACGTAAACGGCTACACAAACCATCACCCGAAATTTTCTTCAGGTGCTCTTCGGTCAATTTCTACGGCACGAGCAATCAGAGCTCGATACATGCATCGATGGTGACCTGATATAGCAGCAGCAGATCAATTCGATCATGCAACCGGCGGCCACATCACTGGGTCCTTGGACGTATCGAGGGACGTTGGCGGTATCCATTGCCAGAACGCGGCCGGCGGCGGGTAGCTGGCAGCGTACGGGACGTACTTGCTGGTCCTGCACGAACGCCGCGGGGTGGAACGACGGCGCGGCCACCACGGCGGCGGCGGGGTGCGGGGCGTACGGCGAGGGAGCCGCGGCGGCGGTTGCGGTGGAGCCGACGCCCTTGAGCATGTGCTCCAGCCTCTCCCTCTCGGCCTTCAGCCTCGTCTTCTCGTCTCGGAGCTCCGACTTCTCTGCCTGCAGCGAGTGACAGTGAGCTCTCATTTTTCTTCAGGCGAATCGAGTTAGCTGGGACTAGCCATGCATGTGCTGCTGCTTCCTTACCTTGAGGTTTTTAATGGAGTCCTGGAGTGACTCGTTCGAGCTCTTGAGCTTCTGAGCCTCGGCGCGGCAGCTGGCTCAGCAGACTGGCGGCGTCTCTGAGGATGGCGACCTTGTCGGCCTTGGGCGGCTTACCGGGCTCCAATACCGCACTGAGCTCGTTGAATCTGGAGATGACAATCACGGGGGAGATGATTCAGAGCTCGTCAGATTTAGAGTGGAAAATGATGAAAGTGTCTTTTTTTTTGTGCATGTGATGAAGCTGAAAGTGAGAAACATGCCTCTCGTTGAGCTTGTCTCTCCGGAGCTTTTCGCGGCAAGCCTTGGTGCCCGGCGGTGCGCTCGACTCTGGTCGGGATCTGCCGGTATAAGAAAATAATTATGAATTGTCCTGAGATTTCATCTAAAAAGGTATGGACGTATGGTCCTAAAATTTGTGAATTGTGAAGGCGTTTAGCATCAATGATCCCTAGGAGGTTTCCAGCTAATTCTGACCTTTGCCTTAACCTGAAATCGAGCTGTAAACCAAACCATGAACTGGCACACTGGGAAAACAGGGGTGACTATGGTTTGTCAAAATACTCTCTCTCTCTGTCTCTCTGACTCTCTCTCTCGTTGAAAAAAATTGCAGCTTGGACTGCCAAATTCATTGAATCAGGGGAGTAACGAAATTACAAGGAAGCTCCTAAGCACAACCTAATCACCCAAAAGCCAAAAAAGGCTACAAATGATTTCTTTTTTACCGTCAACTAAACTTTCATGAAGATATTTCCAGCTTGTTTTCTACAATTTTAAATTTAACGACGTGGGGAACATGACATGTAGTCAGGCACTTTAGTTAGCACACGCATACCAGCTATTCCCAACTATTTCTATCTTTCCTCTCAATTAAACTGGACAACTTGCCGGCGGACACGGCAGAATAACTCAAAGCAGAAGTATGACAATACAAACAGACATGCCAGGACCATGTCTCCGCTGCTCCTTCGATGCGAAAAATCGCCAAACTTTACTGAAATTAAACGGGAACAAGAGGAAAAGATCAATCAAATCGCCTACCTTTTCTTGGAAGCAGCGTTGTCCTGGCCGCCGGCGCCGTCGTCCTTCCTGGGAACGTCGAAGCCCAGTATGACGCTGCAAGCGACCCAATCCATCCAATCAAACACCACAACCACCATGGGAAATCCGCTTCAACGAAGAGCAGCGTCGATCGAAGAAGAGAAGATGAAGCGGCAAGAGGAGTAAAATCACACCTGGAGACGGCGGGGTCGTCCACCATGTAGATGAAGTCGGAGCCCTGGATCTCCTCGTCCACGAGTCCGTAGTCGATCAGCCACCCGCTCTGCCCGGCGCCCCCGCAGCTCATCGCCGCCAACTAGCTAGCTAAGCCACACGCCGGATCTTCCTCCTCCCGTTGGCTGGGTCGGCGGACGAGATCGAGACGCCTTCCTTGCCGGGCAAAGCAACGCAACGCAACGCAACGCAACGCGAGCAGGCAGGCAGGCAGGCGGGCAAATGATTAGCCGATCGAATCAGACGGCGCGGCACGGCACGGCACGGCACGCGCCCCCTCCCCCGCCTTTAGGCAGCGCGACGGAGCAGCAGAGCAGAGCACGCGACGCGGACGCGCTTCTCGCCTCAGGCTCGGCTGGCTCGCGGCGAATAAAAAAAGAATACTTCGCGGGGCAGAGCAGAGTGGCGTTGGGTGCGGGCGAAAGGGCGGCTTATGTTTTTGGCTTCGCGGAGCAGCACCGCGGGGCGGGGTCCCCACGGCGGCGGATGGTTCCGACGGAATCGCTTGTTTAATCGGTCGAGTTGGGTCTCGGGTTGGTGGTGCGCGCCCAGCCGGCTGCTTTATTCCGCGATTTTTTTTTGGTGCGTGGTTGCGTGCTCAGCTAACCGCCCTCGCGTGGCTGCAGGCAACAGCAGCAGCAGCAGCATCGCTCTAGATTTTCATTGGCATCCTGCGAGCTGCTGGAGTGCACGAGGATAGACAAGTCCATTTTGCGTAGTTCTCACAAGAATTACAGCCTGCATGTGTGAAGCCCTAGTGGAGAAAGTACACCGGAAGCTGGTGCCCCACTTTGGAGCGAGGAATTCAACCGCACAGTAGCAGACGGGCGAATCGCAGTAGAAGATGCCTCCGCCCTCCTGCGATTCTTGGCGCGCGGCGTGGCTGCCTCCTCGCCTCTGCTTTTCGGGAGCAAAAAAATACCCCACGAACACATGGCGACATCGCAGGGTCATCGTGACCTCACAACCCGACTCGACGGTCGTCGTGGGGTTGGGGCCGCGCGTGTTTCAAACCTAACGGCGCACGCTAATCCGCTATACCAGCCCGGCTGGATCTCTCCCCTCGAATCCGACGGCGGAGGATTCTCGAAGCATTGAAACCATTATTCTACTGCGAATTAAACAATTCCCGCGTCGCATCGCACCACCCCCACGCGCCTGGCTTCCAAGAAACGCATTAGTATTATCGGCCCTGTGGCAGCAGCACGCCCGCACACAAAAGCACTAACTTAATCACCCTTCGCTCAGCTTCCAGAATCTGATTAGAATAATGCAGCAAGCAAGCATTAGCTTTTGGAGAGGGCCGAGGGCCAGCCAGCCTCCACTGGTGGTCAACTTGCCAATGCAAGGCGTCAAGGCGTATCGGCCCTATTGGAAGTGGAGTATTTTAGAGGCGTATCGATCTGCCAGTAGTAGCAGTGGCATATATCGCTAGCTTTTATCCGATATATCCAATCAGGGGGAGAAGAGTAGAAGATAGCTTAGGCGTTAGGCGTTTGTGTGTGTGTGTGTGTGTGTGTGTGATGCAGATGGGTATTAGCCTGTTAGGTTTTATCATTGTCATTGACTTGTGCGGTGGCCAGATTGGGATGGTGGCCGGCCGGGGCCGTCAAATGAACAAGATTCTCCATGGAGTGATATGATAATCCTGTCATCACGCATGCCTAGCTTATAGAGTTGAGCACAAGACCTATAAGCTAAGCTATGGTTGAGTGAAAATAACCATTGTGTTACTGTTTATTTGTGATTTTCTTTTATTTAAAGTAGGTGATATCCGAATAAGAGAGATGGGTGGGCTGAATAGCTCATGGGCTACTGGGCTATTTCTACTATTGGGTTGAACTCGTGCCTCATTAATAACATGAAAGGGGCAGTGCCATGCTAGCCCACTGGCTTGCCTCTCGGCCCTAGCACGACCCGAAGCTTCGTGTTGGGCCTACTTAAGACCCGATGCTTTGTGTCGGGTTGGGCCGACCCATTGAAAGTCGGATCATGTTAGGCCTAGGCTGAACCAAAATCTTCGTGACTCATGCCAGTACATACGGCTTGGCCCATATAGCCATTTATAGCCTAGCTACCACGTTAAAATCTACCGGGAAGAAGTAGCGGTGATTTCCATTTTGTTTGTAGGAAACTTTGTTTACTTGGGGCTATTGGGAGCCGCTTTTTCGGGACAAAATCTTTCTTTTTCGGTTGGACGGACAAGATTTCTTTGTGTCATGCTACAATTTCGAATTTTCGGATAGATTCATTCGTGTCGTAGCATAAAAGTTTTGCCTAACATGTTTGTTTAGTCTCGAAAAGCTTCTAATTGCAAAGTGAATTTATACTAGTTCAGTTTTTGAGAGGGATAATAACCTTACATCCAGTTCATAGTGATTTATGTATTCTATCTCTCCTCATCTTTTACATTGGAGGTATCTAGAATTTATATGCAAAATACAAGAGGAAAATACTATTTTACCCTCCATTTACAATCGTCAAAGAGAACTCTATTTATAAGACTTCGTAGGGGTAAAACAGTAAACTCTTATGTAAATACATGTGCACATATCAGGGGTGAACGCCCCTGATTTTGGTCTTCATGTCGAAGTGTTCCTTAATATATTTAGAGTATGTATCAGAGTATAGGCTGGAGGCTTCGCACCGGAGTGGTTCTGAAGTAAAGAGGATTCCAACAGAGGGACTTCGAAGAGAGATTGGAGCATAGTTCGAAGTCTTACGGATGGAGTAGGCTTCACACATCTTCTCAGGCGAAGCCTGTAGTATCTCGGAGAAGGCTTCGATGCTCAGATAGCTCCGTAATTAGTTCTTGATATTATAGATTCCAAAGTAGTGTTTGGGTAGTCTTGAATGCTTTTGTTTCTTGTAGGACTAAGAGGTTTTCGATAGGTTTATTGGCTTCGAATCATCAGCAGGCTTCGTCCTTCTGGAGGCTTCGCATGTAATATCATTTGGACCATGTTAGGGTAAATTTATTTCCCTAATGGTACGGATATTTCATAAATTCCTAAATAAAGATCAAAAGCCTATATCATGAAAACTAAAAAGGAATACCTAGTAGTTGGGAATCAGGATCAGCACTACTAGTGCCTGACCTGAGCTAGGACTCGAGGGTCAGCCTACCGAGTTTGACCACGTTTTCCTGAAATCCAATTCCTTGTCTGGTAGGGATGTGATCTTTCCTTTTATTATTTCGATTCTTTAGGAACTTGGTGGAGTTTACAAGATATGGTTATATGGAAACCGACTTTATTGGGATCGCGATCACGATACAAGATTTGGTTGCTCTTATATAAATACTCGTCTATCAAGTCAATTCTATGATGATGAGAGTTAACACAGATCAGAACCAAGAAGTAAGCTAGAGTTTTTTTACTGTCTCTTCTCTCTATTATGCCGCCGCCGTAATCTACTCCATCCCGTCCACTAGCGTATGCCGGGAACGAGATAACAGGTCTTTGGAACCTCTCGTCCTTGTGATCCTGCATAGGGAGAGGGCGAATAGGATTTTTGGAAGCGTTCCACACAATTGCTCATGAACGTCACATCTTTCTTCTACGTCTACCGTCGGTCGCCATCGGGTACTGTGATCCGACACCAACAGAAGCAACTCTGCACCGACTATAGACTCATCTTTGGCTACCGTACCGTACACACATTATTTTTCTTTATGTTTTTTAATCGTGTTTTGCAAAATCACGATCGCTGAGATCATGCCTGCTAGTACGATGAATTTGTTTGCTGATTCCATGATTCTCATTTCAAAATTAATCATAAAATTGGATAACATTCCAACGTGTCATGTCAGACTTTTTCGTCCGTCGTCGTCGATGCTGGCCTACTGGGCACCACGCCACCGCGAGCTCGCTGGGCCGCGGCGCCCCGCCGCGGAGCTCAGCTTTAACGGCGACTCGGGCCGGCCAGTGAGCTCTCGGCCTCATGCATATGGTTTTGGCCTTTTAGGTGACACTGGGGAGAGAGAGAGAGATGGGCCGACGCTTTTGCGTTGCATCGGACACGGACCGCTGTTACTGCAGGTGGGCCGTTAACCGTGACGCAGTGTTCTGCTGGGGTTTCTGGCGAAAGCAGAGTCACGAGAGACCCACCTGCGCGGCCAATCAAATTCTGTTAGTTGCTTGCTTATTATGTTGGGAAACAAACTCTTGAACGATAGCGCCTCCATCCATAATCCATACATGATATGCGTATAAAAGTAGAGTATCGAGAGCAAAAAAAAAAACCATAATTTCTATCATCGATTGATACAAAAAAACCATAATTTTTCTAACTAAAGAGCATTGTTCTTGACTACTAGAGAATGTTGCTGCTCGTTTTGGTTACCAATATCAATCCAATGTAGATGATTTGTACCCTCATTGATTATGCTGGTGAAATATACCTCTCCACCTATACTTTATGTCCATGGTTTCAAAAGCAAAATAAAACTATTGATTATCAAAATTGATTACAATGATATTATGAAACTTGCCAGACATCAATTACACCACAGGCCACACCAAATCTGAAACATGACAAAAGGTGGTCTACGTGCTCACAAGAAAAATTGTTTGCATTATTGAGTGATATTAGGTATATGGTGAACATAAAATAACAAGACATGTGCCAGTCATCAATCCAATCATAAACTAACATAAACTGACAAAACATGTGGCCTATGTGCTCACTACAATGACAAATAATCTGGTGTACATCAATTACATATGCATTTTCAAGATCCACCTTGCAATTAATGGCACAAAATAGATAATCAACCATTAATTCTTCACTCAAGCTCACAGAATAAAGAGAAGTAGAGAACCTTGCATCGAGGTCACTTCTTGCTTTGATCATAACAAGGGAACCACAAGTTATTGTTTGGTTTCCAACTTAATTTTGGAAAGGCACGCACCTGTTTGAATACTTATACTTTGGATCAAATAACAGGACAATAATGAACGATTACACGATGATGCATCGTTGACCTTGGTAAAATCTCAAATCAAATGGTGGATTGAGGATAGTGTCTCCTCTAGTCCTCCATGGGACATCACATATTTTAGAGGGCCTTTATGTACAATAATTACCAAATAAGAAGGTAAGAGTTCTGATTAATCATAATCATTTATTATTAACGATTTTTAGTATTAAATAAAATTTTAATATGTAGTAACCGGATGTTGCCAGTTAAATAAGCATTAGACTATTCACAATAGGGGTTTCATGGTATTAATTACCATGACACATCATATTTTTTTGCTGACATGACATTCAGTTAACGAGTGAAGAAGAGGAAATGAAATAGTGTCATCATGACATGATGCTAACCCGTTTCCAAGACGGATGAAACGAAATGAAACGTCCACTGAAAACCAAATCGTTTCATCGGATAGAGGGTGTTTCATGAGAGCGAGTTGTATTTAATTACACTGGTTAGCCCAGGAAATAATGAAATGAAACTCTCCACTGAGAGATGATATTCATTCAGTTACAAAACTGATGTGTACTTCTAGAAAATTGTAAATTTTTAACCATAAGCATGTCACGTAAATTCCGGACAACCTATTAAAGTTGGATGAAAATTACGTAGAAAAGATACCATTTCAATTAATTTCTATAGTTGAAAAATAAAAAGGTGAACATTATATCTATAATAATTAACATTTATTATATTTTAAAATTCTTCTTTTATTTTATTTTTATATAGACAGGCACAGGCAGAGAGGCAGAACAAGCAGGTTTCCAATCCTGAGGACCAATCCACATCGACCCTCACTCACCTTGCCCTGCAGCTCTGTACACTGCATGCGGGTCACCTGCATTTCCCGAGAAAAGCAATTATTCTACTCGAACTGTAGTGCATGTCATTTCCAAGGCGAAAGCACGTTGAGCCACTTCCCACTTCCACCGCTGGAGGTGGCAACAGCAGCAGCAGGACTGGACTGCATGAGGCCACTCGGATTAGACAAAACGAAAGCGAACAACATCACTCTATCCGTCCATCCATCTCAGGTCTCAGCTCACTCATAGCGAAAAAAGAGAGAAGAAAAGGCGGCAAATCCAGAGGACACGGATCATCAAATCGCCCATATCTTAAGAGTGGAAAAGAGCATATGCTTAACGAGATGTAACCCAGTTATCGAAGATTATATTATGATATGGAAAAAAAAAGGCCACAGGCCTTTAGAGTAGGCTCCTGTCCCCACGGCCCATGATTAACTGAGAACAAAAGAAAGATGGGTTCAGTTTAATAATTGAAGCAAAGCTGTACTTGCAGAGGCTAGCTAGGTAGCAAGCAGAAAAGTTTACGGCTGCTGGCTGTTACGAGTGCTGGTAGAACGTAGGAAAAAAATATGCATGTGATAGAGACAAAATGGATTTCTAACTTAGGCAGTCATTTCTTGGAGCAAGATGCTTAGAGCTCAAGCTGTTTTGACCTTGATTTGAGGAGTTAGCACGTGATTTTAAGTTTTTAACATGACTGGGGCACAAGGCCGGTCAGTTTTGTGAATATTTAGAGGAAACCAAGCTTCTATGCATCAGTTACTATTCCACACGTCGCAAACTGAATAAGTAGCGTTGGATTGATCAGATCGGCTAACTGCCGTGACCTGGTTCATCAGGAGGTGGGCCCCACCTCTCCTCCGCCAATTCTCCTCACGTGCAGCCACCATGCAAAACCTGATGAGAAGCTAATTTGCTACCTAAGTAGTTCAGAGCTTCTCCAATAATTGGCAAGACACAATAATGTATAAGAGAAAAATTAAACTTCTTTATTGCTTCAGATTCAATTATGTACAACTGAGAAGATGATATCTTTATTTATAGAGTAAAAACCCATAAGAGATAGATCTGTCCACAACCGAATTAGGTTATCTTAATATTTGGGATTAAGTTTCCTAACACTCTCCTTGAACCCTTCTCGTGACATGCATACGCCTCATCAAAACTCTCCAAAAACCCAGTGGAAAAAATTGAGAGAGAGTACATAACATGCGCCTTGGTTGCATGAATTATCTCATTAAAAACCTTAATATGAGAAACTTCAGGAAAACACATTCAAGGAAAAAAGAGTATAATTCACCCAAATACTTCATAAGATCTTCAAGATTAATTCGGGTACTTAGTCTACTTGACTAAGATTCAATTCTCCTTGTCAATTTTTTGTGAAGTTTCTCCCCCCGAAATGCACAAGTCTTTAAGTCTAACAAACACATCTTTTAAAGCTAGATGTTATAAGAGAAACTTAGTAAATAATCTGTGAGATTTTCATATGACTTGGTGTTCATCACCTTTAGTTTATTCGTCTTATGCAATTCATGAGCATAGAAGTACTTGTGGTTTACGAGCTTACGTGCACTCTTTATTACAATGTCATCCATATAGGACTCAACATTGCGGCCTATCTGGTGCCCTAGAGCCTTAGCGATTAACCTTGAGAAAGTTGCCCCGACATTTCTTAGGCCGAAGGGCATCCTTACATAACAGAAGACTCCCAAAGGAGTTACAAAACTTGTCTTGGCACCATCTTCGCGTTTTAACCATATCTGATAGTACCCGGAATATGCGACGAGGAAACTTAGGAGCTCGGAGCTGGCTGTTGAGTCTATGAGCTGATCGATGTGAGGCATAGGGTAGGGGTCACAGGGGCATGCTTTATTTAATGAAGTAAAGTCAATACACACGCGCCACTTGCTGAAGCTCTTCTTTTTGACGAAGATTGGATTAGACAACCACTCCGTGTAACCCATTTCCCTAAAAATTCTAGCTCGAAGAAATTTTTCTACCTCCGCCTTGGCAAGGTATGCCCTTTCAGCTGATAACTTCCGAAGCCCCTGGCGGACGACTCTAGCCTTGGGGTTGACGAGCAGACAGTGCTCAATAATGCTTCAGTCGACTCTAGGGATATTTTCGTCTGACCAAGTGAATAAGTCCAGATTTTCCTTAACCATTTATTCCAGCGAAGCGGCGACTTCAGGAGACAGCCCCTTGCCGAACTAGATGGGGTATTCACTGCCTCCATTCACGATGATCTTCGTGATGCGCCTTTAGGGCTTGGCTTCAAGGCTAGGCCCTTCGATGGATCCTAGGACAACGAAGCACTCTCTAAGTGCTCTTGCACGTTGTTGACTTGTTGAGAGTCGAGGGGGGCGATGTGGCCATATTCCACTCGCCGTGCCGTAGCTTGGTCGTCGAGGACCATAAGTACCCTGCCTTGCATGGGCATTTTCAGGCACAAGTAATTATGGTGTGCTACGACTCTGAATTGATTCAGCATACCCCTCTCGAAGATGGCGTTGTAGGCGCACGGAGCATCAACGACGTCAAATATTAACTCCTCGGATCTCACCAGGGGCCCCACTCCAAAGGCGACCTCGAGGCCTATCTGGCCGAGGGCATCGAGAGGGGGGACTGTGAAGCCTTGCAATTGGGCGGGCCGTTAGGAGCAAGTGTCTCTGAGGGATGCAGAGCTGGTCGAAGGCCTGGACGAAAATAATGTCGGCGGAGCTCACGTTGTCGACCAACACTCTCCGCACTTCGGTGCCCACGATATCAGTGGTAATGACATGGGGATCAACATGAGGGAACTTAATCCTGACTGCATCATTTGCGGAGAAGGATATGGACCACAAGATTACATTCAGGCATGGCTGCTACGGACGCTGAAGTCCCGATGTGCCCCACTTCACGTACTGTTGGGGGAAAATATCTCATCTTCGGGGTTATTGCCGCAACAGCATAAAAGCAGATAGTGGATTCGAAGGTTTCCAGACGACCATCTTCGAAGATACCCTGAGTCAAGTTCGAAGTACGAAGATAGGCATTAGTTCGGAGTACATCTTCGAATTAAGGCAATTCAAGATCTTTATTGCCAGCTAAGATGGAAGATTTATCTTTTATATTATTAGATTAGTCTTTTACCATTTTAGCCCTATCAAGGGTAACGAATAGTTTCCACTATGTCGGTTGTAATAGAGAGGTAAATAGGTCTTTTCCTTAATATTTGGGCCTATAAATACCCCCCATTTCACCCTGTAATAAAGACCGAATACAAGTTATTCAATACACACATTCGAACTATTCTAAGTTGTTATCCTTTCGGAGGCTTAGAACAGTTCTCTTCGCAAACACTTCGTTTGTTAGTTTCTTTTCTACAGAAACCTGTTAGCGTAATCTTTTACGCCAACACGTACATACTCCCTTCGCTGTCGCTTGGACATGCTGCTCAGAGTCCCTCCTCCAGTAATGGGTAGGACCACATACTTTTGGCGGTCCTAGAGGTTTTCGGCCTTCGGTAGTGGCAACGCATGTACCACCGAGGGATTGTTGGAGGCTTCAAGTCATTCGATGCTCCCGATAGCCTGCATTGTCTTTGGGCGGGCTACAGGAGGTGATTGGTTAATTGTGCCTCGACTAGAGATCCTCTTAAGATACTCACTTTGCAGGGCCAATATAGATTTACACGAATCAGTGTTATGGCTCCAGATTCTCCCTGTGCACATTGCAGAAAAAAAAGTTTGGCCTTGACCGGCCGCCTTCCCGGACGGCCTCGTGCCACTGGCCCTATTGCCTTGATTTTGCTGGAACTTCAGTGGTTGCTTCTAAGCAGGGGCGGCGATGTTCAAGATCTTTGAGCGATGATCCTTCCGCCCCCTTCCTGAATCGAGCGGGCGATTTTAGAAGGGGGAAGTTCTCACCGGACTCGGGAACCCTTGACTCCTTAGGCTTCGCGTCCTGGACGAAGGTAGGCGGGAACGAGGAGGGCTTCTGGTGAAGCTTGTCGAGGAGGCCCATGTTGGTCACGCCCTCTCGCGGATGTACGAATTTGTATAAAAACTCTTAGATTTTTGAAAAATTACGTAGAAATATGAATTTTACACAAATACCTTATTGAAAAATAAGATTCTCCATTGCAAAGTACAGACATCTGACTAGTATATATAATAAGGTCACCCCTGTCACGCACGGTGGTGATGATCACACGTGAGAAGTTCCTAATCCCCAAATTATTAAGACTACGAAAGGGGATATGTGAAACACATTCCAGTAATTGCATCAATCTACGGAGAAGAACTGCATCGACTCAGCTAATGGCCTCTTCGTCCTCAGCTCTGGGTATGTAACTTATGTTTTCCGATCGTAGTGTTCATCTTAAGCTAATTGTTAAGTTAAGATCCTTAGGTAATTGATTTAACAAGTACATCTATGGATTCAGATGGAAGAAGACAACTTAAAACCTGTTGATCTAATAATGCTTCCCAATCTTTAAAGGCTGGATTTGTTTTCTTCTCCTTGCCATCGACTATGACGATGATTTATGCATTAGGTGGCTTGCTAGGGCCTGTCAGATGTCTTTGTGGACCACTCCACGTACAATAGCACTAATTTGTGCTTTTCATAGTGTATAATTGATTTTCCCAAGTTTGACCTTGAAGATTTGCCGCAGTGAAGTTTGAGGCTGACGCGATGCCACTCGGCGGCAGATTGGATCAACGCGCCGACGATACACTTTGGCACACCTCGGACAGCACGCATGGATAGTCGTCGTGGGCGCCTAGCAACGTGCAATCAGCACGGCCGGCGATGTGCTTCTGGACGGCGTAGATTCGCCTGGACGGCGTATTGTCCGCACACCGAAAATCGTACTTGGTTAGATCGAAACAGCACGGACAGAGTTTGAGGGCTCATACATGTGAATATTTGGAGGAAAACCAAGCACATGCTCCGTGCTATGTCTAGTGTTTATATAGACGAAAAAAATCCTCAGTTGCGGTTACAAACTCTTCAGAGATAAGGACTAGATTAAAACAAAGGAATTACAGACTCTAAACAAACTATATCTATTCTCTGACGAGTTTCACATCAGGAATTACTAACAGTAGAACAGAAAAGAACGTCTTCCCTCGCCGCAGCCTTTCTTTCCGCTCTCTTCCCCCCTCGCCGAAAACGCAAAGATATATGGAGCTCTGAGCGTCTGAGACTCTGAGCTAAGCTCCAGTTTCTGCTTCCATGAGTGGTAAACTGGTAATGATAACTCATGGTACCTCTTACTACCAGCTTTATCCACCAAGGAAAAGGCAAGGCATCATATATTTCCTTCAGTTGGCATGCATGCAGAATCAGAGAGCAATAATCCATCCATGCATGCAACCACCAGAGCCTAGAATTGAAAGTTATTGCAAACAGTGCCCTTTTTAAACAAAGAACAGTGCTCACTTTTGGGGGAGAAGCTCAGAAGCAGCAGTAGTCAGTGACGTGCATGGATTCCCTCCACTCGAAAAAGAAGTTGCATGGAGCCCCCCAGCTGTTTATACTAGTACCACTTGCAGGGCTCACCAAAGTGTACATCAAATCAGATGCTGCTAGACCGAGGGCTTAGCCATTGATAACTGATCCCAGGTAACATGGGCTTTTTACACTGGGGAAAGTGAGATAAAAAATAAAGAACTACTCCTTAGGCTCCATCATGGAGTTTGCAGTTTCAGAGGCTAATTGACCAGTTGTTTATTGCACTGATCGAAGAAAAGGATAGCCTACAACAGGCACAACTCAGCCCTAACAGATATGGTTAGGGTGATGACAAAACCAGTTAAAGATTGACACATGGACAAATGATGGTTTTGTCCAACCTTTAGGGGTCTACTGCATCTAAGGATGCAAGATCTAGCATAACTTAGTAGTTAGTACTCATCCATTTGCTTTCTTAGTTTAATAGGAGTATACATGGAAAGGCTAACCACATAGTGATATGCAAAATTTAGCTCTCAAGTCATATTTCAGAGCTAACACACAATGAAGCTTCAGCCGTGGATTACTGTAACGAACATTACATCTTGCTGGCGACAAACTGAGCACCCTTTATTTTGCCAGAGTGGGAGCATCCACATTTGCAAGTCAGATGAACACAGTACAGGTTAACACGGCTTAACCGCGGATCAGAACAAATAGGGAACAACAATACAAGAAGTATTCAAAGGTATAGTCATGCACTCATGCTCTCTATAGCCCCATAATGTCAAATATTGACAAGCATTACTGGATCTTCACCTCCTAGTTCTAGTACAAATATAGCTGGATCATACATCTGCCTCTGCATCCTACAACAATGGCCAACGATCTCCTTGGTGAAGCAATCATCTGTTCATCACCCTACAAAGTCATGGAGCAAATGACCACCCATCTCCTTGGGGAAATGCCGGTCCTGGCTTCCAAATGAGCCCATCACATACCCATCACTGACGTCCTCTAGTCCGAAACGGTGGGCAAGGTTCAGCGGAAGGGCGGCTGGTAGGGGCTCAGCGATGTAAGCCCGGTTGTTCTGGTGAAGGCCGAGTGTGAGCGAGACACCACCAGCATTTGCAGCACTACCAGTGCCAATGAGGTCAGGTTGCTGGGGGTGCGACACCGCAATGGTGTGATGCGAGGTGATCCCGTTGTACGCGAAGCTCACCTGTCCTGAGATGTCATGGGGCATCTGGGAGAGTCCATCGTCGATGTGCCGAACAGCATTGATGCCATGGTTCCTAGCCATGCTGCTACTTTGCCCTTGCAGCTGGGAGTTTGATGCATCAGAGAGCTTCCCACTGCTGTCAGACAAATGTTGGGTGTGCTGCATGGAGAGCTGGTTCTTGTCAAGAGAAGGATTCTTCTGCAGCTGCCTCATCTCAAGACTGTGGATTTCTTCGACCATTGGCTTCCAGAGTCTAACCCTTGCATTGATGAACCAGTTGGATACCTACTCGTGAATTGAAACACCAACGTTGTACAAGGTTTATCACATTGTGAATCCACAGTCACTGTGTAACATTGACATAAATTTGAAAAAAAAACACATTAAACATTTGGTTACCTGGTTCCTTGTTAATCCTGTCTGTTTAGCCAGCATTTGCTTATCGCTGTCAGTTGGGTACCTAGAAATGAACCACCAAACATGAGAATACCACTACATATACGATCATAAAAATGTAAGATACACAAAAACAACAGGAAAATCTCAAACTAAAAAGTAATCAACAAACAACCTCATTGCACATCACACGTGGCTAGGATAATACATTAGTCGTATAGTAGAAAAACGGAAAGTTGTACGAGGGTCACTGCATGAAACCAAATTAATGAACCTGAGCAGTACCTCGAAGTTAGGTTTGGAACCGTTGCACCAAATAGATAGTTGCCATGGGAGTAGCTACAATCAGTCAACAGGAGTCCAACCAAAAATGTTCTCCACTATGGCTAGGTTTTAACCAATTGGAAAATAAGGCATGCCAAGTTTTAATGAAATTTTCATCCAAAGAAGATTTCCAATCAACTTGTTCAACCAACAAGAATTAATAAATGGCTAGGTTTTGAAGTCCATCTGTACATGTAATGTCAATCTGACTGACTGTAATTAACATGAATTAATGGCTGGTAAGGCCAAAAAAAGAATGAATTAACTGTAGTAAAACAGCTGTGTTGAAATAAAAATTGCTAAGAATGGAGATTCGATACAGTACAAGTTGCTAGAAACTGTGCAGAACAGACAAGCAATCACCCAATGTATCAAAGTATAGATATTTCTCATCAGTCAGTAAAGTTCATGTTACATCATCCAGAAATTAGCATAGCTAGCAAAAGCAGCACTGCAGCAGATCTAACGACATTGTAGATTATGGTAGGTACCTACCTGCTTGAAAATAAAATACACTTTCATGTTGTTTTACAACCATCATGAACTAAATACCAAATGGACCCAGAAACAGCAATCTAATTATAATTCAGTGTCATTATTATCATCTACAATTGAATCAAAAGCAAGGACTAAATGTGTTGGAGACTGGGGCTCCTTTATTCATAAGGGTTCAACACAAGTTCCACTCGTGCACACTCACAAAGCAGTGGGGCTTGTGTAAGCAATCCGCAAGAACCACAATAATTTTAGTACACATCTCCACATGAACAAGATAAAACAATCTTTCAATGAAACAAATTAATTGTTTCTGTCATTAGTTTGATACTTTGTTTGCATCTCATGGGCATTAATCCAAATTTCTAGGATCAACGCATGATTGTCACACTAATAGGAATCATGAATCATGATGTTGGCCCAAATTAGTCCTCGCGCCACCCAAATTCAGTAATGTGAGGAAGCATTGAAAGACTTTAAGAAAATTATGATTTATTATATATATCTCATACTTACGGATGCAAGAAGTGTTCAAATAGCCATGCGCGAAGAACAGAAACTGCACGCTCCGGAAGCCCTCTTTGAGGCCGCCAAATATTGTGAGGTTGGCTGAATGAATTCACATTGTTTCCTCTTAATAGGCTCGCGCCCCCGCCCATAAGCCCAAAGTCTGGCACATCTTCCTTGCCGAGACAATCTTTGGTGGCACCCTTGCTCGTGTTGCGTAGCTGGTTCAATATCATGCCCTTCAAATACTTGAAGTGCTTGGACATCGTCCGAAGAGCCATTGAAGCAAAGGGAGCAGCATTGCTCAGTCCAGCAACTGTCTCAAAAGAGGATATCACAGCTTGAAGCTGCTGGTAGTATTGCTTGTATCTCTTGCAAACCTACAAGGTGGTATAAACTGTGTAAGAGGACATCAATATATGGGACACAATTAATTAATTCTATAACAAATGTACTTTTCTATAATGTGGACACTTCACCAATACAAGCTTACTAATTAAGGAGCTAGGATCATATTTGACAGCTTTGAGTAGAGAAATTAAAACCGGTTGGCAACATCATTCAAAGAAACGTGACTCCATATAAACAGAATCATTCTGCAGGCAAACTCACCGAATCTTATCCCTTGACAGAGGACAAGCTGCTGGAATCTTATCAAGTAGCAAATTGAGAAAATTTTTCCGTGATGTAATTAGAGCATCCTGAGGAATTTAGCTGTCATCGTGTTGACAGAATGGTATGCTTACCTTTTGATCATAAACTACTGGCCGAGTGATAGTTTTAGCAGGGTTACAAGTTACAACTGCGCTCAACTGTTGATTGATTTGACATATTAAACAAAATGTAACCAAAAGAACAGATACATCATTAATCCATAGCAACCATCATCAAATCACAAGCACAAGAAATATAATCCCCGTAACCACAATAAGCTGCCTCCATGATGTGACCATGGGGTGTATGCTAGCTAGAGTGGGAGTATATTCTTTCTCGCGAACAAGAAATAATTAATGCACGGCAGCAGAGGCAAAAGATAGTTTTTTTCTTCGGAAAGAACAGAAGCGATGAAGCAGCATATGTATTATGATTGCTCACCTCTTCCATGAGGGAGATGAGCCTAGTCTTCCTCCACTGCTGCTCGGCGCCGGAGACCGTGACAGCCTCAGCTGCGGCGTGGTCGCTGGCATCCATGTCGTGGTCGACGCTTCCGGTAGCGTCCATCGCGTCTAAGTCGAGCAAACCCTCGTCAGAGCCTCTGTTGAGCTGCGAGGGGCGGCCGCCGACGTCGCAGATCTCCTCCAGCAGCTTCTGCGCCGGCCCCAGGAACCTGGAACGCCCGAGCACAGCGGCATAGCCTGTGAATGGCCCGTATGGCCCGGCGGCCCCGCCGCTTCCGCCAAACTGCCTCCTCGGCGTTGGCGGAGGGTTGGACGACGCCGAGGACAGCGACAGCGCGAAGTTCTGGCTCGGGATCTGGGCCCCGCCGCTCGCGGTCCCCGACATCCCTTGAGCCACCAGCTGTGCCTGGGCGTGGCTGTGCGGCGAGTACGACGAAGAGGACGACGCGTACGAGTAGAAAGGAGGGGGCGGCGGCCACGAACCCGGCGGTGGCGACGAGTCCGCGTGGTCAGGAGGGAACCGCAGCTTCTCCCGCCGGCTGTGCTGCGGCACGTGGTACAGCTGCCCCGCGGCCTGCCCAAGCAGCAGTTGCTGGTGCTGGTTCTGATCGGCGCCGCCCCCGTATCCTCCTCCTCCCGGCGCTGAGGACATACCGCGCGCTCGGGGCGGTGGACGCACGGGCGCAAGCTGTACGACGTAGACGCCCTGGAGAGAGTAGCCTCGGAGAGAAAAGAGTGGGAGCCTGGGAGTAGGAGAGCGAGGAGGCTCCGCTCTTGGGGGCTGGGGCTGCCTCCTGGTATCGACAGATCGATCGGTGGCTTTACCCCGCCGCGCGCGCCGACCTGATCTGATGCATCTTTGCTTTGCGCCCCGGCCGGCCGCTTTTGATACGTCGCCTTCGCAGTGGTAGTGTTGAGCTGTTGCGCTCGGGGGACCTTTCTTTCTTTCTGCAAATTAAAGGTGCGCAGCAGCAGAGGAGGGCGTGAAAAAGAGGCGCGGGGCGGAAGGATGGAAGAGGGGAAATGGGCGAGGGTAGCAGGCAGCAGGATTGAGCAGTGAAAGCGAAAGGCAGAAAGGGTGTTGGCGGCTTGGCGCTGCTGGTCTGTCGTGTGAGGAAGACGAGGAAGAGGAGGAGAGGGGAGGGACGCGAATCAGCGTCGTGGGTGTAACTGTGCGCCGGATCGGGTGGGAGGGGCGTTTTGTACTTTGTAGTTCGGACATGGGTTAGGTGTTTTTTAAGTCCGTTTTTACTGCTGCGGTAAAGGGAGCCAAGAGCATTATCTTTATGTTACTTAAATTTGAATTTAGGTATTTCGATGAAAAATAAAGTTTTAAAAGTTTTTCTAAATAAGTTTCTTTCCTACTCTATTTTCTAAATCATCATTCATCCCTCTCAAATATATGATTAGTTTAGCAAGTTCTTATTTTCATTTGCACATATTTTTTCTCTTGCATGCACATTGTTTTCTCCATTACGTGTTGTTATAGATTGAACGATACACATATTTGAATGTATCAAAGTTTTATACAAAATTATTATATATTATAAACCATATTTATAGGATTTAAAAAATAGGGATCGAGATTATAGAAAAACTGTTGTAGATTGATTAATTTTTAGGAAGAGATAGCGTTTAGGATGATTCCTATATGTGATTTAGGGAATAAAATTTAGGATATCTCTTGGAGATGTTATAAGTGTGGTGAGTCGGTATGAAGGTCGATTTTAGTTTGCTTCCGGAGGAGTTTTTGCTTCCTAGAAGTCAAAAGCTGTAACGCCCACGTTAATAAAATAATAATAATAATAATTAAACTAATACTTTGTATATTTATAAAATAATTCAAAACTATGAAAAGTTATTTTTCTAGAATTTTAGACCCGTTTTTCTTTTTTTTTAAAATTGTATTTCTCTGTTTAGATTTTTTCTCTCACTTACACGTGGGACCCACTTGTCATCACCTTCCTCCCACTCTCCTCTCTTTTCTCTCTCTCCCACTTCCACCATGCACACACCTTCCTCTCCCCATGGCAACCGCCGGCCATTCCGCTTCCCTCGTCGCCCACTCCGCGCCCACGACACCGGAACCGCCATCCCCCTTGCGCACCGTTTTATTGAGCCGTTCCTCTTTTCCCCATTCCGTTTTCTCCCACTCTTCACCATTTTTCCCCTCCGAGCTCTCCATCCTCCCCGTAGCCGCGTCGTCGTCGTCATTTCCCCGGTGAGAACTCCTCCCATGCCCATTTCTCCCCTTAGACTTGTCGTTGTCGCCGTCGTCGTCGCGCCGCGGTGGCCGTCGTCGTCGTGCGCCCGCCCGCGCCGTCGTTGGCCGCGCGCCAGCCGCCCGCGTGCACCGCCTCGCGCGCGCCCGCGCGCGCCGCTCGCCCGCCGCGCCGCCGGCCGCGCCGTGCCACGCCGGCCGTGCCGGCCGGACCTAGCCAAAACCCCCCTTTTTCTGTTTTGCGATTTAGCCCCTCTGTTTTAGAGTATTTAAATCCTGTTCTGGCACTTTAGCGTTCTAACCCTTCTGTTTTGGGATAATTATTTTCCGCCCCGCAAAGTAGTACCGTTTCGGCTAAAAATACAGCTAAAACTTCTAAAATACATAACTAATTCATACTAGCTCTGTTTGGAGTGATTCAAATTGCTATGTTTTCATAAAATTGCAAAGAATCTAACTACGCATTTATTTTGTATTGTTCATGTGTATTGATATACTGTTTTGCATTAATTATGTATGTGATCGCGTAGACGCCACCGATTTCGTACCGCCGGAGGCCTACTCCATTGAAGATCAAGCCTTCGCGGACCAAGGCAAGCTACCTGAACAGTTAAACATATTGAAATCCCATTTTTCCTAAGTTATTTTGATTTTAACTTAATGCATGATTATTAGGACTATATTATGCAATTACCATTGTGTAGCTATACCCATTGTGTTAATTATGGCCCCGTGCAATTAATACCATGCCTTTGTCAACTTAGGTAAAGTTTGGTTCAGGCCCCGTGCAATTAATACCATGCCTTTGTCAACTTAGGTAAAGTTTGGTTCAGCTCATACCTTAATAAGGGTTGGGTTGATCGAGATAAGAAATACTGCTTAGCCATGCTTAGTTTACCTAGACTCTTTAAATGGGGAATTATTAATCTCTTTAATGAAAAATGTGGTATCTTACTTGATGATTTAATTGTACCTTACGGTAGGGTTACTACCGTTAGTGGGTTGGATTAAAACTTGACCAATTAAAATATTGAAAGAGCTGGTCGTGGGTGCATGCTAGATTTTTGGGATGTCGCACCCATGGCAATTAAGGACCGGTCCGTGGCTACTGTTGCAATGCATTTTCGTACTACCACAAGTCTAATGAGTACGACCTGGCTTAGAGTATTAACTGTACATGCTTACAACACCAGTGGTATGATGGGTGACGGTTTGTGGTGGGTCGCACCCCCATGCCTGAATGTCACTTGGCGCAAGAGGGGGCTTACTCGACTAGGGTTGACCCTACGGGAAGCGAAACCTTAGCGGGTGTTTGTATGTTTGTATGGCATACGATAGGCCTTGGCATGGGATTGGGTCAGGGTACTGTGGTGGTATCCTGACGTTAACCGAGACTGTGCCTTGTGGGTAAAGTTGTACACCTCTGATCGGAGTTAAAATCTATTCGAATAGCCGAGCCCACGGTCAAGGGTGGGCAAAGTGATGTTTTCACAGGTTAGAATAACTTTCCACTTTAATTCTGGTATGATGGTTGGGATGGGATCTAAGGATCCTGCAGGTGGTGGTAACCTGCCAGTGCAGGTGCACTGTCTGGATTGTAACTTGTTCTTAGCACCTACTTTATTACTTGTAGATGTTTTACAATTGTTTTAACTGAAAATCAGCTTTATGTAAATGGACCCTATTATGCCATCCTTGTTATTCCCTTGCATTATTTGCATCATTTCGGGTGGCTTGTTGAGTACCAATGTACTCAGCCCACTATTTCAAACCTCTCTAGAAGTTGAAGGTTCTACACCGATGAAGACGAAGAGGAGGCGTGAGGCTTGGCCGCACTCGAGCGCTTGTGGGAAAAGGCCGTTATCCGCTGCTTGTGTTTTTCTTAGTAATCTCTGTTCAGGCTGTTTAGGCCATGTATACGACTATGTGTAATTACTTTAATTCGCGTGGAACTCTGTTGTATCTACTTGTTATTGTGTACCCAGCCTTTTCCTGGGACAAGGACTTAATGCACAAAGAGTTCGGGAAGGTATTATTCTCGGGCTTGACAAAAGCCAATTATCACTGGTAAGTAAAAAATAACGTGAAGTGATACCACAACCCCTTTGGACCTGTTTTCGATAGCTTCTAGTAGAAAAAGTTCATAAATATTACTCGCTTGCTACTGGTAAGTGAAAAACAATACTTCGTTCCTTCCCTATCTAGCCCACACTGATAGAGTTGCTCGCAGCCTCCCCAATCTCGTGACCCGCTCGCTAATAAAATCACGTTCGATAGAGTCGTTGTTCCAGGGCAGCTGTCGGTCAGCCTGCCTCTTCCTCGCTCGGACATATCTTCGTCGTCCGCCGGAGCTCTGCCCACCACGGTTACCTTCCTCTACCTCATGTCTCACTTTAGTCCACGCTGCTAGCTAGGGTTGCAGGGCCAGTGGGTGAAAAGGTTGTGGAATGGTGTAGTGGATGACATGTTGTAGGGTTGTGTCTTGTGAGGTAAAATTGTGCATATCTGATCAGAATAAAACTTTTCGAATAGTCGTGTCCATTATTACATGGGCACGGAAGCGAGGTGGAGGAGGATGGAGAAGTTGGGGGAGTGGAGCGTGAGACCGGTAGTGAGCAAGAGCACGTGGAGTTGCAGGAAGAGGAGAGGCGTCGACTACGTCGAATTGATGGACATCATAAAGTCCTTCTTTCACAATAGCAAATTTAAAGAAAAAACGTTGAAATCTTCAAAATAGTTGGGACTTGACTTGACCCAGAGAGTCCATCACCATCACCCTCTTGTCCTCGCCATCTTCCTCCCTCCATCGCCAACACCCACAACGATCAGTGGCAAACCAACTCGAAATCTAGTCTTAGATCGGCAAAATGGCACGTACACTCGCCATTAATGTTGCTCAAAAGAATAGTTGCACCATTGGCCGTCACATCCACATCAACGTGTATGGGTGAGCGAGTGAAACCCACCCCCTTTTCCTAGGAAATGAGGTCGTTTGCTTCGTCGACTATAGAGGAAAGTCACTATTCCAACCGTTCGTCTGGGATCCAACGACGCCCCATCCAGCTTTGGGCTCTGGCTACTGCTGCTCCCTACTCTAACTGTTAGCACAATGATATCTGTGGGATCGGAATGGAGACTAGAGGAGGGTGAATAGGCGCCTCGTTAAATTCTCTCGCGAATATGATGGCCTTTTCAAAACACCCAACGCACATCTAAAAATATGCAGAAGCAAAATTGATGATTACAGTAAGAATTCAGATTAAAATAGTAGAATTTGAATTTTTCTTCTAGATCGGAGTTTGAATTGCCGATAGCCTTCTCAGTCGGACTTTGAGTTACCGACTGGTTTCTCTGTCGGTATTTGAATTACCGAACTACTTGATCGATCAATGAACTGCCGACAGGATTCAGAAAATTGATAGAACAACATCAGGGAATAAAACCATCAAAAATCTTCTTCTACTGCTTCATATAGTTTACTTTGATGTCTGGCAAATTCATGAATCAGACTAGAACACAATAACCAAGTGGAATAGAAACCAGAAATCTTATGGCTGAAAATATATGCACAGTACCATAAGAAGATCAATGAACCAACTCAAGATAATTTGAGGAAACTTTTAGTTTCAAATTATAGTTCATTTGAGAAAGTATGAGTATAGCAAATAGATGAACAAGTGCTTAGCTAATAGAAGAAATCAATTGCACAATATCTCAACACAGTAATTACAGAACAAATCAGCAGCAATGCTTATGATTACAATGATCAGATGAATTGTTGCTGCTCATATATGCATGTACTGAGCCCTGGACATGTGAACAGGATGTTCAAATTGAATCCACTAAATCCTTCCTTGTGATTTAGATGCTAGGCCAGAGGTGCCACACAAATTATATCACAGACTCACTGAATTTGGCACAAGATCTTGAACGGTGAAGAGGATTAAAGAAAGGACTCAAAAAAAAAAAACAAAAGAAGCAAGTTAATCTGAATGATTAAAATTCAATCAATATCAACTCCAAATCAGTAGAAGCCTAGTGTTAACAACCGAACAGAAATGCACCAAGGACTTTGTTGATGGCTGCCGAGATGAAAAAGACTGAATGAAAAACAGTGCTGAAACCTGACAATCTAAAAAATAACTGAAAACTCAGCTTCTTGGCAAAAACTATGCAATTTTGAAGCAACTACTATGCTTTCTTCATGGCAAATCAACAATTTCAATCTGATCCAGAAGCTAGCTTCAGGTAAGCAAAGCAAGGAACAAAACAGCAGCTGAATACATACAAGGGAAAATCTAGGAACAAAGTAGCAGCAGAATACACACAAGAAAAATTATTCATAAACCAACAAAAATGAGTAGGAATGTCAACCAAACTGAATAGATGCCAACAATTTCTTGGCTGCTAGGACTGCTGTAACAAATCTGGTACACAAGTAATAGAATTCAGCACAACTCACAAGGGAATAACAGTAATACTCCACAGCCAAAACAGCAAGAAAAATAATTACAGGTGCACAGCTAAATCATTTAAACAGTAGAGGAGGTACTGTTCGGGTATTACTTGTGCACTGTAGCAAGTCTTCAAGAACCAGAACAAAGAACATCCAGGAAGAACACAGATCCAAAAGAACTTTCTCAAATAAAATCGGATCAGGAGCAGTGCACCTCTTGTGTCTTGACGGCGCTACTTGAATCAGCTATGGGACATTGGCGCTGTAGAACATCCGGCAAAAACTTTGGCGCTAAGGCAAAGACACGGCAGAACTGTAGCACTCCAATAAGTATCAGACATCAACAAAAATTGAAGAGCAAAAGTTCAAGAAAAATTTCTGGTTAGAAGACACTAAAAGTTCCGCCCCAAAGATTTTCAGCAAAAGCTTCACCTAATCCCCTAGGCATGGGGTCCTTTATATAGGTAAGCCCATCAAGGTATTCCCTAAAATACCATTAGGATTTAATGACCAAGTATTTACCTAAATACCCTTATGTATTTTCAGAATTAATAATTCTGAAAATACACAAAAGTATACACTTAATTTATTACAACAATTAACCTATTCTTTTAATATTTTTTAGAATTAAAAATTCTGAAAAATACTAAAATATTACACTTAATCTAGATGACTAAAACAAATAAATAAACTCCTATTTATTGGAATTTAAAAACATTTTCTGATACGATGATTTTCAGTCGAAACCGACAAAGTCTTCCTGCTCGTCAACACATGACACCAATCCGTGAACTCGACCGCCAGCAAGTCTCTCCCACTCTCGATCCCCTCGAGCCACCTGATCACTTGCACTGGCCTTCCTTTCACTGACTTGGTTGTTATGCTGTCTTGATCATCCGTCCGTCCATGTCTTGCTCTATCTCCACGTGTACTCCTAAGATCATCCCCAACTTCACCCGGCCTCCTTGATCCTCTGGCATCAAGCTCTCCGCTTGACCCTTGATCACCCGCTATTGACAGTTGGTTAGCATCTCCACCCTGCACACATGAGACAAGCCAAAACAAGAAATACGACGCACACCGATCCCCTCGACACACAATCTCCACTCACACATCTATCCCATCGATGCAAGCAAACCTCCACTCACTCATCACTCCAGATTGAGCAAACATGTCAATCACTCATCACTAAGATAAAAACCACGGTGTGACCCCACTTGGTTTCACAATATCCATGAAGATCCACTACCGAGCTTGCTTTCTTGTTGCTCAACACTTGTCTTGCATGCCTCGGATCCTGCCTTGTTTCTCTAGTGCTTGCTATAGATACAGATCACCTACCTCGCGGGTTGATCTCTTGCCTTTATGCCAAACCTCGTTTTTCTTGGCTTGACCCCAATATATATTGTAATACTTTACCTTGAGTTAATCAATCAATATCATATACTCCACATGAGTTATATTTCTATCATGGTGTCAGTTAGCTTCTCTTGATTTTTCGCTTTTGCCTCACGACGTCTTTTTTGGTGTCTCCATGGCCACCGATAGCATACCCCATGATGTTGTGTCTAATGGTACTTCTATCACCATGCATGAGCATACTGATTCTCATCAACATTAGGATGTTGCTACCAAGGCACGCAAAGCCATTGCTTCCTGGGATCGCAACCAAGAGATTCTTGCCGAGAAAGCCCATGTACGCTTGATTCTCACTAATGTCACCGAAGTCGCTGCCTAGTCGGCCTCCGATGCATTGGCCCTGAGTTCGTGCTGGTGCTCTTGAACAAGAACATGAAGCCGCCACCACCCTCGAGCGCGAGGACACTATGGCACGATGGCATGCTTCTCTTCTAGAGGACGATGACAGTGCCCTTGCCTCCGATGATGACCCTCTTATGGACACCGCCTCTACATCATTTGAGGTTGTCGCCATGGAAAATCTCCACGCTCAAGCCACTGACTACAACAAATGGCGTGATCTGGCTGGTGCTACTCACCCTCGGTCGATACTCCCTCATCGATCATGTGGCCTCCGATGCTGCCTTCCCCGATGTCACTGCTGGCACCACATGGACTACGTTGTGCTTTCTTGGATCTATGGCACTATCTCCCCTAAGCTATTGGAAGTTGTCTGCATTCATGGAAACACTATTTTCTCCCCCTTCTCATGAAGTCTTGGCCATAAATAAAGAGTGAGATGATTTTTTATTTATCATAGACTTTCACTATAGCTTGAAAGAAATAAGAAACAAAGAGTCAAAACTTAAATAAAAAGGCACATAGAAAGAAAAAGGCGCACAAAAACCAAAGGATTTACCTATTGTAAAGAAGATTATGAATGTCTTTGCTTAGTCGATCCTCCTCATTTACTAATTTTTTCTCCTATTTTCCACTTTAAAAGAATCAAAAAATATGAATAGAACTAAGAATAGATAATAAAGAGCATATGGATAGGCTCAAGACCATTACCAAAATTTCTTCCCAATAATCATATTAGGTATATGTTCCCTTCCTTTTCCTACTAGAATCAGAAATCTTGGATTTTCCATATCCATATACCATATGTTGACACGAAAACGTGCCCCGCACTTGGGTCAGTTCGACGATCCAAAAGTGTGTGGATACTTAGGGACAAGCCTAAGCATAACACAACACCGACGTCGCATTCTGACTACCCTTAACTGTGGTAAGGGGGTTGGAGTTGTGAGGTAATCAGATCACACAGAAATAATCCAATTAGCCGAAAAGAAATATATTAAACAGAATAAATCAACAAGCCAAGCGGAGCCTGACTGATTCGATGTATACAGTGCGAAGGGTATCACGGAAGGGTACCTTCGGCGTCCGATGCGAAGGGTCCCGCCGAATGATGTCTTCGATGTTCAGAATGATCTGGCCAAAGGCGGGCTCCAAACAGATCTCGACGCGACACTCACCTCCGAACAACAGGGTTCGGCGCGAAGCCTCTAACATGATAAAATAACTTAAATGCAACGTACTGGCGTGATTTCATCTGACGCAGGGTACGAACGTGGCGAAGCCTGTCGTGATGAAGCCTGTTGTGAAGTGTGTTAGCGCGCGGGACTCGGTCAAACCGACAACAACGTGACGGTTCGGCACGGGTAGTCGAAGCAGTATTTCCACCGAGGGGTGTTCTGGCAGCCTCCGAAACCAATCCCTTGGCTTCGGACACCCTCGGTCAAGTGCCAATTCGGCCTATGGACCGAAATCTGCTAAGTGTTGCACTAGAGAGCGAAGGTAGCAATCTGTTACACAGATTAGCAGATACTTCACAGGCGAAGTAACAAGGCGATATCAATCTATTACGTAGATTAACAGGATACTTCACAAGCGAAGTAACAAGGATTACTACTATTCCAAAATGGTCGTCAGAGGGCTTCCAGGCAAACCCACGAAGGTTGCATAAAAGTAAAGGTAAAAGTAAAGGTACGATTCAAAACTAGGGCTTTGTGTTGATTTGTGTTGGGGGCTAATGAACTGGCCTCACCCCTATATTTATAGGGGCTAGACTTCTAATCTCTAAGATTAATATGTTAAGATTCGGCTTAATCATGTGTAGGGATAAACTTAGCCAGAATCAGACTCAAACTCTATCTCTGGAATCCTGCCTGAAGTGGGCCTTTGGCCAGGCCCGCCGAAGCCTGCTCCTTGGGCCGAAGCTTCGGTGAGGCGGGCCTCGAAGGCCTTCGGGCCGAAGGTAGCAGGCCTGCTGGAAGCTTCCAAAGCCCATAGCTCAATGGGCCTTCGACCCTATAGGGCTTCGACCCAGTCCAGGACATGTGTATTTTCGGCCCAAATTATCAACATTGATATTTTGACAATCTTAACCATTAATGCCATTTTTTGCTATCAACACCATCAAACCTTAAGGTTTCCAGAACCCTCCTTTTTTGCTAGTCTTCAAAAACAGAATACTCAGAACCAAGAGCAGTATAAATTCTGTTTTGGGTCTAATGAATAAATAGATATAGTTTGGCTTCAATTCTGGTAAAATAAAAAGTAATGAGCTTAACTTCTTAATTGGAAGGATTCCCTGCTCTAATTAGACGTTCAAAGTAGATTAGTGTCTGACGCAAGGAAAGTTAGGTTTTCCTATGAGTAGATGTTTGATCTTTTCCTTTTTTAGAAATCTTAATTATTCTTTATTTTGGATTGAAAAATATGTTATGGATTGAATGTGTAAAAGAAGTAGTATATTGATAAAGAGACGCGCACCACATGGCTCAGCATCAAGCATTTGTTCTTCGGTAATCATGAAACTCGGGCTTTGCACCTTGATGTTGTGTTTCACAACTTCATGCAAGATGAACTTTCTGTCATGGATTATTGTGGCAAAATGAAAAGCATGGAAGACACACTTGCTGACCTCTACGAGTACATCACTAACCGCACGTTGGTCTTACATGTCCTCTACGGGTTGAATGGCAAGTTCACATGCATGACACCTCACTTTAAGCGGCAACGACCATTACCAACTTTCAATGATGTGTATGTTGACCTTGTCCTCGAAAAGCTGACGATGTCTGCCCTGCCTCCCACACCATCCACCGCATTGGTCGTCATAATGCTCGGTACTGCCAAGGGTGGCACTAGCGTGTCAACTTGGGCGCTACATTCATTTGCCTTTTTTCTAGTTCCACTTCTCATACTCTCAAGAATTTTGATCTTATACACTGTGATCTTTGGACCTCTTCTATTATGAGTGCGTCCGGTTATAAATATTATTTTGTCATTTTTTTTGATTTTTCGCACTTCGTTTGGACGTTCCCTTTTTGTCTCAAATCTGATACTTTGACTACTCTAGCTCACTTTTTCTCATGTGTGGCAACCTAGTTCTCCTACACAGTAAAGGGTGTCTAGCGTGACAATGGCCAGAAATTCAACAATTCCTCTACTCGTATTTTTTCCTCACACACGGTATTGCTCTTCGCATGTCCTACCCCTATGCATATCAACAAAATGGTGAAGTTGAATGCACTATCCGTTCCCTCAACAACATTGTGTGATCTCTTCTATTTCAATCTTCTATTCCTCCTTCCTACGGGGCTGAAAGTATCAACACAACCACCTATCTTTTCAATCACCTACCATCCAAAACCCTTCCCTCTGATACCCCCTTCCTTGACCTGTATGGTACTCATCCCTCATACACCCACCTTCGTGTGTTTGGTTGTGCTTGCAATCCAAACCTCTCCTCCATTGCTCCACATAAACTCGCACCCCGGTCCTCCCTTTGTGTGTTTTTGGGATATTATACAAAGCATAAGGGTTACCGACATCTCAACCTCGCCTCTAACAAAATCATTATCTCCTGACATGTCACCTTTGATGAGTATTAGTTTCCCTTCTCCACATACCAGAAACCAATCTCCGATGACCTTTATTTTCTCACTAACGATGTGATCCAGACGGTGCCACTTGGCTCGCCTAGCTCACTTTATTTTGCAGGACCTACACCATTGGTCGGATGCTCTGTGCCGACAACGCTTGATGTTATGCACCTCATGGTCACTATGGCATTTCCAATCGTGCCACGTGCAACCGCCACCGCTGTGCCACACGTGGCTGCTGCATCCATACACCACATACCAGGCACAGATGGCTCATACTAGCCACACACAACTGACCTAGATGTGACACACGTCGGTGGCCCAAGTGTTCCATGTGCGGGTGACCCAACCACACTATGCACTGACAGCCGAGGCGTGGACTGCCCCATCACGTAATGGACGACTGACTTCACCATGCCACTCGTGACTGTCTCCACCGATTCTGCTACATCACGTGTGGCATCACCTACTGCTTCATCCCTAGCATCTCTGCTAGTGTTTCCCATGTCACTGACATTCTCGACTGCCCTAGCAACCGACCCATGTCCTTGGGTCATCTTAACATGCATTAGCCCCCGTGAGATCACCGTCTGTCATTGTATATGACAACAATTCTCAATGGGAGTATACAAATAGATATTTTGGTTAGGTTAATGGGGGCGTTATGCATTGATCCAATGGTTATCCTAAAGTTTGAGACAAATACAAAGGTTTTTAGATAGGTTCGTGTTGGAACAATTGCGTTAGTTCCAGCAGGTTTTTATGTGGTGGAGTGTGATGTGGAGAATGAACCTCGAAGGGTTCTAACAGAGGGAGAAAAAGGTTTATACTGGTTCGGGCCTCTCCTGGGAGATAATAGCCCTACATCCAGTTGTGGTGGATTTGGCATGGTATGCCCTAGTATGGAGCCATAATTCCAGGGTCTCTTGGCCCCCTGGAGCGTGTGTCCCCTTACAAGGGCTTGGCCCTGCTTTTATAGGCACGCAGGCCAAAGGAAAAGACCGGGATGCCCCCTATGAGCCCTAGGCTCACAGGGGCAAGAGAGGGGAAAAGGAGCTAGCTATGGTACAAAGGTACTTTACAGCTTTACAGATTTACAGGTGTGTCAGGCTGCACCAGGCTTTGACCAGCTAAACGACATACCAGGAGCGGAGGGGCCCCCGGTATGGCCTATACTTAGATATTTCTTGAGCTTCGAAGTAGGGGCCGAAGCCCTTCTGGTAGAGGCTGCGAAGAGGGCTTCGAAGTGCACCCCGAAGGGGGCTTCGAAGCATGCTCTGAGCAAAGCTCTGAACAAGGCTCCGAACATGGGGTCTCGGAGCCTTGACCTCGAACTGGCCTCCGAACTGGGGGCCTCTGAACCGGGCCCTCCGAACCGGGGCCTCGAACTAGGGGCCCCGAACTGGGCTCCTGGAGGGCGGCCTCCGGCATCCTGCGCCCGGAGGGTGGCCTCCGGCGTCCCGCGCCCGGAGGGTGGGCCTCCGACATCCCGCGCCCGGAGTGTGGCCTAACCTGCGCCCGGAGGGTGGGCCCCAAACTGGGGGCTCCGAGACGGACCCTCCGAACTGGGGGGCTCCGAAGCTGTAGGCTCCGAAGGGCACATTGGGACCTGAAAACAATTATTAGGGAGGAAACAAGCTTCGACAGTGTTAGGCTCTAGGCCGAAGGCTGTCGGAGGCTGACGTCATTTGGCCCCTGTTCAAGGGAAATATATTCCCCCAACAGTAGCCCCTCGCGCGCAGGCCTTCGGGACGAAGGGGTGCGCGTGCCCTTAGGACAAATGACCTGCAAAATACAACTTCGGATAAAACATGCCTTTGGAGCTTGGACCGAAGGTGACCTCGAAAACTGCAGGAAATAAATGCCTGCGCTAGTTTGTCAGAAAGGCCTCGGGAACCCAAACGGCTCCGCAACGGCTAGAAAGTTACCGTTACCCCGCGTTGGGCCGCTTCGCCTTCGCTGGAGGCCCATTTGGCAGTGGGTTCGGTCCACGACTGTTGGAATTCTTACCGCGCCTATAAATAGGGGTTTACCGCGTGTAGCTTCGGCACGCTCTCATTTGCTTCCTTCTCAGTGCCTTACAACCTTCGCTCTCTTCTTCTTTCTGGCTTCGCGCATAGCATCCTTCACTAGCTTTTAGCCCTTTGCTAGCTTTAGCCCTTCGCTAGCTTTATCCCTTCGCGCCGAAGCTCCACCAAGATGCCGAAGAAGGCCGTGGCGAAGTCCTTGGCTTTGGGCCTGAGCTCGAGCTCCGCCCAACTACAAGCGGTAGCGGCTGCAGCGGCGAAGCCTCCGCCTAGGCGGCTGGGGCCGAGGGACCTTTGGACGCCCTCCGACAAGTTCGAGCAGACCTTGGAGATGAGGGCTTCGATCTCCACGGAGGAGTCGGTCCAGAGGGCCTACGAAGGGAGGATCGCAGCGAAGATCCAGCTTCGGGTCCCGAAGAAGTCGGAGGCTGTGCCGAGGCCTCGGGCTGACGAAGTGGTGGTGTTCGAGGCCTTCTTCGAAGCCGGCCTCGGGCTGCCAGCAGTGGGGATGCTGAGCGAAGTCCTCAAGGCTTACAACCTCGAGCTTCCTCAACTTTCGCCCAATGCAGTGGCGAGGTTGGCAGTCTTCGAATGGGCTATGAGGGCCGAGGGCTGCGAGGGCCGCGCAGACGTCTTCGTCGCCCTCCACGACGCCAACTGCCAGCCAACGCCGAGGGAGGGGTCAGACCGCGTCAAAAGGGCGCTGGCCTTCGGCAGTGCCAACTTCCAGCTCCGGAAGGAGTTCCAGGACGCCTTCCCGGCGAGGGCTGTAAACAATAAGTGGTACTCGAAGTGGGATCAGGAGTGGTTCTATGCCTCCGTCGGCGCGAACTCCCCCCTTCGGAATACCAACGCCCACATCTTGTACCGACGCGAAGGGGTGGTGAAGACCAGCGAAGACATCCTTCGCTCGCGGATCTTGCTGCTCCGGAGAGTGGCGGCGAAGATGAGCATGAGGGACCTCGCGGAGGAGTTCATCACCCTCCGGCTCAGCCCCCTTGCGCGCTCCTGGCCGGAGGGGCTCTTCCAGGCTTCGGGTCGAGTGGAACTTAGTGAGTTGGCCTTCGACCGCTTTTGTAAGGCTTCGCAACCTCTTCGCCCTTTATACTTCGTAGATTTTCACTTCTAACTTAAACCTTTCATGAAGCCGACCTCGAAATGAGGACCCCGGAGGAGGCCATCGTGGCGGCGGATCGAGTCGTTGGGACTCCGACCCCCGAGGAGCAGGCCCAGCACCTCGCACTGGTGGGGTCCTGGCAGCGCTGGAACAGAGTATGGACCGCGCTCGACCTCGCGGAGCTCCCTGCTCTGCCGAACTTCGCCCACCTGACTACCTCGTCGGCCGGAGCCAAGAGGAAGAGGGGGGACGACGACGAGCCGGACGCTTCGGGGCCTCGGCCGGAGGCCCCCGCTGCCGAAGTCCCTAGCTCGGGAGAAGTTGCGGCGAAGCCCGCAACCACTCCGACCTCCAAGAAGGCAGTGAAGCCCCTGGCGGCGAAGCCTTCGGCGGCGGAGGCCGACGCGCTTACTCCCGCCGCCAAGGAGGCTGCGGATGCTCTGGTGACAACAACTTCGGGCGCGAAGGTTGATGCCCCAGCTTCGCAGCGAAGGGACTGGAGGGCACACCTAGCCCCTTCTTCCTTCGACGAAATCTCCGGCGAAGGTAAACCCTTTTTACATGCTTCTCTTCAATATGCGGATTTTGACTTAGCTTTTCTGCAGAGGATGAAGCCGATGCGAGGCCCACCGGGGCGGAGCCGGCAGGCAAAGCCGGATCGAAGCCCGCCGACGCGAAGCCGACCGAGGCTTCGAGCAGCAGCGGCAAGCAGCAGTGGCAGCGACAGTGACTCGGAGTCTGGGAGCTCTTCATCTGAAGATGGAGGCAGTGGAGGCGGTGGCGGAGAGGACCCTCGAAGCGACGAGGATGTCGACGTGGTGGGCTTGAGCCCCGCCTTGCCGAAGCCCGCATAGGTGACCGTGGCAGTGGTTCACCCCTTCAAGCCGAGGGGGGGGGGGTGACGGAGGCGGCGATCAACGGCTTCTGCGAGGCTTGTGCTTCTGCGGAGGCAGGGGACTTGGTGGCCCAACTTAGCCACTTGAACCCCACGGATCTCTTCGTCAGCTCGAACGAAGTCCTCATACGGGTGAGCGATGCCCCTTGCAGCCTCGAGCTATATTTTAGCCTTTGGTTAATACTTATGATTTCTTGAATTCCTGCAGGCCTTCGCACTGAACACGGCAGCTTCTACTTCTGCAGACAGGCGGATGGAGCGCCTCGCGGAGGAGAAGGAGGCCCTTCACCGCGAAGTCTCGGTGGAAGCCGAGAAATGAAGGCGGGCTGAGGCCGCGGCAGAGGCGGCGAAGGCTGAAGCCGATAAGGCTAAGGAATCTTGGGCTTCGGAGATGGACAAACTTCGTGCGGAGCTCAAGGCTTCGAAGGATGCCGAGGCCCGGCAGGCGAAGGAGAACGCCTCACTCCGCCGGCGGGCTCAGAAGCTTGATGACTTCGTCATGGAAAACGTTGGCGAAGCCACCCGGAGCCTGGCCGACGTCCTTGAGCAAATAGGGACCGAGTGCCGGGTTCCGGACTTCGGCGACCAGGACCCAATTGGGGACCGCGTCGACTTCTTGAAGACTGCGGCTTCGATGGCGGAGGTATCACTGAAGGGCTTCGCCCTTATGGCTGGCCGAGTCACGGGTCAAGGGGTGTTGCACATGCTTCATGAAGCGGGGTGCAACCACCTTCAGGCAGCAACCTCCGTGACTCCGGTGGTCTTCGGGGGCCAGCACTTGGTGACGCCTCCGGCTGATGTCCGCGGAGCCTCGCGGCGGCTGCAGGAACCCTGGAAGGAGCAAGGCTGCGAGGCAGTCCTCGACCTCCAGAAAGCCCTTCGACACCGCCGATCCAAAGCACCTGCTGCGCTCGACCAGCCTTTGACTTCGACACCTCCACCTCCGAAGGTGTAGATCTCCTTAGGCCTTTTTTGTAATACTTAGCTGCAGGCTTGTAAAAACTTTATCAGCTTATTAATATGAATGCGGGGGTTCTTTTATACCTGCCCAGGCTCAGCCTCCGAGTGTAGACCTCGAAGTGCTCGAGGACTCCGAAGAACTTCGACAGTTGTGGGCGGTCCTCGAAGTAGCTAGGTCCAAAGGCCCCCCTCGGTTTAAGCTTCTGAGGGGTCCTAACGGCGAAGCCATCTCCGAAGTAGCTTAGGATTTGCTAGCCGCTGTGAAGACGGAGTACCTTCAGGGTTCTTTGTTTTTACCTTCGCGGACGGCCTTAGCGGGTGACAAAGCCTTAGACTTCTCCGCCTTCGATACGGCACCGCCTGCTTTTCTAACTTAGGAGCGACCTGTAAAGTGGAAGACGAGGTCCGCGGGCTTCGGAGCCTGGACGAGCCAGGACGTGGGAGAGCGGGCTCCGACGAGGCTTCGTCCAGCCGAGGGGGCCCTGGCCGAAAGAGAGGCAAGCGAGGGTTGGGGCCTCACACATGATTCTTCTTAGGCTTAGACACAGACTACTCGTAGTTTGCTTCTCGAAGTATATCTGTAACACACTTCTCAATTGTCATTCAATGAATGGATTATATTTGCATACTTCGTCTGTATGCTTCGCATTGTTTGGCTTCGAACGTTTTAGCTTGTCATGCTCGTACTGCGTATTACATTCGCGCACCTCGCATACATGCTTCCCCCCTTTGCTCGTGGCAGCTAGGGACTTAGCCATTGCTGGTGCGGGCAAAAAATAAAGGATGCGAAGGGTGCGCCCTTCGGCGGCTTCGACGTATGAAATTTTATTTGAGCGAAGGCCTCTTTTGGGCTTTGAATGCTTTAATTTGGTGCGGAGCAGGGCTTCGGCTGCTCGGAATTTCATTGGGCGAAGGCTTCTCTGGGGCTTCGAACATGCTAACTTGGTGCGAAGCAAGGCTTCAGCATAACCAAATTAGCGAAGCATGCTTCGACATGCTGGGATTTGGATGTTGTGCGTGAGCGAGGCTCTGAAACGCACTTAGATTTTAGCGATGTATGACTTCGAGACGCTTAGGCGTTTATTATATTAACACGCGAAGCAAGGCTTCAGAGCGTGTTTGGATAATGATGCAAGGCTTCGGAACTTGGTCCTGTAATGAGAAGGATATTTGGTGTGGATTCACCGAACCTGTGATAATGTGAGCCACCTTCGACTCTGAGCCACCTTCGACTCTGGGCCACCTTCGACCCTGGGTCACCTTCGACCCGGGGATGCATCAGGCCAGAGCCTGGAATCTCGGACTTGCCGAGCCGTCGCTCGGAAGTCTCAAAGCCCACTGCTATGGGCCCGGAGGCGCTGTGTAGCCTTCGGAGGGGCGCTCCGGATTTTGTAAGGCGAAGCGAGGCTTCAGATTTTAAATAAGGCGAAGCGATGCTTCGAGTTTTTTGATAAGGCGAAGCATGGCTTCGGTTTTTCAATAAGATGGAGCAAAAGCTTATATTCAAAGGCGAAGCAGGGCTTCGGCTTTAAGGCGAAGCAGGGCTTCGGCTTTAAGGCGAAGCGGGGCTTCGAATTTATATTAAGTGATCGCGACATTGTACATCGAAGTAGTACTTCGGATAGTAGACATACCTCGCAAAGTAGATGAAGGATGGCCCCGTAGCCCTTGGGGCTTCGACGACCTCCGACATGTGTAGCGGAGCCCCTTGCAGGAGGGTGGACTCCGGTATGTGAAGGATGGAGGAAGGCGAAGATGGCCTTCGAGCTGTACCCGAAGCCCCTTGCTGGAGGGTGCGCGAAGCAAGAAAGCTTCGAAGCTCCCCCCTCAGGCATACTTCGAGTTGCAGACAATGGTAGAGAACTTAGCTTCTAGTACTAAGCTCCCCACGGACGGCGCCAACTGTTGGAACAATTGCGTTAGTTCCAGCAGGTTTTTATGTGGTGGAGTGTGATGTGGAGAATGAACCTCGAAGGGTTCTAACAGAGGGAGAAAAAGGTTTATACTGGTTCGGGCCTCTCCTGGGAGATAATAGCCCTACGTCCAGTTGTGGTGGATTTGGCATGGTATGCCCTAGTATGGAGCCATAATTCCAGGGTCTCTTGGCCCCCTGGAGCGTGTGTCCCCTTACAAGGGCTCGGCCCTGCTTTTATAGGCACGCAGGCCAAAGGAAAAGACCGGGATGCCCCCTATGAGCCCTAGGCTCACAGGGGCAGAGAGGGGAAAAGGAGCTAGCTATGGTACAAAGGTACTTTACAGCTTTACAGCTTTACAGGCGTGTCAGGCTGTGCCAGGCTTTGACCAGCTAAACGACATACCAGGGGCGGAGGGGCCCCTGGTATGGCCTATACTTAGATATTTCTTGAGCTTCGAAGTAGGGGCCGGAGCCCTTCTGGTAGAGGCTGTGAAGAGGGCTTCGAAGTGCACCCCGAAGGGGGCTTCGAAGCATGCTCTGAGCAAATCTCCGAACAAGGCTCCGAACTGGGGTCTCGGAGCCTTGACCTCGAACTGGCCTCCGAACTGGGGGCCTCCGAACCGGGGCCTCGAACTGGGGGCCCCGAACTGGGCTCCCGGAGGGCGGCCTCCGGCATCCTGCGCCCGGAGGGTGGCCTCCGGCAACCTGCGCCCAGAGGGTGGGCCTCTGGCATCCGGCGCCCGGAGGGTGGCCTCCTGGCATCCTGCGCCCGGAGGGTGGGCCCCGAACTGGGGGCTCCAAGCCGGACCCTCCGAACTGGGGGGCTCCAAAGCTGCAGGCTCCGAAGGGCACCTTGGGACCTGAAAACAATTATTAGGGAGGAAACAGGCTTCGACACTGTTAGGCTCTGGGCCGAAGGCTGTTGGAGGCTGACGTCATTTGGCCCCTGTTCAAGGGAAATATATTCCCCCAACAGTTCGGGCATCCCTGATGATAATAACCCAACTCCTATATGTGTGAGATTTTAGAATAATTCGGTCCTTCTCTAGGATTCTTCTAATCCCTTTATATGAGCTTAATCACAGTTTTGTTACTAGACTCGACCTGACCATTGGCCCGAGCATAGTACGGTGAAGAGTTTACCAACGTAATACCATAAAGTTCGGCAAAGTCTCTCACTTCTATGGAAACAAATGAACTACCCTGATCTGTAGTGAGAGTCTGGGGAATACCGAATCATTGTATAATGTGCTTCAAGATAAAATCAAGTACCTCGTTGTGAGTCATATTCTTGAGAGGCACGACTTCGGTCCATTTGGTGAAGTAATCCATCGCCATCAACATGAATCAATGCCCTTTTGAAGAAGGAGGATGGATCTGGCCGATGAAGTCTAAACTCTAACCTCGGAACGGCCATAGCTTGATAATAGGGTTAAGCAATGAGGTAGGAGCTAGTTGAATATTTCCAAACTTCTGACACGCCTCACACCCTCTATAGTATTTAAAACAATCCTTAGTTATAGTTGACCAGTAGAAACCTGCTCTTTTGAGCATCCAACTCATTTTCTAGGCCGACTGATGAGTGCCACAAAGCCCTTCATGGACTTCTCTCGTAGCTATTTGGAATTGTTCATCGTCTAAACATTTCAAAAGTACTCCATCAATAGTTCGGCGATATAGTACACCATCTAGCAACACAAATTTAAATGCTTATCGCTGAACTTTTCGATCAACCCTGTGACTAGGATTTCTCAAGTACTAGACGATTGGAACTCTCCAATCGCCCTTATGGTCGTCCTCCAGAGGGTTTGTTGACTCCTTTCCTAGAGTGATGTCCAAACTACTAACTTTGGAGTGCCCCTGGGGCCTTTCCCACTTCTGCCGAAGTTTGACTGGATCGGTCGTGCTAAGCCGATTAGGCTGAAGCCTTCCACCAGAGGGTTCCGGCTCCCGAAGACCTCCGCTATCTAGCGGGCTTCGGCGCAGGGGCTCCAGCGCGCAAGACCCTTCAGCGAACGAAGTGTTCTAGCATGAGGGATCCAGTGTGCGGCAATCTCCGGTGGATGGAGGGGTCCGACCTAGAGGGTTCGACAGACCTCGTGCCTGCCTGAAGCTTCTAGCTTCGGCAGTGAGCCCAAGCATCAGCTTGTTCGAGTGGGTCGTTATGACTTTTGGTTTAAAGAATGTTGGCGCTACATATCAACGTGCTATGAATTTGATCTTTCATGATTTGCTAGGAGTTATGCTAGAGGTATACATAGATGATGTTGTATTCAAATCGGACACTATTAGAAACCACCTAGCCGATTTGAGGGTTGCTTTTGATAGGATGCGTCAATATGACTTAATAATGAACCCGCTCAAGTGTGCTTTCGGCGTGTCAGTAGGCAAGTTTTTAGGATTCATGATTCATGAAAGAGGCATCGAGATTTATCCTAAGAGGCTTGAAAAGATTAGAAACTTTGAAGCGCCTCCATGCAAAAGAAATGTGTAAAAGTTGCTAGGAAAGATGAATTATTTGCATCGCTTTATATCTAACTTGTCTGGAAAAATCGATGCTTTTGTCCCTATACTCCGGCTAAAGAATGAAGCCAAGTTTACTTGGGGGCAAGTTAGCAAAGCGCCTTTGAAAAGATTAAAGAGTGCTTGTCATCACCGCCCGTGGTAAGAGCACCAAAAGCTGGAATTCCGTTTCAGCTGTATATTGCTGCAGAAGATAGCGTGATAGGAGCCATGCTAACTCAAGAGGTGGAGGGGAGAGAGTACATCATAAAATTCTTGAGCCGCTGCTTATTGTACACCGAGACAAGGTACGTGTTTGTGGAGCATTTGTGTTTATCACTTTACTATGCATGTACCAAATTATGTCACTATCTTCTCCCTAGTACATGTATTGTTGCTTGTCAAACCGATGTCGTAAAATATATGTTGAAAAAGTCGACTCTAAGTGGTAGAATTGGAAAGTGGGCATATGCTTTAATTGAGTATGATTTGGCTTATGAACCTTTGAGAGCTACGAAAGGCCAAGTCATCGCTAATTTTATAATTGATCACAACATAGATGTCGATTGGGGTAACAATATTGCTCTAATTGAAGTAGTGCCATGTAGACTTTATTTTGATGGTTTGGCTTGCAAGAATGGCCAAGGTATTGGAGTAGTCCTCATATCACCTAGTGGCATGCTCTTTGAGACCTCAGACCACTTATAATTTCCTTCTACTAACAATCAAGCCGAATATAAAGCCTTATTACTAGGACCCGAATTGATAGATTCCATGGGTGTCAAACATATTCATGCATATGGTGATTCCCTGTTATTGGTACAACAAGTAGCTAAGATTGCTCAATGTTTTAATGACTTTCTAAATAGTTACTTGGACAAATGTTTGGACAAAATTACTACCTTTGATGATTTCAAAATTTCCCACATCTCCAGAGAAGCCAATTCAATTGCAAATGATTTAGCTCAGCAAGCATCTGGCTACCAAGTCAAGAGGGGAAAGTTTTCTGTACAGGGAAAGCCGATGCTTGAACTCCCTGCTGAAGCCAGAGGCTTCGGGCGGACGCGAGGTCCGTCGGACCCTCCGAGCCGGACCCCTTTATCCACCGAAGGGTATTACGCGCTAGAGCCCCCACGCTAGAGCCCTTCACTTGTCAGAGGGATTTGTGCACTGGGCTCCCCGCGCCGAAGCCTTCCAAGCAGTGGGGGCCGTCGTGCACCGGACCCCCCCATCGAAGGGCTTCGGTCTGAACGGCTTCACACGACCGAACAGGTCGACCTTCGGTAGGAACCAGAAAGGCTCGGGAGGCACATCGAAATCAATAATTTAGACACCACTTCGGAAAAGGAATTAACGAACCCTCTGGAGATCCAGAAGGATGATTGGATAATTCCAATCATCAAGTACCTAAGCGATCCCAGTCAAAGGGTCGATTAGAAAATTCGGCGACATGCATTTAAATTTGTGCTACTCGATAATGTACTGTACCAATGAACTATTGATGGGGAACTCCAAAAGTGCTTAGATGTTGATCAATCTAAGGTAGCTACGAGATAAGTTCACGAGGGACTCTGTGGCACTCATCAGTTGGCCCAAAAAATGATTTGGATGCTCAAAAGAGTGGGTTTTTATTGGCCGACCATGACTGAGGATTGTTTTAAGTATTATAGAGGGTGTGAAGCATGTCAAAAGTTTGGTAATATTTAGTTGGCTCCTGCGTCATTACTTAACCCTATTATCAAACCATGGTCGTTCCGACGTTGGGGTTTATACTTCATCGGCCAAATTCATCCTCCCTCTTAAAAAGGGCATCAGTTCGTGCTGATGGCGACAGACTAGTTCACAAAATGGACTAAAGTCGTGCCCCTCAAAAACATGACTCACAACGAGGTAACTAATTTCATCTTGAAGCATGTTATACATAGATTCGATACTCCCCAAACTCTCACTACATATCAAGGTACTTCATTTGTTACTAAAGAGGTGAGAGACTTTGCCGAATTTTATGGTATTTAGTTAATAAACTCTTCACCGTACTATGCTTAGGCCAATGGTCAGGTCGAGTCTAGTAATAAAACTGTAATTAAGCTCATTAAGAAGAAAATTGAAGAGTTCCCTAAAAGGTGGCATGAAGTGCTTTCAGAAGAATTGTGGGCTTGTAGAATTGCAAAGCACGTTGCTACCAAAGTTAGTCCATATGAGTTAGTATATGGAAAAGAAGTTGTTCTACCGGTAGAGGTAGATCTTGGCTCATTAAGATTTATTAAGCAATATGGCTTATCGGTCAATGAATATGAAACTCTTTTGAAGGATAACTTAGAAGAAGTGACCGATAAGAGGTTGAGGTCTCTAGAAGCTATAGAGAAAGATAAAAGGCGAGTAGCTAGAAGCCTACAACAAAAGGGTCAAACCAAAATCATTTCAAGTTGGTGACTTGGTTTGGAAGACGATTTTACCCTTAGGAACTAAGATCCCAAAATTTGGTAAATGGTCGCCTAGTTGGGAAGGTCCTTTCAAAGTGGTTGAAATCGCCCTAGGTAATGCATACTTGTTAGTGTCTCTACAAGGAGAGCGATTTCAAAGAGCTTTAAATGGTACATATTGGAAAAAATACTTTTCAAGTGTGTGGCAAAGCGCTTAAAAGTGTCGAAAGGCCGATATGGAAGGTATCATCCTTAGCTCATTGTGCTTTATTTCACTCAGTTCGCTATAAGGCAGGGGGGCATGTGTTGATAGCAAAACATGGCATTAATGGTCAAGATTGTCAAAACATCAATTTTGATAATTTGGGCCAAGTCCTGGAACAGGCCGAAGCCTTATAGTACCGAAGGCCCATCAACATGAGGCCTCAGAGGCCTTTTAGCTTCGGCCCGAAGGTCCTTTGGAGGCCTACCTCACCGAAGCTTTGGCCCAAGGAGCGGGCTTCGATGGGCCTACCGAAGGCCCACTTCGGGCAAGCTTCGGAGATAGAATTGGATACAAATTCTAGTTGTTTTTATCCCTAAACTTGATTAGGACGAATCTTATCATATTAGAATTAGAGATAAGAAGACTAACCCCTATAAATACAGGAGTGAAGTCAGGTTCATCAAACCCCCCACAACAAAAATCAATCGCAGAGCCCTAGCTTTGAACCATAATTTACTTTTCCGTACACCTTCGTGGGTTTGCCTGGAAGCCCTCCGTCGGCCACGCCGTAATAGTGGTAAGCCTTGTTGGTTCGCCTGTGAATCACCCGTTAATCTACGTAGCAGATTGCTATCACCTTGTTGCTTCGCTTGTGAATCCTCCATTAATCTACGTAACAGATTGCTACTTTTGTTTATCTACTGCAACACACAGTAATTCGGTCTCTAGACCAAATCAACACTTGATCTCAACTTTGCTATAGGTTTCACGTTCGGAGCCCCCTTCGCTGAAAGTTTCTGGAGCTAGGAAGCTGGTTCCGGAGGCTACCAGATCACCCTTCGGCGAGTCCTGCTTCGTCCTCCCGTGCTAGATTCATCACGCTATTGTCAGTCTGGTTGAGTACTGCGTACTCGCATCGGGGTTGATTCATGCCGGGGTCATGCCAGAATGCTTAGCATCAGACTTCGTTGCACCGACACTTCGCATCAGGCTTTGTCACGACCAACAATCTGCTCAGGACGTAGTAGAGCCAGCGTGCTGCGTTGGTTTTTTGTCCTGTCAGAGGTTTCACACCGAACCCTGTCATTTGGGAGTGATTTCTGGTCGTGATATGTTCGAAGACTGTCTTTGGCCAAATGATCTGAACGCCGAAGACTATCTTCGGCACACCCCTCGCACCAGACACCGAAGGCCTCCTTAGGTGACCCTTCGCACGGTATACCCTGTACCAATCAGGCTCCGTTCGGCTAGTTGGATTATTTTATCTATATATTTTGGCTAATTGGATTATTTTCTCTATGATCTGATTACCTGGCGACTCCACCCCCTTGCCACTATTAAGGGTAGTCAGAACGCGACGTTAGTGTTGTATTACGCTTAGGTTCGTTCCTAAGTATATGCACACTTTTGGATCGTGAAACTAACCCAAGTGCGGGGGCACGTTTTAGTGTCAACGGCCAGTTTGTAGCCTCGTTGAGTAAGGAGTGCATCCCTCCGAGGGACTCGGGGGTCAAAACCGACAAAAGTGTTGGAGGTTGAATTGATAAAAATTTGGTGCTTAAGTCCCCTGGTCGTATTTGTAGTAGGTCATGCAAATTGTCCTCAAAATTCAGCTTTCCTGAGTTATGAAATGGATGGTTTGCTAAACAAATAAATATCAAGTGCTTTTAAACTTACAAAAACACTTGAGAATCATAAGACCGATATGGGGTGTATCGTCCTTAGCCCATTGTGCTTTTATCTCACTTAGTTTGCTAACAGGCAAGGGATGTGTTGATAACAAAAAATGACATTAATGGTCGAAATTGTTAAAATATCAATTTTGGTAATTTGGGATGAAAATATGCCCAACCTGGCACAGGCCGATCAAACCGACCATGTAGGCCCGGTCAGACCGGCCCAATGGGTCCGTTCAGACCGGCCTAGTCCGGCAATTAGGGATAAAAAGGTGGTTTTCGGTTTAAATCTTATCTCTAAGCAAATCTCAACTACCATGGACGAACCCTGCTGATCCTGGATGCCAGGAGCTCAAGTATAGCACCTATAAATATAGAGGTGAGGCTGATTCAAAAAAACACAGATCAATACTTCCAAACCCTAGTTTTGAATCGTACATTTACTTTTCATATATTTTTATGCCCTAGTTCAGTCCATCTTCATGGGTTTGCGCTGAAAGCCCTCCGTGCACCACGTCGTAACTGTGGTAAGCCTTGTTGATTTGCTTGTGAATCATCTGTTTAATACACGTAATGGATTGTTATCAATTTTATCAGTTTTCTTGCCTCCCTTGGAAATTCGGCCTCTAGGTCGGATTGCATTTGATTCCTTGCTGTTTTGTGGAAGGTTGTCATCTTCCCATATTTGCCAAAGGATCCATCTACAATCCACTCCAGCGAAAAGGTTGTTTGCAACCCGGAGGCTGCAATTTGGGTTCTGTCAGTCTTACCGGGAACAACCGCGTGGTCTGACCGGCGCGTGGCGTGCTGGGCCGTCACGTCGTTGTCGGCACGCTCTGCCACTAGGTTGTTGACACCCTCTGGTCTGACTGGCATGACCACACCGGTATAACTGAGCCCTCCGTACCACATGGGTTCATCACTCTGGAGTCCCGCACTGCGCGTAACAAAGCCCCTGGTCCGACCGAGACCTCGCGTGCGGTTTGACCGGGCCCCCTCCATCGGTTCGAACATCGGCAGACCCCTTCACCTTCACGGATCATCCTGAAGCCACCTTCGGGTGCCCTTGGTCTGACCGAGGTCTGTACCTCGGTCCGACCGATGTCAGGCCGAAGGACCCCTCGAGGATCTTTCGGACCCCCATCGTACTAGCCGCTGAAACACCTTTCGGTGCCCCCTCACATTGATGGTCTGACCAGAGGTCCTTCACCAGTACGAATGCCCCTTCACTGTAGATCTAAACCAGCCTTAGTATGGCCGGTTTACTTTATTATATTTCCAACACTTCGGCTAATCGAATGTTATTTCTAAATACTTGTTTGGTTACCTAGCGACTCCATTACTTCCTTACTACTATCTAAGTGTCGTCAGAACGTGACGTCGGTGTCGTGTTATGCTTAGGGTTATTCCTAAGTATCAGCACATTTTTGGATCATTGAACCGATGCTAATGTGTGGGCGCATTTTGTGTCAACAGGTTTACCATAAGTCGTACCCTGACCACTTCGACAACATCCCATACACGCATGGATTTAGGGTGCCTGAATTTAAAAAATTTGACGGTGAATGTAGTAAGACCACCCTAGAGCACATAGGACAATTCCTAGCACAGTGTGGCAAAGCTAGTGGGTCGGATCCATTGAAGCTTAGATTATTCTCTCTATCGCTTTTCGACACCGCTTTCACTTTGTTTTCGGCATTACCGTGAAGCTCCGTGCAGACCTGGGCCTAGTTGGATCAGAAGTTCTAAGATTATTTTTATGCTGGGGAAACTGAGCTTAGGCTTTCGCATTTGACATCGGTTACGTAGAAGGCTAGTGAGAGCGTCTCTAAGTACATTAAGCACTTTAGGGACACTAAAAACTGATGTTTTAACTTGAGCATTTCTGACAGAGACTTTGTCGACCTAGGTTTCAATGTTTTACACTTCAAACTTAAGGAGAAATTGGATGGCTAGGATTTCTTTGATGTTAGTTAGGTGCTGCAGAAGGTCTGGTTCAAGAAATCCGAGCCAAAAGTAGAAAATTCACCAAGACATTTAACAAGCCTAAGGCCGAGGTTCACGTCATGGAGCACTCCAATGAGGAATCATTGGAGAGCGAGGATGACTTGGCCGACATGTACACTACAAAGTGGACTTGGTCTAGTAAGGCCAAGCCCATCACATGCACTGAGTTACGGCCGTCTCCTACCAAGAGTCGGCCCAGCGAGGTGAAGTATTCTTTTGACGTGACCAACTGTGATAGAATATTTGATTTTTTTTAAAGAACAAGCTTATCAGGTTGCCAAAGGGTCACGTCATTCTAACTGCCGATGACTTGAAGAAGAGGGCTTATTGTAAGTGGCATGATTCTCATTCTCATTCTACTAACGATTGCAATGTTTTTCGTCAGCAGGTTCAATCGGCCATAGAAGAAGGACAGTTGAAGTTGGATACAAATCCTAAGATGAAGCTCGACCAGGACCCCTTTACCTTGAACACTGTTGATCTCGATGGGAAGAATATGCTCATTCTACTTGAGCAGGCCAGATACAATAAGGGGAAGGGGGTTATGATCGGATAACCACGCACACACACGCTCGTGCCGAAGAACGCTGAGGAAGGAGTGTGGAAAGTAAATACCAACGCATAGTCTTCAGCTGTGACCCACAAGAAGCCAAAGGTGACATACGACATGCTGCTCCAGAAGCATAAGAAGAGGGCCGAAGAGGCAAACACTCAGTTGGGACCTCCAGCGAGGCCGAATCCTCCTCGGAAGAGTGCGTTCGACCCACGATGGGCGAAACCATTGGAGACACCGCTTCCTCCACCATATAACAAGCCCATGGCATAGTGGCCCTCGTGTAACTTTCCGCCTACCGGATACCCTACACCATATTTTGTTGCTCCGTTCATGCCCTCTGAGTTTTATAACATGTAGGATCAGATGAACATAGTAGGAGCGCAATTATGGAGTTTAAAAAGTGGACTGGGTCTCAATGGCGACCGCCCAACTACATGCGGTCGGGAAGGACTCCCGAATGCTGAACTCGAGAACCCTTAGACTACCGACTGCTAGCAAGATGGTACCTTGGGATCATATTCCCAACAACCACATTGATAAATGTGGGTTTAGGAAGGCTTTAATTACGGTATGCCTCTTGATGGCTTAAAACCAATCATGAAGTAGCTCGGGATCGTATTACCGACACCACCCTTCCATTGGTCAACAATGCTCATCACATGGTGACATGAATGAAGGCTAGTTTTCATGTTACTTATGATCCCCTAACACTCCATGTAGATGTTCAGTCATCGCTCCTAAAGACATATCATAGTGCTCTCGCTGATGTCAATTAGCGCACTATGATGACCAAGGAGTTCAATGCCCTTTAGGAAAACCACACCTGGGATCTTGTTCCTTGATCTCCTAGCGTCAGCATTGTCACTGGTAAATGGGTTTTCCAACACAAGTTCAACACTGATGGAACACTAGATCGCTATACGGCTCGTTCGGTTCTTTATGGTTTCACATAGTGCCCATGTATTGACTACGATGTGACTTTCATATCGATTGTGAGGCCTGTGATAGTTCGCACTATGTGTAGGGCCGAGAGTAGCGACCAGAGGGGGTGAATGGGCGCCTTAAAAAATTCTTACAAATAAATGGCCTTCTCCCAACACCCAACATACCTCAACATACAAACACCTAAAAAAATCACAAGTACTGAAAATAATCTAGCCTAAAAACGACCGGTGTCCTAATCGATAAGACACCACCACGGTGCTTAAAGGCAGATTAAAATACCTCACAACACAAGTGTCATCTCCACACAAACTTTCACCAAAGCATAGAGAATCCATCAGACACATGCAAATCATTTAACTCACGGACTAGACAGGCAAATCATCAAGTGCTGAGCTTAATGTTCACAATTCACAAAAAGTCTAACAGATATGAGATAAGCACAATATTTAATGCATTTAATTTAGAGAAAATAAATGCAGTAACTAAATAGTGCTCACAGATGATTCAACAAACATTTGTAGTGCACTATAGACTCATTGATATAATCATAAAAATCTGAAAGAAGTGCTTGAGATAATTGAATCTATCACAAAGTAATCAACGGAATAAATTGTAAATCACGAAGATCGAGAAAGTTGATTACTGTTTCCTGCGCAACACTTTGCTCATGATTCTTGCTCTGTTGATGTGTACATGCCACAGTGCCAGGCTTCAACAGTACAACTTCCTACCTCCAGCACGGTGTTCGATGAATAGCATTACCATGCGACATCTGCCTGCCTCCAACACGACGCTCGATGAACAGTAGCACCACGCGATGGATTCCTTCGAGAAACCACGTACAAGGAATTGTGTGCTGTCCCTCCACGCGCCAATAGAGCCACTTCCTAGCGCCATCCTCGTGTAGGCGTCGCTACGCCCACTGCCACACGCACTGGCTTCTGAGTCATCATAGCGCCAACCACGCCTCCTGGCCTCACACCGAGTGCAGCACCCGCGCCGCTGAGTGCTAAGCCCTCCGCCTCGTACTGCTGGAGCCTAAGCCGCCAAACACCGAGTGGTCTGCTGCCAGAACAAACAGCATCCAAGAAGAATAGAAGTCGCGCACAATGTTTTTGCCGTCCAGGATTTCAAAGAATCACAGTACTGTCGGCTAGGATTTCAAAGAACAAAGGTGTTGACACGAAAACGTGCCCCCGCACTTGGGTTAGTACGACGATTAAAAGTGCACGGATACTTAGGGACATGCCTAAGCGTGACGTGGCACCGACATCGTGTTCTGACTACCCTTAATCGTGATAAGGGGGGTGGAGTCGCTAGGCAACCAGATTAGACAAATAATCCAATTAGCCGAAAGAAATAGATTAAACAGAATAAAATCAACAAACCAGTCGGAGCCCATCTGGTTCGAAGTCTGATGCGAAGGGTGCACCGAAGGGTACCTTCGGCATCTGGTGCGAAGTGCTCCGCCGAAGGGTGCTTCGGCGTTCGGACTGATCCGGCCGAAGGTGAACTCCAAACGGATCTGGACGCGATGATCACCTTCGAACAGCGGGGTTCGGCGTGATATCTCCGATACAACAATCTATGGGACAAAGACGCAAGGGCCACACGCGAGTGCAACTTCGTCGAGTGCGGAGTATTGTCGTAATGAAGCCTGTTGCGATGAAGTGTGCTGGCAAAGCCTATTGCCAAAGTCCGCGGTCTTGTCGAAGGGTGTCATGGGGACCTCCAGAACTGATCTCTCAGCTCCGGACACCTTCGGTGAAGGGGCTCCGAACGTGCGAACCTGCAACAGAGACGATGCGAAGTACCAATTCGGCCAGAGGACTGAATTTTGCTAAGTGTTGCACGGGTAGCGAAGGTAGAAATCTATTACGTAGATTAGCAGATACTTCACAGGTGAAGTAACAAGGCGATAGCAATCTATTACGTAGATTAACAGATACTTCACGGGCGAAGTAACAAGGCTTACCACTGTTCCGTAGTGGCCGTCGGAGGGCTTCCAGGCAAACCCACGAAGAGGTACAGGAAAGTAAAGGTAAAAATAAAGGTACGATCAAAGCATGACTTTGGTTTGGTTTAAGTTGGGGGGCTTCTCACGCCGGCCTTGCCTCTGTATTTATAGGGGTTTAACTCCTAATCTAATCTGCTATTAATCCGGCTAGATAGATATAGAGATTGAGCTGGAAACGCGTCCAACTCTATCTCTGCCGAGGTGGGCTTCAGCCAGGCCCATCGAGGCCTGCTCCTCAGGCCGAAGCTTCGGTAGCGTGGGCTTCGGCCAGGCCCGTCGAGGCCTGCTCCTCGGGCCGAAGCTTCGGCAGCGTGGGCCTCCGAAGGCTTCCGAAGCTTCGGCAGCGTGGGCCTGCGAAGGCTTCCTGGCCGATGCCCATGGGCTGGCTAGAGGCTTTTGGAGCCCATAGCTCAATGGAATTCGGCCCTGTAGGGCTTCGGACAGACCCTAGACATGTGTATCTTCGGCCCAAATCACCAAAAATTGATATTTTGATAATCTAGCCATTAATGCCATTTTTTGCTATCAACAAAAGGAATTTTTTCTCAGGATGAAGATAAGAAAAATGGGGAAAGTGAACTCAGATTTTTTTCATTTGGTAGAGTTAGGAAACCCTAGGGGATTGGGGGCCCTATTAATAGGCAGCATAATAAATTAGGAAAATCCCAATATACCCTTAGGGTTTTTTACAGACGCCGAATTAAACTGGAACAGACCAAAATGCCCTTAGGATTTTTACAGACTCGACTAACACAGACTATGGGCTAAAAGGCAAAGTAGTAAAATCCTATCTAAAGGTAACTGGTCCTAATGAAGAGCTTTCATACTAGCTATGACTTCGCGTCAGGACCGTTAGATCTCTGATGGGCAGTCTTGGATGGTTGTGTCGGTTTTACGCCGAAAACGACAAAGCGTTCGCTGTCATCGCACTGGGTACCCGGATTGGGCTGGCCCGATTTCGTAGCTCCCTCAGCCCGGCAATCGTTCACCCACCGTTAACCTAGGTCAAACCCAGTCAATAGACCAACAGATCCCTTGTCGTTCCTGGCCCATGTACCCGGATTAGGCCGGCCTAATTCCGCGGCCCCGCTGCCCGACAGTCACTCGTCGCCCGTGTACCTGAGTCACACGCGGACCAAGACACGACATGTCTCTTCTTCTCTTCACGTCTCTCTGTTGACTTTAGTTAACAATCACTCATCACTTCTATAGCCATGAGGCCCATGATCTTCAACATGGCTCCTCAATCTCCCCTTGATGAGTGCATTGTCAACACCCTATTTATCAACGCTTTGTAACTGTTGATAGAAAAAAATGGCATTAATGGCTAGATTATCAAAATATCAATTTTTGGTAATTTGGGCCGAAAATACACATGCCTAGGGTCTGTCCGAAGCCCTACAGGGCCAAAGCCCGTCAAGCTACGGGCTCCGAAAGCCTCTAGCCAGCCCATGGGCTTCAGCCAGGAAGCATTCGGAGGCCCACGCCGCTGAAGCTTCGGAAGCCCACGTTGTCGAAGCTTCAGCCCAAGAGCAAGCCTCGACGGGCCTGGCCGAAGCCCACGTTGTCGAAGCTTCGGCTCGAGGAGCAAGACTCAATGGGCCTGGCCGAAGCCCATGCTACCGAAGCTTCGGCCCGAGGAGCAAGCCCCGACGGGCCTGGCCGAAGCCCACGCTACCGAAGCTTCGGCCCAAGGAGCAGGCCTCGGCGGGCCTGGCCGAAGGCCACCTCGGCAGAGATAGAGTTGGATGCGTTTCCAACTCAATCTCTATCTCTATATGGCCGGATTAATAGCATATTAGATTGGGAGTAAACCCCCTATAAAAAGAGAGGCATGGCTAGCGTGGAGAGCCCCCCAACTGAAACCAAACCAAAGCCCATGCTTTGATTGCATTTACTTTACCTTTATTTTCCTGTACCTCTTCGTGGGTTTGCTTGGAAGCCCTCCGTCTGCCACTACGGAACAGTGGTAAGCCTTGGTACTTCGCCCGTGAAGTCCCCGTTAATCTACGTAACAGATTGCTATCGCCTTGTTACTTCGCCTGTGAAGTATCCGCTAATCCGCGTAATAGATTGCTACCTTCGCCATCCGTGAAACACCTCGCAAATTCAGTCCTAAGGCCGAATTGGTACTTCGCATCATCCCTGTTGTAGGTTCGCACGTTCGGAGCCACTTCGCCGGAGGTGTTCGGAGCTGAGAGATCGGTTTCGGAGGTCCCCAAGACGCCCTTCGACAAGACCGCAGGCTTCGACAGCAAGCTTCGCCCGCATACTTTGTCGTGACAGGCTTCTCCATGAACACATTCTGTGCCAGGACGAAGTTGCACTCGCCCGTGGCTCTCGCGTCACTATTTTGTAGATTGCTATATCAGAGATCACACTCCAAACCCCGCTGTTCGGAGGTGATCGTCGCGTCCGGATCTGTTCGGAGCTCACCTTCGATCAGATCGGTCCGAATGCCGAAGTATCCTTCGGCGGAGCACTTCGCACCAGACGCTGAAGGTACCCTTCGGTGCACCCTTTGCATCAGCCTTCGAACCAGGAGGAATCCGATTGGTTTGCCGATTTTAACTTGTTTAATCTATTTCTTTCGGCTAATTGGATTATTTCTTGTAATCTGGTTGCCTGGCGACTCCACCCCCCTTATCACTATTAAGGGTAGTTAGAACGCGGCGTCGGTGCTACGTCACGCTTAGGCCCGTCCCTAAGTATCCATGCACTTTTGGATCGCCGGACTGACCCAAGTGCGGGGACACGTTTCCGTGTCAACACACTTTTTGGCGACTCCGGTGGGGAAAAGCTACGCCAACATAATGAGTACGTCTACATCGGCCGCTTGTTCATCTACATCGACTACTACGTCTACACCGCCGATGGACCCAATAGGAGGCGTGGATATCGACAACCGCAACATATTGTCACCTACACTTGAAGATATCCCCGCAGAAGACCGGGCAGAGATCGAGGCAAGGCTAAAGGCGCTCCAAGACATGATGCTTGGAGGCTACATCAAGACACGCGCAGGCTTCATCAAGCGCGACATCATCACCCCCGACCCCTCTCAGGTCCATGTAACACCGGTATCGCCTCGTTTATCTACTTTAGAAATTGAGCAAAAGATAGCCGCATCAGTAGATCAGGCCGTTAGCGCTTTGCTAGCCAACCGTTTAGATTCGGCAGCTAGTTCCCAAGTAGAGGTGAGTCTTAGAAGGTTCATCTTCACTAAGGCCGCACCCCCGGTTCCTATAGCTAGTGCACCTCCGACAAACATGTCCCCGACCTCATCACTTATGGCCGAGACCAATCATTATACATATGGTCAAACTAATACTGCATACCACACAACACCTGCGCCAATACCCGCGTTGCCTGCACCACACACGCAGGCTCCCGGACACGAGCACGTTATACAAATAGCGCGTAGGGAAGAAGCACATGGCCGACACGCCGATATCCCACCGCGTGTCGTGCCCCCACATGAGAGGTGCATGCAAACAAACTACCAACATGATTTAGATGAGCGGGTCCGCGCATTGTTTAGGGAGTGTGTCGGCTTCGTGCCCAAGGGACGGATTAGGGTTTACCGCAAACCGTACCCCGATCATCTTGACACAGTACCCTACCCCCGCGGCTATAGAATCCCCGAGTTCACTAAATTCGATGGCGAGGGTAGCAGGACCACACTAGAACATGTTAGTCAGTTTTTGGCGCAGTGTGGAGAGGTTAGCGGGATAGATGCCCTCAAGGTTAGACTATTTTCTCTCTCGCTATCCGACACAGCTTTCACTTGGTTTTCGGCGCTACCGCTGAATTCCATTCACACGTGGGACGATTTGGAGCGGAAATTCCATGATTATTTCTACACGGGTGAAACAGAACTTAGATATTCGCATTTGACATCTGTTAAGCAAAAATCTAGTGAGAGCGCCTCTGAGTATATCAAGCGTTTCAGGGATACTAGAAACCGATGTTTTAGTCTTAATATTTCAGAAAGGGACTTGGCGGAATTAGCTTTTAACGGGTTGCCTTCCGAACTTAAAGAAAGGTTAGACAACCAAAACTTTTTAGAAGTTAGCCAAGTTCTACAGCAAGCTCTGGTCCAAGAAGGTCGATCCAAAGATAAGAAATTTATTAAGATGTTTAACAAGCCTAGGGACGAAATCCACATCATGGAACGCTCTGATGAAGAGGAGTCAGAGGAGGAGGATTCGGCCGACATGTACGCGGCCGAATGGGTTACGAACGCTAAAAACAAACCTGTCACTTGCTCCGAACTACGACCATCCCCGACAAGGAATAGACTTAATAAGGACAAGTACTCATTCGACGTGACTAAGTGTGATAAAATATTTGATTTCCTCTTAAAGAGCCAGCTTCTCAGGTTACCTAAGGGTCAGGTTATCCCACCTGCCGATGAATTAAAGAAGCATCCATACTATAAGTGGCATGATTCACATTCTCATAATACTAATGATTGCAATGTTTTTCGACGGCAGATATAATCGGCCATAGAAGAAGGACGATTGAAAATAGACCATGATCCAAAGATGAAGCTGGATAAAGATCCTTTTCCAGTTAACGCCGTCGACCTCGGCGAGAAGAAGGTGTTGATTCGGCCAGAACAAGCCGAGTCTGCTAAAGGAAAATATGTGATTATTGGAGAACCACGTACTCGCACACTCGTGCCAAAGATCGCCGAGGTAGGAGTGTGGAAACAGAACATCAATACCCCTTCGGCTAAGGCTCGCAAGAGGCCGAAGGTGACATATAACATGCTGTTGAACAAACATCAGAGGAGGGCCAAAGAAGCAGGCCCACGCGCCCAGCTAAAACAGCCGAAGGGGCCAAAACCTTCGAAGGGTACCTTCGGGCCGAGGTATCCTGGTGCTCCGCACGGTGGTTCTGAGCCACAATGGCCGAACCCCCCGTGCAACAACTTCGAACACCAATGGTCGGGTTCTCTGCACGACAACTTCGCACCCCAGTGGTCGGGTCCCCCATGCGACAGCTTCGGCTCCCAATCGCCGAACCCCGCACCATGGTGGACTTCTCCGATGGGAGGCTTCGACCCACGCTGGCCAAACATACCTCCGGCCTAGCGGGATCCTTCGCTGGTGTGGTCGGAGACACCTTCGACTTGGCCGAACCCCCCTCCGGGTGACAGGTTCGGCTCGCAATGGTCAAGGCCGCTAGAGCCTCTGATGCCTCCGCAGTATGACTGGGCGAGGACCCCGTGGGCCGCGTACGTTTCCGGGTCAGGGTACCCTCCGCAAATTAACACTATGCCTTGTTCTCCTTCGGAGTATTATGGATGGCAGGGGCAAGCAGACGCAGCGGAGGTGGGCATCGTCAACAGACTATTTGTGGTACCTCCAAATCGGACCCTACACAGCGAAGCCGAAGGGTGCGAGCACTCGGAGGCCGAAGTCAGGGAGTCAGAAGCCATAACTATCAGAGTTGGGTCTCAGGAAGTCCCAATCCCAAAGACTTTGTCGCCGAGGGCTGACGGAGGTAAGCCGCATGCTTCGGTCGGGCTCCGCGCCGAAGTTTGGTTCGATCGGCTGAATGAGGCTGATCCGTTCGACGGGGTTCGCAGCGAAGCCCCCTTTGAACACAGGGCGGCCGAGGCCGAAGGGCACACTTCGGCCAGAATTAACAGGGGTCAAACAGTAGCTCCAGGCACCAAGCCAAAGCCATCTTGGGCTCCCCCGGGCATGTCCAAATCGCAAAAGAGATGCCTACAAAGGCTACGGGCACAGGAGATGCGTGAGAAGGTAGCTTAGGCTGAGCATGATGCTATCTTCGAGGAGATCCGCCCTCGGCCAGCCATGAAGCAGGTATGGAGAGAGAAGCCAGTTGAGATAACCAACCCGGCTGCCAGTCCAAGCGACGACGAGGATGACATGCTTGACGATGATTACTCGCCCGTCTCCGAGGGGCCTGCACCTCAGGCGATGGACATCAACATCATCACATTACCCGCCGAGTTTGCACCACCATGAGACGAGGCCGAGGTCGCTCAATTAAACCTCGGTCCGCGCAGCGCCATCTTCGAGAAGCCCGAGGACTCAGCTCACCATCTAAAGCCTCTCTATGTTAGGGGTCACATCGATGGGAAGCTGATTTCCCGGATGCTCGTCGACGGCGGCGCCACAATTAATCTAATGCCTTATTCATTGTTGAAGAAACTTGGCAGGGATGAAGATGACCTGAAGAAGACCAACTTGATGCTCAACGGCTTCAACGGCGAGAGCTCCGAAGCCAAGGGAGTACTCTCTATGGAGTTGACGGTGGGCAACAAGACGTTGCCAACAGCGTTCTTCGTCGTCGACGTACAAGGTAACTATAGTGTGTTGCTCGGACACGACTGGATTCACGCGAACTGTTGCATCCCTTCTACTCTACACTAGTGACTGATACAGTGGGACGGTGATGAGATAGAAGTCATCCCCGCGGACACTTCGGCCCAAGTAGCATTGGCCGATGTATCAGTCGACGCCGTTCATAACAAAGTAGAGTGTCTATCTGGTAGATACCTTTCGGACTATGACTTTGTTAGCGTATCCAGAGGACGGTTTGTACCAGTGTCTGTAAAGCCGGCTGTAGTAGCACGGCTATTTCTGTACTAGTAGTCATGTCTAGCAAGAATAATCTAGATTGGCTAAAGTCTCGAGTGGAGAAGTATCGGTCTAATAAAGACGGTATTGCCGAAGCCATCGAGGACTTTAGCGAAGTAGAAAAATTAGGACAAGGTTTTGCGTCAGCCGATCCCTTGGAAGAGGTTGATATAGGCAATGGTAGCATTCCAAGGCCGACTTTTGTAAACCAACATTTACAGCCCGATGAAAAGGCTGAAGTAATAAAGTTACTTCGGTCGTATGTCGATTGTTTCGCATGGGAATATAGCGAGATGCCAGGACTAAGCCGCGAGCTCATGGAGCATCGGCTGCACATTAAGTCCGGGTTTAGGCCTTATAAACAGCCTCACGTGTCAAGAGAAGCCAATTCAACCGCTAATGATTTGGCTCAGCAAGCATCTGGCTACCAAGACAGGAGAGGGAAATTTTCTGTGTTTAAAAAGCCGATGTTTGATCTCATTGCTGAAGCCAGTGATGCTGGACAGGCGCACCCTTCGGGTCGAAGCCCTCAGGTTGTCGAAGGCCACCGCATGCCGAAGCCCCTGGATCGGAGTGCTCCGCCCACCGAGGGGTCCAGCATGTCGAAGCCTATAGTCCGAAGTCTCTTGGGCAGGGAAGGCTCTCCAGAATCCGAACCCTCCGAAGGGCTTCGGCCCAGCACACTCTGAGCAGCCACTTCGGCCAGGCTTCAGCAGGAGCTAGAATGGCTTGGGGGGCGCCCAAAGTCAATGTTTTAGAAGTTCTTTCAGAAGGTGGACCAGCAAAGCCCTCTAAAATCTGTAAGGGCGATTGGAGAGTCTCAATCGTCCAGTATTTGAAAGACCCTAGCCGAAGGGTTGATCGGAAGGCTTCGGCGACAAGCGTTCAAATTCGTGTTGGTAGACGACACATTGTATCGCCGAACCATTGACGGAGTGCTATTGAGGTGTTTAGACCATGAGCAGTCCCAGGTGGCTACAGGAGAAGTCCATGAGGGGCTTTGCGGCACTCATCAGTCGGCCCAAAAGATGAGTTGGATGCTCAAAAGAGCGGGTTTTTATTGGCCGACTATGACTGAAGATTGTTTCAAGTACTACAGAGGGTGTGAGACATGTTAGAAGTTTGGCAACATCCGGTTAGCTCCTGCCTCATTGCTCAATCCTATTGTCAAGCCATGGCCATTTCGAGGATGGGGTCTAGACTTCATCGGCCAGGTCTATCCTCCTTCCTCAAAGGGGCATCGGTTCGTGTTGATGGCGACAGATTACTTCACCAAATGGACCGAGGTCGTACCTCTCAAGAACATGACTCACAATGAGGTACGTGATTTCATTTTGAAGCATATCATACACAGATTCGGCATCCCTCAAACCCTCACTACGAATCAAGGTAGCTCATTTGTTTCTAAAGAAGTGAGGGACTTCGCCGAATACTATGGCATTAAGTTGATAAACTCTTCGCCTTACTATGCTCAGGCCAATGGTCAGGCCAAGTCTAGTAATAAAACCATGATTAAGCTTATAAAAAATAAAATTGAAGAGTTTCCTAAAAGGTGGCATGAGGTGCTTTCCGAGGCGTTATGGGCTTGTAGGATCGCAAAGCACGGTGCCACCAAAGTCAGTCCGTATGAGTTGGTATATGGACAAGAAGCCGTTTTGCCTGTGGAGGTAGATCTTGGCTCCTTAAGAGTGTTAAAGAAAGATGGCTTATCGGTCGACGAATATGAAACTCTTCTAAAAGATAATCTAGATGAAGTAACCGATAATAGACTAAGGGCTTTAGAAGCCATAGAGATAGACAAGAAGAGAGTAGCTAAAGCCTACAACAAGAAGGTTAAACCAAAATCGTTTCAAATAGGAGACTTGGTTTGGAAAATGATTTTGCCCTTAGACACGAAGAGTCCCAAATTTGGTAAATGGTCACCTAGTTGGGAAGGCCCTTTTAAGATAGCCGAAATCACTCCCGACAACGCATACGTGTTGGAATCCCTACAGGGAGAGCGGTTTCGAAGAGCTTTGAATGGTAGGTACTTGAAGAAGTATTTCCCAAGTGTGTGGCAAACATCCTAAAAGTGTCGAAAAGCCGATATGAACAGTATCATCTCAAGCTCGTTGTGCTTTTAGTTCACTAGTTCACTAAAAGGCAGGGGGCATGTGTTGATAGCAAAAAATGGCATTAATGACTAGATTATCAAAATATCAAATTTTGGTGATTTGGGCCGAAAATACACATGCCCAGGGTCTGTATGAAGCCCTACAGGGCCGAAGCCCATCAAGCTATGGGCTCCGAAAGCCTCCAGCCAGCCCATGGGCTTTGGCCAGGAAGCCTTCGGAGGCCCACGCTGCCGAAGCTTAGGAAGCCCATGCTGTCGAAGCTTCGGCCCAAGAGCAAGCCTCGACGGGCCTGGCCAAAGCCCACACTGTCGAAGCTTCGGCCCGAGGAGCAAGCCTCAATGGGCCTGGCCGAAGCCCACGCTACCGAAGCTTCGGCTTGAGGAGCAAGCCCCAATGGGCCTAGCCGAAGCCCACGCTACCAAAGCTTCGGCCCAAGGAGAAGGCCTCGGCGGGCCTGGCCGAAGCCCACCTCGGCAGAGATAGAGTTGGACGCGTTTCCAGCTCAATCTCTAGCTCTATCTGGCCAGATTAATAGCAGATTAGATTGAGAGTAAACCCCCTATAAAAAGAGAGGCATGGCTGGCGTGGAGAGCCCCCCAACTCAAACCAAACCAAAGCCCATGCTTTGATTGCATTTACTTTACCTTTATTTTCCTATACCTCTTCGTGGGTTTGCCTGGAAGCCCTCCGTCCGCCACTACGGAACAGTGGTTAGCCTTGGTACTTCGCCCATGAAGTTCCCGTTAATCTATGTAACAGATTGCTATCGCCTTGTTATTTTGCTTGTGAAGTATTCGCTAATCCGCGTAATAGATTGCTACCTTCACCATCCGTGCAACACCTCACAAATTCGGTCCTAAGGCCGAATTGGTACTTCACATCATCCCTGTTGCAGGTTCGCACGTTCGGAGCCCCTTCGCTGGAGGTGTTTGGAGCTGAGAGATCGGTTCCGGAGGTCCTCAAGACGCCCTTCGACAAGACCGCGGGCTTCGACAGCAAGCTTCGCCCGCATACTTCGTCGTGACAGGCTTCGCCACGAACACATTTTGCGCTAGGACGAAGTTGCACTCGCGCTTGGCTCTCATGTCACTATTTTGTAGATTGTTGTATCAGAGATCGCACTCTGAACCCCACTGTTCGGAGGTGATCGTCGCGTCCGGATCTGTTCGGAGCACACCTTCGATCAGATCGCTCCGAACGCCAAAGTATCCTTCGGCGGAGCACTTCGCACCAGACACTGAAGGTACCCTTCGGCGCACCCTTCGCATCAGCCTTCGAACCAGGAGGACTCCGATTGGTTTGCCGATTTTAACTTGTTTAATCTATTTCTTTCGGCTAATTGGATTATTTCTTGTAATCTGGTTGCCTCGCGACTCCACCCCCTTATCACTATTAAGGGTAGTCGGAACGCAGCGTCGGTGCTACGTCACGCTTAGGCCCGTCCCTAAGTATCTGTGCACTTTTGGATCACCGGACTGACCCAAGTGCGGGGACACGTTTCCGTGTCAATAGTAACCTACAAAAACATGTGGAAACATGAAAACAAAACACAAGAGGACAGAAAGAATAAAATAAAATAAAAGGTTTAACCCTAATGACCAAAAGCCGAACAAAAAGTAGAAAATGGTCATTATGGTTAAACAAAAATAAAAACTCAAACGAGTGCAATCTCAGAATTATCAACAAAGATATCCAGAAAATAAAGGCAAAAGAGACTAAAACCCCCTTGAAATAAATCCCAGAGAAAGCCAAAACTCCCCCTAAACTCTTCTAAAAGGTCAAGTAACCCAAAATTTCTCCCCTTATTGACAATTGGACTCATCAAGTGAGACTAAATGGACTCAAAAGAGACACAAACTCAAACTCCCCCTGAAATGCAGCTCCCACTCAAAATATGCAATGAATGCAACTAGGGTGCAAGTGGAGTGTAAAAAGCATGCTTCTCAGTTATGATTGACTGCAATAACAACATATAGCAAGCATAGCACAAAATACTGTCTAAGGCACATGGCATGATTAGTGCAATAGATGATATCCAAATAAAGTCATTAGCACACATTTTTAGATTTTTGCAAATAAAAGCATCACCACATTTTCTAGTCGACAAGCAAGGTAAAACATGAAATGCAAGGGCTAGCTAATATCTACTAAAATAGGCATTGTCTAGAACAAAGAGCTTAAGCAAACTTGTTATCTTTTTAATTTTCAAGCTTTTTCTTTTTCTTTTTCATTTTTGCCAGGGGTTATTTGCATGTCAACCTTATGCTAACCGACCAAGTCAAGCCTAGGCCAGAACAGGACCATCAGAAGCTTAAGACATTGGTCTTGACATATATTACAATGTCCTAGTGCATATCAAAGTGCTATGGTAAGCAGTCTAGAACAATGCAATGTGACACAGCAAACCCACCTGGATCTTTTCAATTAAGCATAAAAGGTATGGATTTTTCATTGTTTTGATTTTTATCATTTTATAGCATATTTTCCATGTTAAAGCAAATAGATGTACAAGTTGCATATATATACATCTAAGTAAGGAACTAGCTACCAGGCATGTAAAAGATAGCAAAAGCATTCAGCCTATGCATGCTAGTTACCAGAAGCAATGGTGATCATTTTTCAATTTTAAAGCATAAAGCCATGCATATGACAGATATCAGATATATCATGTGAACTGAAGCAAAGCATGATCATAGACATGTATTTAAAAGCATATACTAGCTAGAATAAGTAAAGCAATTCAATCATATAACAGAAGAAAACTCAAAGTGTGATATATGAATGTGCATGGTATGAACTCACACGAAAAGACTCAATAAAAGAGTAAAGAAGAAAGAAAAGACTCAAAATATCCTTAAAAGGATACACAACTCCCAAATCCCCTCGCAAACGCTCAAACATAGACTGATCTAGGGGTTTGGTGAGAATGTCAGCCAACTAATGATGGGTATCAACATGAACAAGGTCAATGACACCTTTCTCAATTAATCCCTTAGAAAGTGAAAGTGCACATCAATATGTTTGGTTTTTCGAATGAAGACATGGGTTTTTCCCTACACTAATCGCGCTGGTGCTATCACAAAAAAAGCACTCTAGCAAGGAAAGATAACCCAAAATCTTTCAAAGTGGAAATCATCCAAACCAACTATGAGCAGCAGCTAGCAACAGCTACATACTCAGCCTCAGTAGTTGAAAGCGCGACTCTAGATTGCTTACGCGAAGACTAAGAAACAAGCGAAGAACCGAGAAACTGGCAAGTACCAGAAGTCGACTTGCGATCCAGCCGACACCCACCAAAATCAGCGTCGGAAAAGCCAGATAACTCAAGAGATGATGATGCTGAATAGTAAAGACCAAGATTAGGCGCATAGGTAAGGTACCTGAAAATGTGCTTGCCAGCTTGCCGATGAGATGCGCGTGGTGAAGACTGGAAGCGCACACATAATCCCACGGCGAACTGAATGTCTGGTCTCGTCACAGTCAAGTATAGGAGCGATCCAATCATCCCTCGATACTCTCTCTCTCATTGACCTTGACGCCACTCTCGTCCTTGTCCAGGCCCCCAGATGTACCCATGGGTGTCATCTGAGGCTTCAGCTCTCCACCAAAGTCGAACTTCTTCAGCATGTCCCGCGTGTACTTGCTCTGGTGGATGAAGATGTCGTCCTTGGCCTGCTTGATCTAGAGTCCTGAGAAGTACTTGAGCTCACCCATGAGGCTCATCTCGAACTCACTATGCATCTGCTCAGAAAACTTGGACACAAGCTCATTAGTAGAACCACCAAAGATAATGTCGTCCACTTAAATCTGAGGAATCAAGAAATGTGAGCCAACTCTGAGTAAGAAAATATTTTTGTCGACATAACCCATCACAAATGCATTCCCCAACAAAAACTGCTTTAAATGATCATACCAAGCCCTGGGGGCTTGCTTCAGACCATATAAAGCTTTCTACAACTTAAAAACATGTCGAGGAAACATTAGGGTTTTCAAAACTGGGGTCTGCCTAACATTGACCTCCTCTTCTATGTATCCATTCAGAAAAGCACTCTTGACATCCATTTGAAAAATCTTAAAACCTTTAGAAGCAGCGAATGCCAAAAGTATGCGAATGGACTCAAGATGGGCAACAGGGGCGAAAGTCTCTTCAAAATCAATACCCTCTTTCTAGCAAAAACCCTAGGCAACTAATCGAGCTTTGTTGTGCACCACAACCCCATCTTCACCTTCTTGTTCTTAAACACCCACTTGGTGCCTATGGGGTTGCAACCTGGTGGCAGCTCAACTAGTGTCCAAACCCGATTGCGAACAAAGTTTTCCAGCTCTTCTTGCAAGGCGTTTATCCAATTTGCATCAGATAAAACGTGAGCAACATTTCTAGGCTCAAAAGTGGCAACAAAAGCAGACTCAGCAAACACAACGAGTGAACCAGCCTGAGAAGGCAAGGATCTCGTAGTGAGATCACCAATGATGAGCTCTAAGGGGTGATCACGCTGAACTGCTCAGGATCCTAGGTGATCAGATGTCACCTCACCGGAGTTAGTAGCTAGCACCTCTGGACTCGACTGAGAGGGCTCGATCGAAGTGGAAGAATTAATCAAAGGTCCGCTCTCATCCTCAGTCGAAGTCTTAGAAGGTGTGGGGTCTGCAGGCTGTGCAGAAGGCCCATGCTCATCAACAGCAGGAGTCTCATCATCTTCCTCGAAGACGGACTCTCCAAGCTCATCATCACCAGAAAGCTCAAAATAAGGAGTAAGCGAAGGCATGGACTCATCGAAAGAAACCTCACACATCTCGACAAGCTGTTGGGAGTCGAGGTTCCAAACACGGAAGCCTTGAGAATGTAAAGCATAACCAAGAAACACTCCATCCCATCAACGAGACTCAAACATTGTCCAAATTCCCTCCCTTCTTGAGCACAAAGCACTTGCAGCCAAACGCTCGCAAGTGACTCACCTTGGGCTGTCTGCCAAACCGCAACTCATATGAAGTCTTACCTAAGTAAGCTCTAAGAAAAATGCGGTTGGCCAGTTAGCAAGCCGTGTTCATAGCTTCAACCCAAAAGCTCCTAGGAGTCCTATGCTCATCGAGCATCGTCCCGGCCATCTCGACCAGTGCACGGTTCTTTTGTTGCACAACGCCGTTCTGTGGGGGAGTGTACGGAGCAGAAAACTGGTGCTCAAGACCCTGATCACTACAGAAGCTGACAAACTGAGAGTTCTTGAACTCAGAGCCATTGTCAAAGTGAATTGCTTGCATTCGACCATTGTTCTCATTCTTCAGCTTCATGATCATGTCATGAACAAACTAGAAAGCCTCATCCTTAGACTCCAAACATAAAACTCACGAGAATCAAGAAAAATCATCAACTATCACAAGAGCGTACCACTTCCCACCAACTGAACGTACCCGAGCTAGACCAACAGTATCCATGTGTAAAAGCTCTCCCGAGTACGAAGTCATCACCTGAGTCACAGGTACGTGAGAAGAGGCAACCATCTTCCCATGATGACAAGGATGGCAAACTAGATCATTCTCCATCTTAAGCTTGGGCAATCCTCGGATGAGGTCCATAGAGCTCAATCTGACTAGCAGATCAAAGCTCAAATGACCTAACCTCCTATGCCACCTCTAGAGCTTAGAAGAGGATCCAGCAATCAAATAGTGAGAAGGGTCAAAAGAACTAGAGAAATCAATCCGAAAAACCTTACCGAAGTCTAAGATCTGGCAAAACAAAGGTTCTCTAGAATCAACAATAGAAGACATGCCATTCTTAAAGAGAACCTCTAAAACATCTTATAGAAGTTGCGAAACATAGACCAAATTAAAACTCAAGTTTCCAACCAAAGCAACATTCTTCAAAGAGAAATGCTCAGAGATTCGAATTGAACCAATGCCATGTACCTTCCCTTGACCATTGTTCCCGAATGTGATGTACTCCTTGGAGCTCGGGGAAGTGAGGCTGGAGAACCATCTACGATGTCCCATCATGTGTCGAGAGCATCCTGAATCCATTATCCATACGTCCTCCAGGCCTCGATCCTGCAATATCAATGGTCATAAGAGGGAGCAAATGGTCCGACACCAGGTTTAGCAAAAGAGCTAAACCAGTGTCGAGCCATCTGCTCAAAAGAAGGAAAGCAGAAAGAAAATCATAAGTGTCTGGACCAAAACGTGGCTCAAAGTACGATCCTCTGTTCTGCCTAAAGTCTCGTCCACGAGGTCCAAAGCCGTATCCAGAACAACCTTGAGCTCTACCGTAGCGAAAACCACCCTATAGAGCACGAGCACGAATGTTGTCTCCTCTACCACCACCTACACGACGCGCCCTGGCCTCTAGCCTCTCTCCGTGTTGAGGGACTCTCTGTCTACCACACTACTGGTAGAACTGCTCTTGCCCACCTAGAGATCTCTTACTCTCTCAACCCGCTTCCTCCTGAAGCACAACTCCTCAAGATGCCCATCTCTCTGACAGAACTCACAATGATAGGTAGGCTTCTTGGGATGTGGTTGAGGCTTGGGGTTCTTGGGCTTGGTGGTGTTGGGTGTAGACTCTTTGGTGTGAGAGGGTCCAGGTAGAGAGTCAAGAGAAGTGTAGAGATGCTTGGGCTTTGGGATCTAGATAGGCTTCTTGGGTGGAGCTTTAGGTCGTTTTTGGAATACTCCATCCTTGGGCTAACAGGACTGGAAAGACTCAGTGGAGTGAGTCTTGGGTTATCTCTGCTCTAGCGTCATCTTACTCCACTCCACTGCACGACTCAGGGCACTCTCAAAGTCAGCCTTGGTGTAGGTGTAACCTACTCTAAACCCATCCTGCCTCTTGACTGTTGGATTATCGTGCCGAGATGTGGCTCTCTAGCACTCACCCAACTTAGGATCTGATGGAGGTAAGAGTTCTCGTTCTGAGCATCAGCTAGCTCCTCTCTCAAGAAGCTAGCACCTCCACTTGAGACAAGCAAATCTCACATTCTCTATCAACTTGGACAGACTTCTTAGCTTTTAGCTTGATCAGTTCCAATCTCAGGGACATGCAGTTCTCACAAACAGTGGGTGGAATTGACAATGTCTCAAGCTAAAGCTTAGTCTGCTCCAGCTCAGCTCTGACTCTCTCTAACTCACCCAACTGCTCATCACTCTTGGCTCTTAGCTCAACTAAAACAACTAAATGGGATGAGCAGTCTCCACAGGGCACGATGACTGGCATGAGCATCATTCAGCTCTAGCTGAGCGCTCTCAAGCTCAGTGGCCAAAGTGTCTCTCTCATCAACCCTTTTTGTGTACCTGGACTTCAGAGTCGTCAGGTCACACAATAGCACCTCGCAGTTAGGGCACTCACTGCTATCACCCAAGCAAGGGAAAGAAGATAGACTCTCAATCTTGCCATTGGCCATGGAAAGCTCACTCTCAAGCTCATCTATCCTCTTCTTAGCCCCTCTAAGAAGTTTCTCCTGATATCTTAACTCCTGACGGTTCTCTTCAAGTAATTCAACGACTTCTTGTTCATAGGAAGATACCTTTTTATCATCGTCGTCGTCAGAGTTGTCGGGGGAGCCCTTGTCTTCCTTATCCCCAAGAGCCATTGATCAGATGCTCTTGCGGGATCTTCAGCTGTGGTGCGAGCGGCTCTTCGTCTTGTCCCCGAAGGCCATGAAGTAGAGGCCCATCGGATTATCCTTATCCTTACCCTTCTTGATCACGATCTCCTCATCGCTTGAGCTTGATGAAGAGGAAGAAGACGATGATCTCTTGGAGTAGATTGTGTCCATCTCGGCGAAGAAAGCCTTGTCTCGCTTCTTGTTCTCACGTCGGTAGTCCTTCAGGGCCTTTCGAAAGAACCTCTTCTTGGGCTTGTCCTTTGTGAAGGTGGAGTTGTCGTGCTTGTTGGAGTCGTAGGAGCCACCGTCGGTACCCTTCTTGTGTGTGTTCCGCTTGGGGCAGTCGACGATGAAATGACCTAGATCACCACACTCAAAGCAACCATGTTTTGTGCCATGCCATTTGAACATTCTTTTATCATAGACGCGACGAACACGACTATTGAACAAACAAAGGTCATCATATCCTAGCAAATCCAATTGGTCCTCAGTGATAGACATAAAAGAGGACAAAGCACAGCTCAAAACAGCAGGATCAGCATAAGGTGTCGCAAGGGCTAGGGTTTTTGAGCCAGAACTAGTGAGATTTGATCTCAAGTGGATATCAACCTCTAAGGCCTTGAGCTTGCTGAAAAGATCTGCGACAGTCAAGGTATCATAGGAAGCGCTCTCAACAATAGAGGATACCTTGATCTCCCAGATCTTAGGGTCCAAGGTATGAAGAACCTTGAGCGCTTGTTCATGATATGAGACCAGCTAATCACGATCAGCCTTGTTGGCCGGAAGCTTGTTAATGATCAACTAAAAATGACCAAACAAAGCTTCAACAGTTTATCTTGGCTTCTGTGAGAAATTTTCATACTCATGTTAGTAGGTCTGATAGAGCCTAGCCTTGACCTGAGCTGTCCCCTCACGGTGTGCTTGGAGGGTAGCCTATATCTCTCGAGCAGTGTCGAGATGGCTAACGCGCTCAAACTCACTAGGACCTAAACCAGAAAACAATATGTTCACTGCCTTGTTGTTCAAGTCATGCAGAGTGACTATCTCAGGAGTAGTACGCTTTACAGCCAGAAGCACAGTAAAAGTAGCATGAACACACATATCCCATATCCCCGAGCATTGGCTCAATAGATAGGCTCGCATGCGAGTCTTCCAATAGTTGTAGCCAAAAACCTCAAGGGACGGAACCTTGCCAGAAGAAGTCATGATTGCAACCTTGGGTTAGAACCGGTTAAGGTATGGAAAAACCCTAACCAGGCTCTGATACCACTTGTAGGACCGAGAGTAGCAACCAGAGGGAGGTGAATGGGCGCCTTAAAAATTCTTATGAATCAATGGCCTTCTCCCAACACCCAACGCACCTCAACAAACAAACACCCGAACAAATCACAAACACTGAAAAATAATCTAGCCTAAAAACGACCGGTATCCTAATCGAAAAGACACACCACGGTGCTTAAAGGCGGATTAAAATATCTCACAACTCAAGTGTCATCGCCACACAAACTTTCACCAAATCACAGAGAATCCATCATACGCATGCAAATCATTTAACTCACAGACTAGATAGGCAAATCATCAAGTGTTGACCTTAATGTTCACAATTCACAAAAAGTCTAATAGCTATGAGATAAGCACACTGTTTAATGCATTTAATTTAGATAAAATAAATGCAGTAAGTAAATAGTGCTCACAAATGATTCAACAAACATTTGTAGTGCACTATAGACTCATTGATATAATCATCAAAATCTGAAAGAAGTGCTTGAGATAACTGAATCTATCACAAAGTAATTAACGGAATAAATTGTAAATCACGGAGATCGAGAAAGTTGATTACTGTTTCCTGCGCAGCACTTTGCTCCTGATCCTTGCTCTGTTGCCGTGTGCATGCTACAGTGCCAGGCTTTAGCAGTATAGCTCCATGCCTCCAGCATGGCGTTCCATGAACAACATCACCACACGACAGCTTCCTGCCTCTAGCACGGCGCTCGATGAACAGCAACACCACGCGATGACTTCCTTCGAGAAACCACGTACAAGGAATTGTGTGTTGTCCCTCCACACGCCAACAGGACCGTCGGATCTCTGATGAGCGGTCTTGGATGGTTGCATCGGTTTTATGCCAAAATCGACAAAGTTTTCGCTATCTTCGCACTGGGTACCCGGATTGGGTCGGCCCGATTCCACAGCTCCCTTAGCCCGGCAATCGCTCGTCGCCCGTTTATCTGGGTCAAACCTGGTCAATAGACCAACGGATCCCCTGTCATTCCTGGCCCATGTACCCGGATTGGGCCGGCCCGACTCCGCGGCCCCTCTTGCCCGGCAGTCAATCACCGCCCGTGTACCTGAGTCACATGCGGCCCAACACACGATAGGTCTCGTCTTCTCTTCATGTCTCTCTGTTAACTTCAGTTGACAATCACTCATCACTTCTGGAGCCATGAGGCACATGATCTTCAACATGGCTCCTCACTATGCACCCTCTTGCTCTCTCTCGTGACTAGCCCATTCATCAGCTTGCCATGAAGAATGCCGTTTTACATGACACTTTGTCCGAGACAATCTACTGCTCCTAGCCAACCGGGTTCACAAATTCCTCCTATCCTGACTAAGTCTGTCGAATCAACAAGTAATTATATGGCCTTAAGCAAGCCACATGTGCTTGGTACAATCACTTTGACACTCACTTGCTCAACTTGGGTTTTTCGGAGGTAAGTATGACACCTTGCTATTCATCCTTCGTCAAGGTACTGACACGGCACACCAACTTATTTATGTGGATGATATTGAGAAACCAAGTGAGGCTTTCACTGTGGTTCTATCTTTGTGATGAGTAATTGACAAGATTGTCTTGCTAATTTGGTTGTTTGTGTGAGTCATGGTATGAGTTGCATGGACTTGCGTGTTTTTCTTGTCTCGTGTGTGCAGCGTTGAAATGCTTGTCAACTGTCGATGGTGGGTGATCAGGGTTAGACAGGAAGTCTAATGCCAGATGGTCGAGGATGACAGTTGAAGTTGAAGGTGATCTCAGGCGTATGCATGGAGATAAGGCAAGACATGAACGAACTGATGATCGAGATGAAGTGTTGATCAAGTCAGCAAAAGGGAAGCTAGTGCATGTGACAAGGTGGCTCGAGGTTTCGAGAGCGGGAGAGACTTGCTGGTAGTCGAGTTCGTGGACTGGTGACACATGTCGAAGATCTAGGAGGCTTTGTCGGTTTTTGCTAAAAACCATCATATCAGAAAATGTTTTTAAATTCCAATAAATAGGAGTTTTTTAAGTTTAGTAGTCTAGATTAAGTGTAATCTTTTAGTATTTTTCGGAATTTTCAAATTATGAAAAATATTAAAAGAATAGGGTCAATGATGTAATAAATTATGAGTATACATTTGTGTATTTTTCAGAATTGATAATTCTGAAAAATAAATAATGGCAATTAGGTAAATACTTAGACTTTTATCACTAATGGTATTTTTGGGAATACCTTGATGGGCTTGCCTATATAAAGGACCCCATGCCCAAGGGTTAGGAGACTTTTTGGTTGAACTCTTCAGGGCTACCTACTACAAATTTCATTTTTGTTCTGTTATTTTTGCTGCTTCCCTTCTCCTTGTGTATTGTTCATCGTATGAGCACTGCTCTGGCATCCTAGAATTGCTATAGGAAGCAGCACAGTTCCTTGGATGTTTTGTTTCAGTGTTACTGAAGCTCCATGTTTCATGTGTTTGACTGCTATTTTATTCTTGGTTTGAGGTTGTTCTTTCTGATTCAGTTGAAGTTTACTCAGATTGTTGTGATTGAAGGATCTATTTCTCTGCTGCAAGAACAAACAGAGTGCTCTCTGGTTGTCTGATCTTGGTCTTTTTGCTGATCACCGGAACTGCTATTGTTTGAGTGGTGAGTTGATTGCATGTAGCCAGCCAATGGTTTTATTTGTGAAAACCAAACCATAAGCAACCTACATGTTTGAGTAATTGATTCACTGGTTACTGCTTTTCTCTGCATCTATTCTTCAAAAATTTGATTCAGAGTGCTGCTGTTAGTTTTCTCTACACCACTGTGTTTTCTGGTTCATGTTCAGTTGATCTGTCTAGTTCATAGTACATGCAGTTTTTGATCCTTGTTGCATGCACTAGAAAAGTACCTAGCAGCTTTTGTGTGATTTGAGTAATTGAATCTTGTTGCCTAATAATCTACAGTAGCAAGATTGTGTTTGAAACACTTGATACAATACTGCATAGGAGATCAGATTTCTGAGTAAAATTTGTTCTGTTTTGGTTCTATGCAGTATAGTACTTTTCTGCTATGATTTAATTTTTTGTTGTTGATTGTTTCAATACAATACTGATGAGAGCATCAAGAATTTTCAGAGCAAACAAGACTTGTTCTAACGCTCTTTACCTGGAATGATGTCTGAATGTTTCTGTATCAGTTATTGTTTATCTATGTGCTTTTATCTGACATACACCTCATTCATTCTCTGATCTGAACTAAATTCGGTGCAATACAAGTTTGCTGAAGCTTCATCAATTTTAGTGATCAATCAGAGTTGAATACAAGTTTTGCTTTGGGATTTTTTTGTTGAGAATCAGTGTTCAAATCAAGTGTATGTGCATCATCTCAAGAATGCAGTAAACAGTTTGTGTTTTCAGTTTTGGTATTGTGGCATAGATTCTGTAATTTCTGTTTTGGTTAGTTTGTTGATGTTTGCTTCAATTCAGTATGCAATTTGTGCTCTAGATCTCTTGATCAAATGTCAGTTCAATATCTATTCGCAGGATTAGCAATACTGAATGAAAGTTTATTGATTCTATTTTGAAATTTGGATTTAACCCGTTCTCTAAAAATTATGAACTTTGTCGGCATCTCAAATATCGATAGCCTTCTATCGGTATTTCAATTACCGATCTAGAAGTTGCAGATCGGCAAACCATTTACCAACATCCATTTCAGAGTTTCAAACTTCGATCTAGAGGAAGAATTCAATTTGGATTGTTTTGGTCTGAATTCTTAACAAGTGATATTCAATTTTGCTTCTGCAATATTTTAGGGGTGTGTTGGGTGATCTGAACATGCCATCAATTCGTGAGAATTTGTTGAGGCGCCTATTCACCCCCCTCTATTCGCCATTCCGATCCCATAGATATAGTTGTTGACACAAAAACATGCCTCCGCACTTGTGTCAGTTCGACGATCCAAAAGTGTGCGGATACTTAGGGACAAGCCTAAGCGTAACACAATAACAACGTCGCGTTCCGACTACCATTAGCCGTGGTAAGGGGGGTGGAGTCGCCAGGTAATCAGATCACACAGAAATAATCCAATTAGCCGAAAGAAATATATTAAACAGAATAAATCAGCAAACCGGTCGGAGCCTGTCTGCTTCGAAGTATGGTGAGAAGGGGGTCGCCGAAGTGTACCTTCGGCGTCCGGTGCGAAGTGTCCCACCGAAAGGTACCTTCGGCGTTTGGACTGCTCTGACCGAAGATGAAATCCGAACGGATCTGGACGCGACAATCACCTCCAAACAGCGGGGTTCGGTGCGAAGTCTCTGATACAGTAAGATACAGAATAATGACTCAGGCGCAACGCGCGAACGTGACTTCGTCCGGAGCGGAGTATGAGCATGGCGAAGCCTGTCGTGACGAAGTCTGCTGACGAAGCGTGTGGTCGAAGCAGTAGTCTTACCGAAGGGTGTTCTAGCAACCTCCGAAACCGATCTCTCAGCTTCAGACACTTCCGACGAAGTAGCTCCGAACGTGGAAACCTGCAACAGAGTGGATTCGAAGTATCAATTCAGCCTGAGGACCGAATTCTGCTAAGTGTTGCACTAGTGGCGAAGGTAGCAATCTGTTACGCAGATTAGCGGATACTTCACTGGCGAAGTAACAAGGCGATATAAATCTATTACATAGATTAATGGATACTTCACAGGCGAAGTAACAAGGATTACCACTGTTCCGAAGTGGCCGTCGGAGGGCTTCCAAGCAAACCCACGAAGAGTACAGAAAATAAAGATAAAGTAAATGTGATTCAAAGCTAGGGCTTTGTGGTTGATTTTGTTAGGGTGTCTCTGAACTGACTTCACTCCTATATTTATAGGGGCTAGACTTCTAATCTAATCTGCTATAATTCGGCTGAATAGAGATAAACACTTAGCCATAATCGGGTCCAACTCTATCTCTGCCCGAAGTGGGCCTTCGGCCAAGCCTGCATGAAACCTGCTCCTTGGGCCGAAGCTTCGGTGGGGTGGGCCTCTGAAGGCCTCCTAGCCGAAGGCCCTAGGCTGGCTGGAAGCTTCTGAGCCCATAGCCCAATGGTCCTTCGACCCTGTAGAGCTTCGGCCTGACCCGGGACATGTGTATTTTCGACCCAAATTACCAAAATTGATATTTTGACAATCTTAATCATTGATGCCATTTTTTGCTATCAACACATGCCCCTGCCTTTTAGTGAACTAAGTGAACTAAAAGCACAATGGGCTAAAGACGATACTTTCCATATTGGCCTTTCGACCTCTTCGAGGATGTTTGCCACACACTTGGGAAATACCTTTTCAAGTATCTACCATTCAAAGCCCTTCGAAACCGCTCTCCTTGCAGAGATTCCAACACATATGCATTGCGAGGAGAGATTTCGGTTATTTTGAAAGGGCCTTCCCAACTAGGTGACCATTTACCAAACTTGGGACTCTTAGTGCCTAAGGATAAAATCGTCTTCCAAACTAAGTCACCCACTTGAAACGATTTTGGTTTAACCTTTGAGGAGCCATGCTGAAGAGTGTGGGCCTCATGGCTCCAAATGTGATGAGTCATTGTCAACGGTAGTCAAAGAGGATTGAAAAGAGGAGAAGACTTGCTGCGTCTGGGCCGCTTGAGACTCAGGTACACGGGCAGCGAGCGATTGTCGTGCAGAGGGGCCGCGAAGTTGGGCTGGCCCAATCCGGGTACATGGGTTAGGAGTAGCAGAGGATCCACTGGGCTGTTGACCAGGATTGACTCAGGTACACGGGCGGTGAGCGATTACCGGGCTGAGAGAGCTGCGGAATCGGGCCGGCCCAATCCGGGTACCTGGTGCAAAGTCGGTAGGACGCTTTGTCAGTTTCGGCGCAAAACTGATGACCGCTGATCTTGGATCGAACTGTTCAGAGGTGAAGCCGTAGTCGCTACGAAAGCTCCGCATCCGGATAAGTCATCTGTAAATAGGAGTTTACTATTTTGTCCTTAGGCCCACAGTCAGTCAGTTGATTCTGTAAAAATTTCCTAAGGGCAGTTTGGTCTTTTCAAGTTATTTCAGCGTCTGTAAAAAACCCTACGGGTCTGTTGGAATATTCCTAGGCTATTGGGCTGCCTATAAATAGGGCCCCAATCCCTAGGGTTAGGGTTACCCTTTTCTGAAAAAACACTTTACTAATCTAAAGGATTGGGTCATCCTGTTTTCCCTAGTGTGCGCCGCCAGCAAGAGTTTTGTCTCTGTTCATCACGTTTACTTGCTATTTCTTCTCGATTGTTTTTCTGGGAATCCTCGTACAGGTTCGGATCTCTCTGTGTTGCTCTCAAATCGTTACGATGTGAAGTGATTCTCTGGTTGCTTCGTTTTGCTTGCTCAGCTTATTTTATCCTTGCGACGATTTGGTCTGCCGTGTTGTTTTCTATGCCATAGGCTTATAGCTGTTGTGTGTCACGCTATTCTGATTCTAGGCTGCAGCTAAGTTTTTTATTGATATTTTCCTGACATGGCGTTCTGATCGAGAGAAGGGAGTTCGCACGGTTCTTGAAGGTTCTTGCAAAGGTTCAAACTCTGCTGTTAATCTTTATTCGAAGCCTTTCTGTTCTGAGAGGCAGGTTTCGGTCGAGCTTCGCTCTAGGTTCCGAAGTCCCTGCTTAGCCGGTCTACTTCGATCCGAAGCTAGACTCGGTTCGAAGGGCTCTTGGTTTACGTCACTATTCGAAGTCTGCTTCCGAACTGTTTTTGGCTGTCTGTTAGGAGTAGCAAAGCTTTTTGTGCGAGGTGTGTTTAGCGAAGTGTGCTTCAAAGCAGACTTCGGTCAGATTGCACTAAAGGCTTCGAAGTTCTTGTGAGGGTATACTTCGTTCGTGCGAAGACCCTGCAGAGACAGGCTTCGACAGCAACATACTCCGGGTGTATTTCTGTTGTCCCTGGTTCGAAGGTAGATTCGGTTTGTGTTTATTCTGACTTCAAAGTTCTCTCTGCATCCTTCGCTCGACTGCTCCGAATCGGCTTCTACAGCTACGTGCTTCACTGCTTCATAGCTTTGCACTAGTCTTCGAACTCTCTTCTGCATAGCTTCGAACTCAAAGAGTTCGAAGTTTACATCTACTACCTTCGCACGACTACTCTGAACCAGCTTCAACTCCATCAGTCTTTGCTAGTCAACTTCGAAGCAGGCTTCGCCACGTCCACTGCAGACCTCGACACTGCGTACTTCGAAGCCGGCTTTGACAACTACAGGCTTTGCACCGCACAAGCTTCGTCGAGTTTCGAACAGGAGACAAACTTCGAATAGTAACTCTTCATCTCTTTTTACGTGCACTCAAATTAATTTCTGTGATGATTTATTTCTGTGAATCTTGATCTGCCCATGTGTTAAATGCTTTGTTAATCTACCTATTAGCACTGTGTTGGTGTCTTTTCGATTAGGACACCGGTTGTTGTTAGGCTAGATCTTTTGAGACTCTGTTGAACTGCATACCTTTCTTTGCTAAGTCTGTTGAGGTGCGTTGGGTGTTGGGAGCAGGCCCTTGATTCGAAAGAATTTTTTAGGCGCCCATTCACCCCCTCTGGTCGCTACTTTCGGTCCTACAAGTGGTATAAGAGCCTGGTTAGGTTTTTTCTATACCTTAACCTGTTCTAAAACCCAGTAGTGATCATGACTGTCTCCTGAAAAGGTCCCGTCCTTGGAAGCTTATGGCTACAATTATTGGAAGACTCGCATGCGAGCCTATCACATGAGCCAAAGCTCGGACATCTGGGACATTTGTATTCACGCTACTTTCACAGTGTTGCTTGTTGCTGAGTGCACTACTCCAGATATTGTTGCCCAGCATCAGAACAACAACAAAGCGGTGAATATTTTGTTTTCTAGTTTAGGTCCCACTGAATTTGAGCGTGTGAGCCATCTCACCACTGCGAGAGAGATCTGGGCTACCCTTCAGGCACACCATGAGGGTACAGCCCAGGTCAAGGCTCGGCTCTATCATTGAGAGCACATCTTATGATACCTTGACAATTTCTGAGTTGTTTACCAAGCTGAAGGCCACTGAGGTTGATACCAAGTTGAGATCAAATCTCACTGGCTCTGGATCAAAGACCTTGGCCCTTGCTACACCTTCTACTGACCCCTCCTCTATGAGCTATGCTGGGTTCTCTTTGATGTCTATCACTGAGGACCAGCTCGAGTCGTTAGGAGATGATGACCTGTGTCTTTTTAACAATTGGGTGCATCGTGTTTATGACAAGATAATGTTCAAAAGACACGGCACGAAATCCGGGTGCTTTGATTGTGGTGACCCAGGACACTTCATTGCCGACTGCCCCAAGCGCACTGGTTACAAGAAGGGCATCGGTGGTGGCTTCTACGACTCCGGCAAGCACGACAGCTCTTCCTTCACAAAGGGCAAGCCAAAGACCAGATTCTTCAGAAAGGCCCTGAAGGACTACTGGCGTGAGAAAAAGAAGCGTGACAAGGCCTTTTTCACCGAGATGGAGAAGAGCTACTCCAAGCGGTCCACATCTTCTTCCTCTTCATCGAGCTCAAGCGATGAGGAGATTGTCATCAGGAAGGGGAAGGACAAGGATGATCCGGCAGGCCTCTGCTTCATGGCCTTCGGGGACAGGCCGAAGAGCCACTCACATCAACGCCGAAGATCCCGCAAGAGCTTCTACTCAATGGCTCTTGGGGATAAGGAAGAAAAGGGCTCTTCTGATGACTCCGACGACGACGACAATGAAAAGGTATCATCTTATGAACGTGAAATCGTTGATTTACTTGAAAGCAGTCGTCAGGAGTTAAAATATCAGGAAAAACTGCTTAGAGGGGCTAAGAAGAGGATATATGAACTGGAGAGTGAGCTTGTCGTGGCTAATGACAGAATTGAGAGTCTATCTTCTTCCCCTTGCTTGGGTGATAGCAGTGAGTGCCCAAAGTGTGAAGTGCTTCTGTGTGACCTGTCGACTCTGAAGTCCAGGTACACAGAAAGGGTTGATGAGAGGGACGCTTTGGCCACTGAGCTTGAGAGCGCTCAGCTGGATCCGAAAGATGCTCATGCCACTGTCGTCGTGCCCTGTGCTGATTTCCCATCTCATCTAGCTAGCTTAGCTGAGCTGAAAGCTAAGGGTGATGAGCATTTGACCAATTTGGAGAGAGTTCGAGCTGAACTAGAACATACTAGGCTAAAGCTTGAGACACTGTCAGTTCCACCCACTGTCTGTGAGAACTATTTGTCTCTTAGAATGGAGTTGATCAAGATGAAAGCCGAGAAGTCTGTCCAAGTAGACAAAGAGTGTGAGACCTGCTTCTCTCAGGTGGAGGTACTAGCTTCTTTGAGAGAGGAGCTAGCTGATGTCCAAAATGAGAATTTTTACCTCCGTTCGATCCTAAGTTGGGTGAGTGCCGGAGAGCCACATCTCGGCATGATGATCCAGCAGTTTAAGAGGCAGGATGGGTTTGGGGTAGGCTACACCTACACCAAGGCTGACTTTGACAGTGCTATTAGCCGGGTAGTGGAGTGGAGTAAAATGACTCCTGAATAGAAATACCCCAAGACTCACTCCACTGAGTCTTTCCAGGCTAGTCAGCCCAAGGATGGAGTGTTCCAAGAATAGCCCAAAGCTCCACCCAAGAAGCCCATCTGGGTTCCAAAGCCCAAACACCTCCGCACTTCTCTTGACTCTCTTCCTGGACCCTCTCACACCAAGAAGACTACACCAAACACCACTAAGCCCAAGAACCCCAAACCTCAACCACATCCCAAGAAGCCTACTTACCACTGTGAGTTTTGTCAGAGAGACGGGCATCTTGCGGAGTTTTGCTTCAGGAGGAAGCGGTTTGAGAGAGCAGAGAGAGCTCGTGGTGGCCATGAGCAGTTCTAACCAGAAGGGTGGTAGACTGAGAGTTCCTAGACGCGGGAGAGGCTGGAGGCCAGGCCGCGTCGTGTAGGTGGTGGTAGAGGAGATGACTTTCATGCCCGTGCTCTAGATGGTGGTGTTTGAGCCGGCAGAGCTCCAGGACGTTCTAGATACGGTCCTGGACCTCGTGGCCGAGGTTTTAGGCAGAACCATGGACCGCGCTTTGAGCAACGTTTTGGTCCAAACTCTTATGATGATTTCTGCTTTCCATCTTTTGAGCAGATTGCTCGACACTGGTTTAGTTCCTTTGCTAAATCTGGTGCCGAACCATTTGCTCCCCCTTACAACCACTGATTGTGCAGGATCGGAGACTGGAGGACGTTTGGATCATGGAATCAGGATGCTCTGGCCACATGACGGGACATCGCAAATGGTTCTCCAGTCTCTCTCCCCCGAGCTCCAAGGAATACATCACCTTCGGGAACATTGGTCAAGGGAAGGTACACGACATTGGCTCAATTCGCATCTCAGACCATTTCTCTTTGAAGAACGTTGCTTTGGTTGGAAATTTGAACTTCAATTTGATTTCTGTTTCGCAACTTCTTGAGGATGGTTTGGAGGTTCGGTTTAAGAAGGGCAGTTCTTCTGTGATTGATTCTAGAGGGTCTTTGATTTGCCAGATCTTACCTTTTGGTAAGGTTTTTCGGATTGACTTCTCTAGTTCTTTTGACCCTTCTCAATGTTTGATTGTTGGATCCTCCTCTAAGCTCTGGAAGTGGCATAGGAGGTTGAGACATTTGAGTTTTGATCTGCTAGTCAGGTTGAGCTCTATGGACCTCATCCGAGGATTGCCCAAACTTAAGATGGAGAAGGATCTAGTTTGCCATCCCTGTCATCACGGGAAAATGGTTGCCGCTTCTTACTCACTTGTGATTTAGGTGATGACTTCGTATCTGGGCAAGCTGTTACACATGGACACTGTCGGTCCAGCTCGGGTACGCTCAGTCGGTGGGAAGTGGTACGCACTTGTGATTGTCGATGATTTTTCTCGATTCTCGTGGGTTTTGTTTTTGGAGTCTAAGGATGAGACTTTTCATTTTGTTCATGACCTGATTTTGAAGCTGAAGAATGAGAACAATGGTCGGATGCGAGCAATTCGCTCTGATAACGGCTCTGAGTTCAAGAACTCTCAATTCGTCAGCTTCTGTAGTGATCAGGGTCTTGATCATCAGTTTTCTGCTCCTTACACTCCCCCACAGAACGGCGTTGTGGAACGAAAGAACCGCACGCTAGTCGAGATGGCCAGGACGATGCTCGATGAGCACAGGAATCCTAGGCGTTTTTGGGCTGAAGCCATGAACATGGCTTGCTATCTAGCCAACCAGCATTTTTCTTAGAGCTTACCTTGGTAAGACTTCATTTGAGTTGCGATTTGGCAGACAGCCCAAGGTGAGCTATTTGCGAGCGTTTGGCTGCAAGTTCTTTGTACTCAAGAAGGGAGGGCATTTGGACAAATTTGAGTCTTGTTGCTGGGACAGAGTTTTTCTTGGCTATGCTTTACATTCTCGAGGCTTCCGTGTTTGGAACCTCGACTCCCAGCAGCTTCTCGAGACTTGCGAGGTTTCTTTTGATGAGTCCTTACCTTATTTGACTCCTTCTTTTGAGCTTTCTGGAGATGGTAAGCTCAGAGAGTCCATCTTTGAGGAAGATGATGACACTCCAGCTGTTGATGAGGGGTGGGCCTTCTGCACTGCCTGCAGAACCCACACCTTCTGAGACTTCAACTGAGGATGAGGGCGTACCTCTGATCACTTCTTCCACTTCGATCGAGCCCCCTCAGTCGAGTCCAAAGGTGCTAGTTGTTGACTCCGGTGAGGTGACTTCAGATCACTAGGGATCCCGAGCAGTTCAGCGTGATCATCCCTCAGAGCTCATCATCGGTGATTTGTTTGAGAGGACTTTGCGATCTTCTGTTGACTCTCTTGCTGTCTTTGTTGAATCTGCTTTTGTTCCATATTTTGAGCCCTAGAGACGTTTCTCAAGCTCTTTCTGACTCGAATTGGATTAATGCTATGCAAGAAGAGCTTGAGAATTTTGTCCGCAATCGGGTTTGGACACTGGTTGAGCTGCCACCCGGATGCAACCCCATAGGCACCAAGTGGGTGTTCAAAAACAAGCAATGTGAAGATGGGGTTGTGGTGCGCAACAAGGCTCGACTGGTTGCCCAGGGTTTTTGCTAGAAGGAAGGTATTGACTTTGAAGAAACTTTCGCCCCTGTTGCCCGTCTTGAGTCCATTCGTATTCTCTTAGCTTTTGCCGCTTCGAAGGGTTTTAAGCTTTTTCAAATGGATGTCAAGAGTGCTTTTCTGAACGGGTATATAGAGGAGGAAGTGTATGTTAGGCAGCCCCCCGGTTTTGAGAACCCAAAGTTTCCTCAACATGTTTTTAAGCTGCAAAAAGCTTTATACGGTCTGAAGCAAGCCCCTAGGGCTTGGTATGACCCGTTAAAGCAGTTTTTGTTGGGAAAAGGCTTTGTGATGGGTTCTGTGGATAAAACTCTTTTCTTGCTCAGAGATGCTTCAGATTTCTTAGTCGCTCAGATTTACGTGGATGTATTATCTTTGGCGGTACTATTGATGCTCTTGTGTCCAAGTTTTCTAAGCAGATGCACAGTGAGTTTGAGATAAGCCTCATGGGTGAGCTCAAGTACTTCCTAGGGCTCCAGATCAAGCACACCAAGTACGGCACCTTCATCCACCAGGGTAAGTACACTCGAGACATGTTGAAGAAGTTCAACTTTGGTGGAGAGCTGAAGCCTCAGATGACCCCAATGGGCACATCTGGGGGCCTGGACAAGGACGAGAGCGGCGTCAAGGTCAACGAGAGAGAGTTTCGAGGAATGATAGGTTCGCTGTTGTACTTAACGGCAACGAGGCCAGACATACAGTTCGCGTGGGACTTTGCGCGCTGCTTCCAGTCTTCACCACATGCGTCTCATCGGCAAGCTGTCAAGCGCATTTTCAGGTATCTCACCTATGCGCCTGATCTTGATCTTTATTATTCAGCATCATCATCTCTTGATCTATCTGGCTTTTCGGACGCCGACTTTGGTGCGTGCCGGTTGGATCGCAAGTTGACTTCCGGTACTTGCCAGTTTCTTGGTTCTTCTCTTGTCTCTTGGTCTTCTCGAAAGCAGTCTGGAGTTGCACTTTCGACCACTAAGGCTGAGTATGTAGCTGCTGCTAGCTGCTGCTCATGGTTGGTTTGGATGATTTCCACATTGCGAGACTTTGGGTTGTTCTTTCCTACCAGAGTTACTCTGTTTTGCGACAGCACCAGTGCTATTAGTGTAGGGAAAACCCTTGTCTCCATTCAAAAACCAAACACATTGATGTGCGCTTTCACTTTCTGAGGGATCAATATGAGAAAGGTGTCATTGACCTTGTTCATGTTGATACTCATCATCAGTTGGCTGACATTTTCACCAAACCCCTAGATCAGTCCACTTTTGAGCGTTTGCGAGGGGCTTTGGGTGTTGTGTATCCTTTTTAGGATATTTTGAGTCAGTTTTCTTTCTTCTTTACTCTTTTCTTGAGTCTTTTTGTGTGTGTTCATATCATGCATATTCACATATCACACTTTGAGCTTGTTTCTGTTATATGATTGAACTACTTTACATAGTCGAGCTGGTACATGCTTTTGATTACTCGTCGATGATCATGCTTTGTTTCAGTTCACTTGATATGTCTGATATCTATCATATGCATGGCTTTATGCTTTAAAATTGAAAAATGATCACCATTGCTTCTGGTAACTAGCATGTGTAGGCTGAATGCTTTTGCTATCTGTTACATGCCTTGTAGCTAGTTCCTTACTTAGATGCAGATATGCAACTTGGACATCTATATGCTTTAACATGGAAAATGTGCTATAAAAATAATGAAAAATCAGAAAAATGAAAATTCCATGCCTTTTTATGCATAATTTGAAAAGATCCAGGTGGGTTTGCTTTGTCGCATTGCATTGTTCTGGACTGCTTACCATAGCACTTTGGTATGAACTAGGATAATGTAGTGTATGCCAAGACCAATGTCTTAAGCTTCTAATGGTCCAGTTCTGGCCTAGGCTTGACTTGGTCGGTCAGCATAAGGTTTGACATGCAAATAACCCCTGGCAAAAAGGAAAAAGGAAAAATAAAAAGCCTGAAAATTAAAAGGATAACAAGTTTGCTGAAGCACTTTGTTTTGGACAAAGCTTATCATGGTAGATATCAGTTAGCTTCTACATCGCATGATTTACCTTGCTTGTCAACTGGAAAATATGGTGATGCTTTTGTTTGTGAAAATTGAAAAATGTGTGCTAATGACTTTCTTTAGATATCATCTGTTGCACTGAACATGCCATGTGTCTTAGACAGTATGTCTTTTTGCTATACATGTTAGATGTTGTAATTGCAGTCAATCATATCTGAGAAGCATGCTTTCTACACTCCACCTGCACCCCAGTTGCATTCATTGCATATTTTGAGGGGGAGTTGCATTTTAGGGGGCAGTCTGTGTCTCTTTAAAGTGCATTTAGTCTCGCTTGATGAGTCCAATTGTCAACAAGGGGGAGAAATTTTGGGAGAAGAGTTTAAGGGGGAGTTTTGGCTTTCTCCGGGATTTGTTTCAGGGGGAGTTTTTGTCCCGTTTATCCTTACTCGTTTGATATCCTTGTTGATAATTCTGAGATTGCACTCGTTTTGAGCTTTTACTTTTGATTAACCATAATGACCGCTTCTTGCTTTTGTTCGGCTTTTGGTCATTAGGGTTAAACTTTTACTTTATTTTCTTCTTCTCTGCTTTCTTGTGCTTTGTTTTCGTGTTTCCACGTATGTTCGCAGGTACTGGAGAGCTGATGAAGAAAAGTGTTGATAATGCACTCATCAAGGGGGAGATTGAGGAGCCATGCTGAAGAGTGTGGGCCTCATGGATCCAGATGTGATGAGTCATTGTCAATGGTAGTCAAAGAGGATTGAAAAGAGGAGAAGACCTACTGTGTTTGGGCTGCTTGTGACTCAAGTACACGGGCAGCGAGCAACTGTCATGTAGAGGGGCCGCGAAGTCGGGCTGGCCCAATCCGGGTACATGGGCTAGGAGCAGCAGATGATCCACTGGGCTGTTGACCGGGATTGACTCAGGTACATGGGCGGCGAGCGATTGCCGGGCTGAGAGAGCTGCGGAATTGGGCCGGCCCAATCCAGGTACCTGGTGCAAAGTCGGTGGGCGCTTTGTTAGTTTCGGCACAAAACTGACGACCGCTGATCTTGGATCGGACTGTTCAGGGGCGAAGCCGTAGTCGCTACGAAAGCTCTGCATCCGGATAAGTCATCTGTAAATAGGAGTTTACTATTTTGTCCTTAGGCCCACAGTCAGTCAGTTGAGTCTGTAAAAATATCCTAAAGGCAGTTTGGTCTTTTCCATTTATTTTAGCGTCTGTAAAAAACCCTAAGGGTCTGTTGGAATATTCCTAAGCTATTGGGATGCCTATAAATAGGGCCCCAATCCCTAGGGTTAGGGTTACCCTTTTCTGGAAAAAAAACACTTTACTAATCTAAAGGATTGGGTCATCCTGTTTTCCCTAGTGTGCGCCGCCAGCAAGAGTTTTGTCTCTGTTCATCACGTTTACTTGATGTTTCTTCTCGATTGTTTTTCTGGGAATCCTCCGTCCAGGTTCGGATCTCTCTATGTTGCTCTCAAATCGTTACGATGTGAAGTGATTCTCTGGTTGCTTCGTTTTGCTTGCTCAGCTTATTTTATCCTTGCGACGATTTGGTCTCCCATGTTGTTTTCTATGCCATAGGCTTCTAGCTGTTGTGTGTCACGCTATTCTGATTCTAGGCTGCAGCTAAGTTTTTTATTGATATTTTCCTGACATGGCATTCTGATCGAGAGAAGGGAGTTCGCACGGTTCTTGAAGGTTCTTGCAAAGGTTCAAACTCTGCTGTTAATCTTTATTCGAAGCCTTTCTGTTCTGAGAGGCAGGCTTCGGTCGAGCTTCGCTCTAGGTTCCAAAGTCCCTGCTTAGCCGGTCTACTTCGATCCGAAGCTAGACTCGGTTCGAAGGGCTCTTGGTTTACGTCACTGTTCGAAGTCTGCTTCCGAACTGTTTTTGGCTGTCTGTTAGGAGTAGCAAAGCTTTTTGTGCGAGGTGTGTTTAGCGAAGTGTGCTTCAAAGCAGACTTCAGTCAGATTGCACTAAAGGCTTCGAAGTTCTTGTGAGGGTATACTTCGTTCGTGCGAAGACCCTGCAGAGACAGGCTTCGACAGCAACATACTCCGGGTGTATTTCTGTTGTCCCTGGTTCGAAGGTAGATTCGGTTTGTGTTTATTCTGACTTCAAAGTTATCTCTGCATCCTTCGCTCGACTGCTCCGAATCAGCTTCTATAGCTACGTGCTTCGCTGCTTCATAGCATTGCACTAGTCTTCGAACTCTCTTCTGCATAGCTTCAAACTCGAAGAGTTCGAAGTTTACATCTACTACCTTCGCACGACTACTCTGAACCAGCTTCGACTCCATCAGTCTTCGCTAGTCAACTTCGAAGCAGGCTTTGCCACGTCCACTGCAGACTTCGACACTGCGTACTTCGAAGCCGGCTTCGACAACTACAGGCTTCGCACCGCACAGGCTTCATCGAATTTCGAACAGGAGACAAATTTGAACAGTAACTCTTCATCTCTTTTTACGTGCACTCAGATTAATTATTGTGATGGTTTATTTCTGTGAACCTTGATCTGCCCATGTGTTAAATGCTTTGTTAATCTGCCTATTAGCACTGTGTTGGTGTCTTTTCGATTAGGACACCGGTTGTTGTTAGGCTAGATCTTTTGAGACTCTGTTGAACTGCATACCTTTCTTTGCTAAGTCTGTTGAGGTGCGTTGGGTGTTGGGAGTAGGCCATTGATTCGAAAGAATTTTTTAGGCGCCCATTCACCCCACCCTCTGGTCGCTACTTTCAGTCCTACAACCTTCTTATTGTAGGCTTTAGCTACCCTCCTCTTGTCTACTTCTATGGCTTCTAAAGCCTTCAATCTCTTATCGGTCACTTCTTCTAGGTTGTCTTTCAAAAGAGTTTCATACTCTTCAACCTATAAGCCATCTTGCTTTAACAACCTTAGAGAGCCAAGATCTACTTCTATAGGTAGAACAACTTCTTGTCCATACACTAACTCACTAGTCAGATGCACGTGCTTTGCAACGAAACTTTATTTTTAATGATAATGTCAATCATTAATATATTGCATTGTAACCTTGCTGAAAATTCAGTAAAACAATAAATAGTAAATAAGCATAGAAAATACTGCTGAAATGGAAAAACGAACGTGAAATTCAGTGAATCTAACGGTCAATACACAAAATTCTTGTTTTTTGTGTGATTTTTCGTAAATCAAGGACCTTTGCGCAAAATTCTTGTTTCTATGTGATTTTTTAGAAATCTAAGGGTCTCTACGTAAAATTCGCATTTCTGTGCAAAATATGGAAATTAAAGTACTAAAATGCAAATGTATTTTTTTATTTTCTTTTTTTTCTTTTTTCTTTCCTTCTCGTGATTTTCTTCTAGTCTGATTGGGCTTGGCCCAACTGCATGCGGTGGCTGCGCGTACAGGCGCATGGACGAAACGGCGGGCGCATGCAGGCGACGAAGGCGGAGGGAGGCAGTTGGCACCAGAGGTGGTTGGCCGGTTTTTACGAGGTAAAAGTTTTGGCTGGTTTTTTATGGGATGTGGGAGGGCTGCACGGGGAGGGAGGGTGCGGACGGACGACCACTGTCCGCTTTAATATAGTAGAGATATGGACTAACTTTGGTAGGACCGTGCTTTGCAATCCTACAAGCCCACAGCGCCTCGGAGAGCACTTCATGCCACCTTTTAGGGAATCCTTCAATTTTCTTCCTAATGAGCTTAATCACGGTTTTATTACTAGACTCGGCCTGACCATTGGCCTGAGCATAGTAGGGCAAAGATTTTATCAACTTAATACCATAATATTTGGCAAAGTCCCTCACTTCTTTAGAAACAAATGAGCTACCTTGATCTGTAGTGAGAGTTTGAGGAATGCCGAATCTATGTATGATGTGCTTCAAGATGAAGTCCAGTACCTCGTTGTGAGTCATGTTCTTGAGAGGCACGGCCTCAGTCCACTTGGTGAAGTAATCCGTCACCATCAACACGAATCGATGCCCTTTGGAGGAAGGAGGGTGAATTTGGCTGATGAAATCTAAACCCCAACCTCGGAACGGCCATGGCTTTACAATAGGGTTGAGTAATGAAGCAGAAGCTAATTGAATATTGCCAAACTTTAGACATGCTTCACACCCTCTGTAATACTTAAAATAATCCTCAGTCATAGTCGGCCAGTAGAAACCTGCTCTTTTAAGCATCCAACTCATTTTTTGGGCTGACTGATGAGTGCCACAAAGTACTTCATGGACTTCTCCCTGTAGCCACATGGGATCGTTCGTGGTCTAGACATTTTAACAGTACTTCGTTAATGGTTCGGCGATACAGTGTGTCGTCTATCAACACAAATTTAAACGCTTGTCGTTGAACCTTCCGATCAACCCTTTGGCTAGGGTCTCTCAAATACTGGACGATTGGAATTCTCCAATCGCTCTTCCTGCCTCTGTCGAAGCCTGGCTGGACTGGCCGTGCGGAGCGCATCAGGCCGAAGCCCCCTGCTGGAGGGTCCGCGGCTCCCGGAGACCCTCACTGTCCCGAGGACTTCGGCTCACAGTCTCCGACATGCCAAACCCTTCGGTGGGTGGAGTACTCCGGTCCCGGGACCTCGGCGCGTGGTAGTCTCCAGCAGTCAGGAGGGGTCCGACCCGGAGGATGCGCCTGCCCAAAGTCACTGGCTTCTCCCGTACAGAAAATTTTCCTCTCCTGACTTGGTAACCAGATGCTTGCTGAGCCAAATCATTTGCAACCTAATTGGCCTCTCTTGACACATGAGAAATTTTGAAGTCATCAAAAGTAGCAATTATGTCCAGGCACTTATCCAAGTAGCTGTTTAGCAAGCCATTACAACATTGAGCACTCTTAGTCACTTGTTGTACTACTAACAGAGAATCACCATGCGCATGAACATGTTTAACACCTATGGATTCTAACAATTCAAGCCCTAGCAGTAAAGCCTCGTATTCAGCTTGGTTATTAGTAGAAGGAAACTCTAAACGAGCCGAGGTCTCAAAGTGCACTCCGCTAGGTGATATGCGAACCACCCCGATACCTTGGCCATTTTTGCAAGTTGAACCATCAAAGTAAAGTTTCCACGGTATTACCTCAATCAAAGAAACAATGTCGCTCCAACTAATGTCTATGTGGTGATCAACTATCAAGTTGGCTACGATCTGGCCTTTCATAGCTCTTAGGGGTTCATAGGTCAAATAATATCAATCAAAGTGTAAGCCCACTTTCTGATTCTTCCATTTAGAATCGGCTTTTGCAACATGTGTTTTATAACATCGGTTTGGCAAACGACAACACATGTAGTAGGGAAAAGATAACGGTGCAATTTGGTACACGCGTAGTAAAGTGACAAACACAAACGTTCCACAAACGCGTACTTGGTTTTGGCGTACAGCAGGCGGTGGCTCAAGAACATGATGATGTACTCTTTTCCTTCTACCTCCTGGGTTAGAACGGCCCGATCACGCTATCTTCAGCAGCGATGTATAGCCGAAACGAAATCCCGGCTTTGGGTGCTCTCACCACGGGCGACGATGACAAGCACTCCTTGATTTTATCAAAGGCGCTTTGCTGGCTTTCCCCCCAAGTGAACTCGGCCTCATTCTTTAGCCGGAGTATGGGGACAAAGGCATCAATCTTGCCAGACAAGTTAGATATAAAGCGACGCAAATAATTCATCTTGCCTAGCAACTTTTGCACATATTTTTTGCATGTCGGTGTCGTAACGTTTCTAATTTTCTCAAGCCTCTTAGGATCAATATCTATGCCTCTTTCATGAATCATGAAACCTAAGAACTTACCTGCCGACATGCCAAAACCACATTTGAGTGGGTTCATTTTTAAACCATACTGCTGCATCCTATCAAAAGCAACTTTCAAATCGGCTAAATGATTTACCATAGCGTACGATTTGACTACAACATCATCAATGTAAACTTCTAACATAACCCCTAGAAAGTCATGAAAGATCAAGTTCATAGTGCGCTGATATGTGGCGCCAGCATTTTTCAAACCAAAAGTCATAACGACCCACTCGAATAAACCAACAAAATCAGGGCATCGAAAGGCAAGTCTTGTAGATGTCCTCTTCGTCCATAAAGATTTGATTATAACCAGCATTGCCATCAAGAAAACTTAGTACCTTGTGTCCTGAAGCATCGTTGATTAGCATGTCAGCTATCGACATCGGATACTCGTCCTTCGGAGTGGCCTTGTTCAAATCCATGAAATCAATACATACTCGTATCTTGCCGCTCCCTTTCTTCTCTACAGGCACAATGTTAGCGACCCATTCTGCGTACCTGCATGGCCTAATAAATCCAGCTTTGAGTAGTCTCTCTACTTCTTCTTTAACTCGGTCATAGACGGCCGAGTTAAAGTGACGAGGAGGTTGTTTATAAGGCCTAAATCCATACTTGATAGGTAGCCGATGCTCCAAGAGCTCACGGCATAGTCCCGACATCTCGTTGTACTCCCATGCGAAACAATCGACATACGACCGAAGAAACTTTATTACTTCGGCCTTTTCATTAGGCTATAAATGTTGGTTTACAAAAGTCGGCCTCGGGATGCTATCATCACCTATGTCAACTTCTTCTAAGGGATCGGCCGACGCAAAACCTTGTCCTAATTTCTCTACTTCGCTAAAGTCTTCGATGGCCTCGGCAATATCGTCTTTATTAGACCGATACTGCTCTACGCGAGACTTTAGCCAATCTAGATTACTCTTGCTAGACATGACTACTAATACAAAAACAATCGTGCTACACCAGCCGGCTTTACAGACAATGGTACAAAACATCCTCCGGACACGCTAACAAAATCGTATTCCGAAAGATCTCTACCTGACAGCCTTGTTGTGAATGGCGTCAACTGACACATCGATCAATGCTACTTGGGCCGAAGTGTCTGTGGGAATGACTTCTACTTCATCGCCGCCCCACTGAATTAGGCACTGGTGCAGAGTAGAAAGAATGCAGCAATTCGCGTGAATCCAGTCGCGCCCAAGCAGCACGCTATAGTTACCTTGTACATCGACGACGAAAAATGTTGTTGGCAACGTCTTGTTGCCCACTGTCAAATCCATGGAGAGCACGCCCTTGGCCTCAGAACTCTCGCCGTTGAAACCATTGAGCATCAAGTTAGTCTTCTTCAGATCATCCTCATCCCTGCCAAGTTTCTTCAACATCGAGTAGGGCATTAGGTTAACAGTGGCAGTCGCCGTCAACAAGCATCCAGGAAATCGGCTTTCCGTCAATGTGTCCTCTGATGTAGACAGGCTTCAGATGGCGAGCCGAGTCCTCAGACTTCTCAAAAATAGCGTTGTGTGGGCCAAGGTTCAACTGAGCGACCTCAGCCTCATCCTGTGGTAGAGCGAACTCGGCGAGCAGCATGACGACGTTGATGTCCATCGCCTGGGGTGCGGGCCCCTCGGAGACGGGCGATTAGTCTTCGTCGAGCATGTCTTCCTCGTCGTCGCTCGGACTAGGAGCTGGATTGGTTATCTCAATCGGCTTAACTCTCCATACCTGTCTAGTGGTTGGTCGAGGGCGGATTTCTTCAAAAATAGTGTCGCGCTCGTCCTCGGCCTTCTTCTCGCGCATCTCCTATGCCCGTAGTCATTGTAGACACCTCTTTTGCGATTTAGACATGCCTAGATGTGCCCAAGATGGTTGTGGCTTGGCTTCCAAGTGCCACTGACTGGTTCCTGTCACCTCTAGCCGAAATGGTACTGCCCACCTCAACCTTGTGCACTCTGTATCCGGAGGGGCCTTCGCTGCGGACCTCGATAGTCGGACCGGCCTCGTTCGGCCGATCGGACCAGGCTCCGACACAGGATTTGGCCGAAGTAGGGGACTCGCCTCCGTCAGACTTCGGTGATAAGGCCTTCGGGATTGGGACTTCCTGAGACCCTACTCTGACTGTGATAGCTTCGGACTCCCTATCCTCAGCCTCTTCGCGCCTGTATTTCTCGACTAAGCTCTACATGGGCCGATTCGGAGGTACCATGGACAGCCTGTGGATGATGCCTCCCTCCGCTGCATCTTTTTGTCCCTGCCATTCATAATACTCCGAAGGAAAACAAGACATAGCATTAGGTTGCGGAGGGTACTCCAGCTGTGATACATACGGAGCCCACGGAGTCCCCACCCAATTGTACGGTGGAGGCATCGGCGGCTCTAGTGGCCTCGTCCACTATGAGCCGAACCCGTTACCCGGAGGGGGGTTCGGCAGAGTCGACGGTGTCTCGGGCCATATCAGTGAGGGGTCCTGCCAAGCCGGAGGTACGTTCGGCTAGTGCGGACCGAAGCCTCTTGTCGAAGGGTTCGCCAGAGTGGTGCGGGGTTAGGCCATTCGGGGTTGAACTCGCTCCGCATGGGGTTTGACCACTGGGGTCCGAAGCTACTGTACGGGGGGTTCGGCCATTGAGGTCCGAAGCCACCGTATGGAGTGTTAGGCCACTGTGGCCCGAAGTCCTCGTGCGGAGGGTCCGGCCATTGTGGTCCAAAACCATCACGAGGAGGGCTCGGCCACTATGGTCTGAAGCCACCCTCTGAACGCCTTGGGCCCTTCGGCTAACTTAGTTTTTCAGCGCGGGGGCCTACTTCCTTGGCTTTTCTTCGATGCTTGTTCAACAGCATCTTGTATGTTACCTTCGGCATCTTGCGAGCCTTAGCCGAAGGGATGCTGATGTTTTGTTTCCACACTCCCACCTCGGGGTTCTTAGGTATGAGTGTGCATGTGCGTGGTTCTCCAACAATTATCGTGTTCCCTCTAATCGACTCGGCCTGTTCTGGCCGAATCAACACCTTCTTCTCGCCGAGGTCGACGGCGTTGACGGGGAAAGGATCTTTGTCTAGCTTCATATTTGGATTATTCTCTATTTTTAATCATCCTTCTTCTATGGACGATTGAACCTACCGTCGAAAAACATTACAGTCGTTAGTATTATATGAATGTGAATCATGCCACTTACAGTATGGATGTTTCTTCAATTCGTCGGCAGATGGAATGACTTGGCCTTTAGGCAACCTGAGAAGCTGGTTCTTAAGAGAAAATCAAATATTTTATCACACTTAGTTATGTCAAATGAGTACTTGACCTCACTAGGCCGATTCTTTGTGGGAGACGGCCGTAACTCAGAGCATGTGATGGGTTTACTCTTAGCGTTCCAAACCCATTCGACCGCATACATGTCGACCGAATCCTCCTCTTCTGACTCCTCATCGGAGTGTTCCATGACGTGGATTTCAGCCCTAGGCTTGTTAAACATCTTAATAAACTTTTTATCTTGGGTTAATTTTTTCTGTGCCATTATGATTTTTACGGTTTGCCAAAATGCCATCGTTGTGTCACTGCCAGATGGGGGCGCCACAGTCACTGACAGTGGCATGTAGGCAATTTCTGAAAATTATAATGGTATGTGAGTAATTTTCCCTTTTATCTTTGGCTCGGCCTTCCTCGACTAGAGTCTGCTGTAAGACTTGGCTAACCTCTAAAAAGTTCTGGTTGTCTAATCTTTCTTTAATCTCAGAACGCAACCCAATAAAAGCTAGTTTCGCAAAATCACTTTCTGAAATACTAAGGCTGAAACATCGGTTTCTAGTATCCCTAAAACGCTTGATGTACTCGGAGATGTTCTCGCTATATTTCTGCCTAACCGATGTCAAGTGTGAAAGCCTAAGTTCTGTCTCACCCGTATAAAAGTAGTCATGGAATTTTTGTTCCAATTCATCCCACGTCTGACCAGAGTTCGGCGGGAGCGCCGAAAACCAAGTGAAAGCGGTGCTGGATAGCGAGAAAGAAAATAGCCTAATTTTTAGAGCGTCTATCCCGCTAGCTTCTCCACACTATGCTAAAAATTGACTAGCATGCTCTAGTGTGGTTTTGCTACCCTCGCCGTTGAACTTAGTGAATTTGGGGATTCTATAGCCGCAGGGGTAGGGCACTGTATCGAAATGATCCGGATATGGCTTACGATAAACCCTAACCCGACCCCTCGGCATGAAGTCAGCGAATTCCCTAAATAGTGCACAGATTCGCTTCTCTAGGTCATCTTGGCCTGCTGCATGCGCACGTCTCTCGTGCGGGGGCGCGACACACAGCGGGATATCGGCGTGTCGGCCATGGGCCTCATCCCTACGCGCTAGCTGTACGACATGCTCGAGCCTAGGTGCCTGTGCATGTGGCGCGGGCAGCGCGGGCAGGGCTGGTATTGGCGCAGGTGGTGGTGGTGCGTGGTATGCGGTGCTAGTTTGGCCGTAAGCATAATGACTAGTCTTGGCCATGGGTGTTGAGGCCGGAGACGTAACAATCTTGCCAGTGCTACCGTCAGTTCTACTGTACACATGATTTACCGGAGGTACACTTGCAATAGGGACTGGTAGTATGGCCTCAGTAAAGATGAACCTTCTAAGAGTCGCCTCTCCTTGTGAGCTAACTGCTGAATCTAAATAGTTGGCTAGCGAAGTGCTAACGGCCTGATCTACTGATGCGACTATTTTTTCTCAATCTCTAAAGAAGATAAATGAGGCGACACGGGTGTTACCTGGATCTGAGCAAGGTCGGGGTGATGATGTCGCTCTTGATGAAACCCGCGCGTGTCTTGACGTAGCCCCCAAGCATCATGTCTTGGAGTGCTTTCAACTTTGCCTCGATCTTTGCTCGGTCTTCTGCAGGAATATCTTCAAGAGTAAGTGTTAGGATGTTGCGGTTGTCGATATCCATGCCTCTTATGGCGTCCATTGGCGGTATAGACGTAGTAGTCGTTGTAGACGTACTAGTGGCCGATGTAGACATACCCAGTCATGTTGGCATAGCTTTTCCCCAGCGGAGTCGCCAAAAAGTGTGTTGACATAAAAATGTGCCCCCGCACTTGGGTCAGTTCGATGATCCAAAAGTATGAGGATACTTAGGGACAAGCCTAAGTGTAACACAGCACCGACGTCGCGTTCCGACTACCCTTAGCCGTGGTAAGAGGGGTGGAGTCACCAAGTAATCAAATCACACAAAAATAATCCAATTAGCCGAAAGAAATATATTGAACAGAATAAATCAGCAAACCGGTCGGAGCCTGTCTACTTCGAAGTATGGTGCGAAGGGGGTCACCGAAGTGTACCTTCGGCGTCTGGTGCGAAGTGTCCCACCGAAAGGTACCTTCGGCGTTCGGACTGATCTGGCCAAAGATGAACTCCGAATGGATATGGATGCGACAATCACCTCCGAACAGCGGAGTTTGGTGTGAAGTATCTGATACAGTAAGATACAGAATAATGACTTAGGCACAACGCGCGAACGTGACTTCGTCTGGAGCGGAGTATGAGTGTGGCGAAGCCTATCGTGACGAAGTCTGCTGACGGAGCGTGTGATCGAAGCAGTAGTCTTGCCGAAGGGTGTTCTGGCAACCTTCGAAACCGATCTCTCAGCTCCGGACACCTCCGATGAAGTAGCTCCGAACGTGGAAACCTGCAACAGAGTGGATTCGAAGTACTAATTCGGCCTGAGGACCAAATTCAGCTAAGTGTTGCACTAGTGGCGAATGTAGCAATCTATTACGCAGATTAGCGGATACTTCATAGGCGAAGTAACAAGGCGATAGCAATCTATTATGTAGATTAACGGATACTTCATAGGCGAAGTAACAAGGATTACCACTGTTCTGAAGTGGCCGTCGAGGGCTTCTAGGCAAACCCACGAAGAGTACAGAAAAGTAAAGATAAAGTAAATGTGATTCAAAGCTAGGGCTTTGTGGTTGATTTTGTTGGGGGGTCTCTAAACCGGCTTTGCTCCTGTATTTATAGGGGCTAGACTTCTAATCTAATCTGCTATAATTCGTCTGAATAGAGACAAACACTTAGCCAGAATCGGGTCCAACTCTATCTTTGCTCGAAGTGGGCCTTCGGCCAAGCCTGCCGAAGCCTGCTCCTTGGGCCGAAGCTTCGGTGGGGTAGGCCTCCGAAGGCCTCCTGGCCGAAGGCCATGGGCTAGTTGGAAGCTTCCGGAGCCCATAGCCCAATGGTCCTTCGGCCCTATAGGGCTTCGGCCTGACCCGGGACATGTGTATTTTCGGCCCAAATTACCAAAATTGATAATTTGACAATCTTAATCATTGATGCCATTTTTGCTATCAACAATAGTCTTGACTGCTTCCTCCACAACTTTGTTGAGCCACACAATTACTTCACTTCAGTAGCAGTTTGCCAAGAAGGATCTCGGTGAACTACATCACTTCTTGGCTATATCTATTCAGTGCAGCACCACTGATTTATTTCTTTCATAGGGATAGTATGCCATGGATATTTTGGAATGCACGGAAATGGTAGATTGCAATCCTTGCAATACACCCATTGATACTTAGCCCAAGATGTATGTGTCCAACAATTCTCTTGTTAGTGATACTACCATAGCCTAGCCGAAGCACTGCAGTATTTGACCTTCACCCATCCTGACATCCCCTATGCAGTCTAATAGGTGTGTCTCTACATGCGTGACCCACGCAACCATCATCTCACTAATGTCAAGCGGATCGTGCGTTACATTCAAGGGACTCTCAACCACGGCCTTTTTCTGCGCCCCTCTACACCATCGGAACTTATTGTTTACTCTGATGCAGACTGGGTTGGTTGTCCTGATACTCGCAGGTCTACTTCGAGCTATGTTGTTTTCTTGGTCACCAGCTTGGTCTCCTGGTCTTCAAAGCGACAACAAATAGTCTCCCGTTCAAGCATCGAAGATGAGTACCGTATTGTGGCCAATGATGTTGCCGATGCTGCATGGTTGAGGCAACTTCTTTAGGAGCTTCATAGTCCTCTTCCTCACGTTACCATCGTCTATTGTGATAATGTCAGTGTCATGTATCTCTCTTTCAACCATGTCTAACACCAATGCACCAATCACGTTGAAATTGATCTTCACTTTGTCTGTGAGCACGTTGTTATTGGTGACGTGTGGGTTCTTCATGTACCAACCATATCTCAGTTTGTTGATATCTTCACCAAGGGACTACCAACGCCTATCTTCATTGAGTTTTTGTCCAATCTAAACGTTTAATATCTAGATGTTCCGACTACGGAGGGGTGTTAGCATGTTGATATCTATGAATATCCATTGCCCTGCTTGCTTCCTTGCTGTTTAGCACTTGCTTTGCATGCCTTGGCTCTTGCCTTGTTTATCTAGTGCTTGCTATAGATAAAGATCAGATGTCTCATGAGTTGATCTCTAGCCTTTGTGCCAAACTCTCTCGGTTTGAGCCCTACATATATTATAATAATTTATCTTGAGTTAATCAGTCAATATCATATATATTCCGCGTGAGTTATATTTCTATCACTAGTCGCCACCCACAGCTCCGGCCACCGCTCGCTCCCTGTTCAAGCCGCTGCCGCCACCACGATGTGTACATCTGCCGTCGGATAACTGTTGAATGGCTGATATCAAGACTTCCCTTCATTGAGCCGACGGAGGATCCGTCCCCCAGGCCCCAGGTCCCAACACAGGGAAATCCCACCGATGATTGTACGCCACCCGCTAGTAAACAAACAATCCCGGTAGGTCCCACCACCGATTCGACGCAACAAACCCAGCTTCGCACGGTCCTGGCCCTACGGGCCCACGGCCCATCGCCTGAGGCGTTCGGCCGTGACGCCCACTCACAACCACACGGGCCCCCGTCTACAACGATCAAGTGGCACACTGGCAGTCTGGCACTACCACTACCGGTACTAGCCTACCAGCCGGACAGCGGCTGCTGGGAGATTGGTGCGTAGATTCTCCGGGATACGGGGCCTCGCAGTCGCGGAGAGCCGCGATGGTCGTCACGTCTCCAGCGCTGTCAAATCGTGAGGCGACGTGCAAGCAGGCAGCAGCCATCATCATGCTCACCAAAGCCAACCGCTGAGCCCGTACGTACGTCCCCGCCGACGACCCTACCGGCTACCGGTATAGAGCTACGGGAGCAAAATACGGTATCGAGAAAAGGATCAGGTACTTGCATGTAGCTCGGGCTACACCGGCGTACGTACATACGATAGCTGGGTCGGAGGTGACGTAGCCGCTATTTCCATTTAACGTCGCATCAACCTGTCACACTACATGGAGAGTGGGTGAAGGATTAGGAGCAGACTAGCAGTACAGTACTGGTACTGGAGTCTGGACTGGCTGAATGAACTAGTCCTCCGTGCGTGGGCTTTTGTAGGGATGGATCGGATACAATGGAAATGAATCCGGATAGCACTATTTATCATATTTTATTTTGAATATAAATTCGGATTCGGATGTTCTCGAATACGAATACAAAACAGATGTTTTGAATACGAATATGTATTCAGATGTTTACTCGGTTTAACTCTAAATGTTCGTTGTTTCACAAATTTTCTAAAAAACCAAAGTTTCCAATATACCACATTAGAATAATAATTAATAAGAAACAATAATACACAATAAACCATACACAAACTAAATTTTTAAATAACACTAGCTAAAATACATCATACACAACAACCAACAAGAACTACATTCTTGAACTGAAATTCATCATACATTTCAACCAAAAAGAACACACAAATTGAGTCAAGGCCCGCCAATGCATAAAAAACAGGTGGCAATTTGGAAATTATTGGCTGAATTTTATTATTTCTAAAAATTAAACATTTTCAAAATTTATTAACATCCAATATGATAAATTTTTCGAAAAATTTTCAAACTTTTATCATGGTATCTACGTATAATATTATAACACCATGATAAGTTTCATATTTTTTAGACTTTATTTGATTTTTTTAATTAAAAAACACTTAAGCTCTACGTTACCGATGAAGTGTCGTAACATAATTTTTTAAAAATTTCTTTAAATTTAGTGGATAAGAACTAAAAATAGACACAAAATAGTGAATGTGATTTTTCTATAAATTTTAGTGCATTATTTTAGGTACTTGCAGTTCAAATTTCACATATTCCAATTTAAATATTAGAAACATAATTAATGAGTTAAAAATAGCAAATGGATCTATAAAAATACAAAAAATTTATATGGTATGAGATATGTTTTATTTTGATTATATAAAAAAATTCAAGTTCAAACAAATATTTAACCATCAATTTAATTTAAACTATAGCATATTTCTTCTCAAAACTATATTTCCTCACAAGAGAATCTCAGATTTCTTAAAATTCTATATTATAAATTTCTTAAAACATTTTCAAAATTTTATCATGATATATACGTATAATATTATAACACTGTGATAAGTCTCGTATTTTCCAGACTTTATTTGATTTTTTTATAATTAAAAAACCCTTAAGCTCCACGCTACCGATGAAGTGTCGTAACATAATTTTTTTAAAATTTCTTTAAATTTAGTGGATAAGAACTAAAAATGGACACAAAATAGTGAATGTGATTTTTCTATAAATTTTAGTGCATTATTTTAGGTACTTGCAGTTCAAATTTCACATATTCCAATTTAAATACTAGAAACACAATTAATGAGTTAAAAATAACAAATGGATCTAGAAAAATACAAAAATTTATATGGTATGAGATATATTGTATTTTGATTATATAAAAAAAATTCAAGTTCAAACAAATATTTAACCATCAATTTACTTTTAACCATAACTTATTAATATTCACTAACTTAAGTATTCCATAATTATATAAATAATAAATAAACCGTTAATATAGTGATAATATATTATCTTGAGTGTAAGTTTAATCTCTATGAAATCCTAAAATAAATACGGATGTATCCATTTTCATATCCATATTCAGCAGAATTCGGATATCCGTTTCCATATCCACATTTGTAAAACGAATTCGGATATTTCCGAATGTCATCCATATTTAATTCGGATACGAATACGAATATTCATATTTACATTAATTCGAATACAAATACGGATAATTCGGATATTCTGACATCCATATTCATCCCTGGCTTTTGTTGTTACTGTAGCCTTTCTATAGCAGCGTCGATCGGTGGCTCCTCGAGCTGCTCTTCACTGCCACTAGGCACTATCATCCTATGCAGCTATGCCTATGCCTATGTAGCTACTCCAACTCATCGTCTTATTGAAAGCTGGCGAGGCAGTTAGCTGTTCACCCCCACGGCACTCCGCGCAGGCACAGGGCGCGAGCTCAAGAGGCACCATTCCTCGCCCATCGTGAACGTGGCAGCAGCAGTGCCCCACGGTAACGATGCACTGTTGGGTTGTCGTCAATGGCTGTTAGAACTAATCACGTTGTTTAGGTGTTAATGTGTGCAGTGTGTACGAGATCACGCAGGAGCACAACGGCTTGAAATTGTGGCCGGGTCACGTGCCTTGCATGTAGAGAGTCAGGCGGTGATTGGTGGTTAATCAACGAGTGATTGGTCAGGTCGTGCGGGCCAAAAAATAGCGGAGGTGAGTGAGTAACGGCCACGGCAGTGTGTGGCTATTTAAGTTTCCTGTAAACAGTGCGTTCAGAAGTGTCGTGAGAAACAAAGTGCAGTGGTATTTTGTGTGCTGGTGTGTAGCTAAAACCTTTTCTTGCACGTGTGCTTCCATTGCTACTGTTCATCTTCTTCCTTGAGCACTTGAGAGAGTTGAGTGCTGTGAGCGAGTGACTAGGCCATCAATTGATATCAGAGTCAAACGTGAGTGTGTTGCATCGATGTGTCTTGACGGTTTCGTGTACACGCCATCAGCCTGTCGTAGTGGTACCGGTGGTGGCAATGGAGTTGACGGTGGCTATGAGTCGATCGTGCAACAAGTGAAGGAAACGGGGGTGACTCTCCGTTACCCCATACTAGCGGAGAACAACTACGGGGTGTGGGCGGTGAAGATGAAAATCTCCATGCGCGCACAAGGTGTGTGGGCGGCAGTGGAGGGCAATGAAGTGGTCGACTACAAGAAGGACCAGATGGCTCTCGTCGCCATCGTCCAAGCGATGCCGGAGGCTATGGTGCTAGCCATCGTCAAAAAGGAAACGACAAAAGAGATTTGGAATGCACACAAGGAGATGCACATTGGAGAGGGGCGAGTTCGGAATGCGAACATACAAACTCTCAAGAGGGAGCTTGAGAAGATGTACATGGAGGATGTGAATACGATCGATAAGTATGCTACGAAGCTAACCAATATTGTTAACAAAATTCGTGCACTTGGTACAAAGGTCGAGGAGACCACTGTGGTGGAGAAGCTTCTGCATATCGTCCCCGATAAATTTCAGCAGATCATCAGCACCATAGAGCAATGGGGTGATGTGACGAAGATAACAGTGGTGAAGGCCATTGGACGCTTGAAAGCATATGAAGCATCCATGGCAGGACGTCGGCGTGACAAGAAAAGAGTACCACAACTGCTAGTTGCACATGCTGAACCACGACTAACGCGTGTCGAGTGGGAGGCCAAGGTGGCTGAAGAGAAGAAGAAGTATTGCGGCAAGTTCGATAAGTCAAAGATTGATTGCCGCAAATGTGGTGAGTTTGGTCACTTTAGCGATGAGTGTAATGAAGTAAAAAAAGCAACCAAGGAAGTGGCGCAACTTGCTGTTGCAGATGATAATGATGAATCAATGATGTTGTGATGATCAACGAGGAGGTGCTCAAATAAAACAACAAGATTAAGAGAGTGATGTTAGTATTAATTTTTGTTATTTTGGTATTAGTGCGTGTTAGTGGCTCGTGGCTGCGTGTGTCGTGCGAGTGCGGTGTGCGTGCGTTGTGGTGCATCGTGTAGGTAAAGAATAAACCAACATGATTATGGGGGTGATTGTTAGAACTAATCATGTTGTTAGGTGTTAATGTGTGCAGTGTGTACGAGATCATATCATAAATGGAGTACATGCAGGAGCACAACGGCTTGAAGTTGTGGTCGGGTCATGCGTCTTGCATGTAGAGAGTCAGGGATGATTAATGGTTAATCAACGAGTGATTGGCCGGATCGTGCGGCCAAAAAATAGCGGAGGTGGGTGAGTAACGGCCATGGTAGGGTGTGTGGCTATTTTAAGTTTTCTGTAAATAGTGTGTTCAGAAGTGTCGTGAGAAACAAAGTGCAATGGTGTTTTGTGTGCTGGTGTGAAGCTAAAACTTTTTCTTGTACGTGTGCTTCCATTGCTACTGTTCATCTTCTTTCTTGAGCACTAGAGCGCGCTGTGACCGAGTGACTAGGCCGTCAATGGCGTCATGGAGGTACGGCCGTGGCAGCAGCCAGTCAAGCGGCAGGTATGTGGCCGATGATTGTCGGTTTCCTTCAATAAAGGGTATAATAAAATAAGGTTTAGTTTAAAATTTCTCCCGAATCTAACAATATAAACTTGTAAAAGATATTTTTTATTTTTAATCTGTTGATATTATCGTGGAAATTATTGTTTTATTGCTCCATCCAACAATTTCTGCTGCCATACTTATCTATCCTGAGAAGGATACAATGGTCTTTCTACTCAATGATTTAATAAATTTATTAAGCATAACACTTCATAAATTTTGGGAGAGGACGTAACTTTTAATCCCTTCCTACATCATATAAAAATTTACTTATTAGAAAACGTTAATGAATTAGTATAGAATCTCACAAAACTTTATCTATTAAATAAATTTAATAAATTAGTGTTAAAAGTAAAATACTCTTTATTTATTAATAAGAATAGATGTTGTGAAGTAATAGGTATACAATAGTTAAAAAATTTGTGGATGATTTGGGATCCAAAGTCTCTAATCCAGTATGCCTGAAATAGCATAATGCCACGTTTCTCTAAGGTCATTTCATGAAAGAGTTTTCGACATCTAGCACTAACTTGGGTGTTAACGAGTTCTAAGATTCTCGGTAAGTCCTACCACTCCTAGATGAGTGGTCGAGGCTATGTAGGTCTCGATGACAATCTATCAATGCTTTGACCGATCAACTTCCTCTAGACCCCTTAGAGCATTTTGTCTCAAAGACCAATCTCTTAAGCTCATTGTCCTCAAACCAGGAACCCTGACTCAACATCCTCAAGATAATACATCAATGTCTCCCAGCTGTAGTGGATCTTACATCCTTGTGGTAATATATAGTGCTCAAAGTCAATGATCCACAATGTAGTTAATGCACTATAGGAAGGTTTGTTTTCTTGCCCTTCTTATGTGTGACATTCTATTTATGGCAATGTGACAAATATGTATTCACATATCACCCGTGTCTCTCCTGCTATCCCCCCGTGCAGTCTAGTTACCTTAGCTGTTGATGCATTGATCTGTTAAATTTCCCATGTAGTCCAGTTTTTCTACTCCAAAAATTTCGAGTTTGCCTAATATGATGGAATATGTTTTCCTCTGCTGTGCAGATAGGTTGTTGCTCATCTTAAAGAGGATGAGAGGGGGGCAACGAAATGAGGCGTGCTGAGAAGTTTTAGTGTAGAACAGGTGAAAAATATTGGGATCCAAAATCATTCCCTGCGAGTAGAGAGTAAGATGCTTCAATTTGAGGAACCCAAAATTTTGGGATCCATATTGAAAATTTATTGGAGACTACTTTTACAGAAAAAATCAAAATTTAGGGATAAAGAAGATTATTGAGAATCTATTGGAGTTGTTCTAAAGAGCATACAAATACAACATGAAAAGTTTAGTATTCGCCGCAGGACCTTTCAACGAGTCGTTTCATATTACGTATCCAGAGCATCATGATTAAACTTGTTAGTTACATTTTTCTTTAATCAAATGAATCATAAGCATATATGGTAAACCATATTATATTACATATAAAATAAAAATATGATAACTATCTATCTCTATCCATTGGAACGACTATACTCTATATATCTTTTTAGCACAACTAACGTCCTTTGGTGGTGTTGGGGGAAAATACTTCATCCTCAGGGTCCCTACTGTAACAAGACGAAGATAGTCTATTAAGTCGAAGCTCTCCAGTATCTAAGTCCGGTTTAGTACTGGCACAAGTTCGAAGGATCGAGGCAAACTCCAGTTCGGAGTATATCTTCTAATGTAGACTCTTCAGAGAACCTCCCTACCAGCTAAGATGAAAGACTTATCTTCTTTCTCATTAGATTAGTCTTTTACCATTTTAGCCCTATTAAGGGTACCGAATAGTTTCCACTATGTCGGTTGTAATAGAGGGGCAAAAATGTCTTTTCCTTAAGGTTTTGGCCTATAAATACCCCCGTTTTACCCTGTAATGATCATCGAATACTGAGTTATTCAATACACATCTTTGAACTGTTTTGAGCTATTATCCTATTCGAAGGCTTGAAATAGTTCACTTCACAAACACTTCGTTTGTTAGTTTCTAATCTCTAGAAACCTGTTAGCGTAATCTTTTACGCCAACAGTTGGCGCCGTCCGTGGGGAACCAAGTCCAAAAAACTTCGTTCTCTACCAAGTTCTCAAACCATGCCTCCTAAGCGGAGTTCAGGTGGTAGTCCTACTCGGAGGTCCCCTCGGACCTCCGGAGTAAGATCTTCGAACACAGTCGAGGTCGTAGGATCTTCGGTAATTCCTCCACCTCAGACCCCCGAAGGGATTCCCCTTCCTTGAGCATACGGAGTTCCTCCCCCAACTCCATCTATACTTTGGCCAGCTGGAGTCCCTCTTCCAGCTCAGATTCCACTTCGAACTGATATGTACAGTTCTCAAGATCCGAAAGGTCCTTCCGGAGGAGATGAAGATGGTCTTGGCAACATGGCAGCCCAAATGGCCAGTCTCCAAGCTGAAGTGGCGAGGTGGAGGCAAGAAGCCGCAGATAGGATTCGTTCTCAGGCCACCCCGGTCATTCCCAAAGTGCCCCAAGATGACAAACTTCCTTATCCCAAAGCCCCGGAGAACGCTTCCTTTGATAGCGAGTCTCCGCTGCATCCCGAGCTACATAAAGTGTGCTTCGATCCTATGTTCAAAACTTCGAATCTCTGCAAATATTCTGGAGACGAGGACCCTGGGGAGTTCTCATGTTCTTATGCGTTGGCAATTGAGGCTAGTGGAGGAGTGTGAGACACCATGGCCAAGTTTTTCCCTCTAGCTCTTGAAGGGGTGGCTCTGCGGTGGTTTTGGTCCCTAAAGCCAGGGTCAATTAGAACCTGGGAGCAATTAAGGAAGAAGTTCATAAATAACTTTCAGGGTACCTTCGTACCCCCAATGTCTACAGGAAGTCTTTTCCAGGTGAAGCAGTTGCCTGGAGAGACTTTAAGACAATTCTTCAAGCGCTTCGCCCATACGAAGTCACAAATTCGAGGGCTGACTACATCCTCCGTAGTTGATGCAGCTCGAGAGGGAGTTACCCATGCAGGCCTCCTTGATAAACTTCATCGGAAACAGATATCTTCTGTTGCTCAGTTGATGTCTTATTTTGAAGAGTATGCTAGGTCAGAAGAAGGGTGGCTTCGGAGAACTGCTTCAACTCCGTCAATCCTGCAAGAAGTCAAGTTGGAAGTGAAGACTTCAACACCTTCACAGGGGCCTAACTTTGAAGTCCAGCATGACAGGCGTCGGGGGCAAAAGCATCCTCGTTTAGAAGTCTTGAACATTGCACCTCCGCAGAAATTTGCCCCTAAGACTTCACAAGCTTCAGGAAGCAAGACCAGCGGCTGGAGGCCGCTAGGGAAGCCGACTGGCAAAGCCCAGGCCTTCTTCTGCTGTGTCCATGGTGATAATCGAAGTCACGCAACTGATGCGTGCAAGTCTATACTCGCTTTAAGAGGCGAGTACCTTAAAAAAACTTCGGGTCGAGGCACTACTGACTGAGTTCCTACCGAGGTGCGTCCAGAGCCTGTACAGGCTATGGCACGTATAGACAACTTCGACCCTGCAAGGCAACCTCCGGTGGTCAATATTATGCCACCTCCGAAGCAGGAAGATGGTCAAGATCGAGGAAAAAGAGTTGTCCTCCCAATTTCCGGAGGAGGGACTCTTGGTAGTATGTCTAAGAGACAGCGAAGAGAATATGTCCGAGAAGTGGGTCATATTGGAACTTCTTCGTCCGTAGCTACCATGCCTGAGTGGTCCCATGTGCTGATATATTTTTCCACAGATGATGCGGCTGGCATAAAGTTTCCACATGCAGATCCACTTGTCATCACTGCCGACATAGCAAGGACTGAAGTCCGAAGAGTACTGATTGACAGAGGGAGTTCAGCAGATATTATCTTCGTCCAAGCCTTCGATCAGCTCTGTATCTCCAGGAAGCATCTTCTCCCTGCAGCTCATCCTTTGCAAGGCTTCGCAGGACCCCCTCTTGATGCCCTCGGCCAAATAGGTCTGGAGGTTGCTTTCGGAGAGGGGCTACTGGCAAGGATGGAGGAGGTGATTTTCGATGTCGTGGATGCCCCATACGCATATAATGTTATCTTCGGGAGGGGCATGTTGAATCAGTTCGGAGCCGTGGCGCATCATAATTATTTGTGTATGAAGATGCCCACGCAAGCGGGAGTGCTCACTGTTTTCGGAGATCAGGCCACTGCGCGAAGAGCAGAATATGGTCATGGCCCCCCTCTTGACCCGAGACATGTGAACAACGTACAAGGCAACTCGGAGGATATCTCTGCTTCAGGTGAACCTTCGAAGAAGTCCTTCCCAAGACCAAGCCCTGAAGGAGAGATTGTAACGAAGGTTATTGTCAAAGACGGCAAAGACTATTCATTTCAGTTCGGCAAGGATTTGCCTGCAGAAGTCGCTACTTCGTTAGAAAAAGTAGTTGAAGAAAATTTAGATGTCTTTGCATGGTCTGATGAGGACATTACTGGAGTTAGTCGGGATATTATTGAGCATAGCTTACTTGTGAACCCGAGGGTTTGACCTGTCCGACAAGGACTCTAGAAATTATCTGCGGAGAGGGCCATGCTTGCTAAAGCTGAAGTGGAAAAGTTGCTGAAGGCTGGGATTATCAGAGAAGTAGCTTATACGGAGTGGCTAGCCAACCCAGTCTTCGTCAAGAAGAAATCTTCCGGGAAATGGCGCATGTGTATTGACTTTACATCCTTGAATAAAGCATGCCCCGTGACCCCTATCCCATGCCCCGAATTGATCAATTGGTTGACTCCACTGCTGGTTCTGAGTTATTAAGCTTCCTTGACACGTATTCTGGCTATCATCAAATCTGGTTAAAGCGCGAAGATGAAATCAAAACAAGCTTTGTAACTCATTCGGGAGTCTTCTACTATGTAAGAATGCCTTTCGTCTTAAGAAATGCTAGGGCAACTTTTTCGAGGTTAATTGCTAAGGCTCTAGGTCATCAAATATGCCGCAATGTAGAAGCCTATATGGATGGCATTGTAATAAAAAGTGCTCTAAAGCACCAACATAGCCTAGACTTAGTAGAAACGTTCAATAGCCTTCGGGCATGTGGAGTCCGTCTTAACCCCGAAAAATGTATCTTCGGGGCTCAAGCTGGAAAACTGTTAGGGTATCTAGTTTCAAGTAGAGGGATCGAAGCTATCCCTACTCAAATAACTGCATTACAAAGGATGGCTCCTCCGGAAAATTTGAAGCAAGTGCAAAAGCTAACCGGTCGCCTTGCAGCACTTAGCAGATTCCTAGCAAGGTCTGCGGAGAGAAGTTTGCCCATTTTCAAAGCATTGAAAGGGTCTGAAGATTTTGCATGGACACCGAAGTGTCAAAAGAGTTTTGATGATATCAATAATTATCTCAGTAACCTCGCTACACTCACGATGCCTGTTGCGGATGAAACCCTACTCCTCTACCTTGCGGCTACTAGCTCCGCTGTCAGTGCAGTGCTTGTCAAAGAAGTTTATTTCAATGGGAAGTTGGTACAGAATCCAGTCTATTTTGTATCCGAAGCATTTTTTGGAGCAAAAACAAGATATTTTGAGCTTGAGAAGTTCACCTATGCTTTGATAATGGCTTCGAGGAAGTTAAGGCATTATTTCCTAGCACATAATGTGATTGTACCAACTTCGTATCCCTTAGGAGATATGCTCCGAAGTAAGGATTCTACAGGAAGAATTGGGAAATGAGCCGTTGAGTTAGCACCCTTCGGCATCTCCTTCGTGGCAAGGACAACAATCAAGTCACAGGTGTTAGCAGATTTTGTGGCAGAATGGACTCCCTCCGCAGTATAGGCTCTGGAGAAACCAAATGAAGGAATTTGGACCATATACTCCGATGGAGATTTCCAAACATCTGGAGCAAGTATCGGAGCGGTGATAATTTTTCCTTCAGGACAAAGAGCAATGTACTCCGCAAGGCTCAACTTTAAGTCCACCAATAATACAGCGGAGTATGAAGGAATTTTGTAGGACTTCGAAAGGCACGCGCTTTGGGGGCTACAAGAGTTGTTATTAAAACAGATTCTCAAATTGTAGTAGGGCACGTTGATAAAAGTTTTCAAGTTTGTCATCCCCAGCTTGCAAAATATTTGGAAGAGATCTGTAAGATTGAAGCATCATTTAAAGGGATTTCCATCCGAAGCATACCCAGAGCTGAAAATATGCAAGCCGATACCTTGGCAAAAGCTGCAGCCGGAGCTATGGACATTCCGGAAGGAGTTTTTTACGAAGAACTCAGTTCACCTTCAGTAACACAGATCCCTTCTGCGGAAGTTCTTTGCATTCCAAGTACTGATTGGCGGAGTTCAATTATGGAATTGTTGCAAGGAGAAGCAAATTTGCCTGAAGGGCCACAACTTTCAAGGTTAAAACTCAGAATTCGAAATTATCATATAATCAATGGTATTCTGTATAAGGCCGGAGTATGTACCCCTCTGCTTCGATGTATATCTCAAACCGAAGGTCGGGAGATTCTCTAAGAAATTCATGAAGGCCTTTGTGGTAGCCATCTGGCCCCTCGAGCTTTGGCAGGAAAAACACTTCGCCAGGGGCTTTACTAGCCTACAATAGTAGTTGATGCGGAGAACCTAGTCTGCACATGCCAGGGTTGTCAATGGATGGGAAGAAGTCATCGTCCGCCAACAACTCTTCAAGTCATTGCCCCAGGTTGGCCCATGGCCAGATGGGGCATGGACCTTATTGGCCCCTTCCCAGTAGCACAAGGAAATTTGAAATTCACAGTGGTAGCAATTGAGTATTTTTCCAAGTGGGTCGAAACAGAACCCCTCACAGCTATCACTTCGAATAATGTACAAAATTTTTTCTGGAAATGTATTATATGCCGGTTCGGAGTACCTCGGCAGCTCACAGTTGACAATATGACATAGTTTGATGCAGAGCCCTTCAGGAAGTTTTGCGAAGATCTTGGCATACAAATATGCTTCGCTGCAGTGCGCTATCCTCAGTCTAACGGAGCTGTAGAAAGAGCCAATGGTAATATCTTGTCAGGGTTGAATCGAAGAATAGTAGGGTTGGCAAAAGGGTTGTGGACCGAAGAGCTCCCAAAGATTTTATGGTCTATTCAGACCACTCAAACAAGGTCCACAGGTTTCACTCCTTTCAGACTATTATTCAGAGACGAAGCTATGACGCCAACGAAGCTTAAAGGAGGATCTCTTCGTAGCACCGAACCGGAAATAGAAGGAGAAAGGAAAACTTCGCTTGATTTAACAGAAGAAACAAGACTTCGAGTTGTCGCCAATTTGTCAAAGTATCAGCAGCAGACGAGGACTTGGTTTGACCCGAAGGTTAAGCTTAACGAACTTAAGCGGGTCATCTAGTTTTGCGAAGCATTATAGCACTAGGGAAATTAGGAAATAAGTGGGAAGGTCCATACATTATTCTCCGTTCAGGATGCCCTGGTTCTTTTAAGTTAGCTAATTAGAAGGCGAAGAGTTAAAGTATGCCTGGCATGCGGAGCACTTAAAGCGATATTTCACATAGGGGCTCCTTATAATCATATGTAAACACCTTCTGAATTAATAAAGCTCATGGTTCAGATAATGCCTACCTCTCAAACACTTCCTACTTCTAGTGGACACACTGAAAGAACGAAGTTGGTTGTGAGGGAAGTGTCATTCATTTGAACCAATTTTTCGGACTTCGAACAACTGGTTCAAAGCTTCCGATGAGGTGGGAAAGTCACTAAAAAAAGATTCCAAGCCACCGGCTTGAAAGCATCCGTAAAAGAGTTGAAGGAGACCAAATAACGTGGATTCCAAGCTCCGGCTTGAAAGCATCCGTAAAAAGAGTCCAAGGAGACCATTGCGAATTCCAAACCACCGGTTTGATAGCATTCACAAAAAGAGCCGAAGGAGGACAAACAGAACAGAATTTGAGCTGATAAGCTTCGAATATCTGTAAAAAGAGTCCAAAGTGACCAATCGTTTTGGATGCTAAGGTGTCCGGAAAATCAGTCCGAAGTGACTACTTTCAAACAAAGGTACTAAGTTACCAATTTTCAGACTCCAAGTAGTCGAAGACATTTTGTGAGATTTTAATTAATCTCTAAGTTGCTAAGGGGCTCTGAGCCTCCAAAATTGTACTCCTAAGTCTTTTTGTTTGCACCTAACCATCTTCGACTATACTTCAAAGTTGCTTACGACCAAAGAGGGGCTGGGAAGTAGGGAGACAATTTTAAAAAATCTTAATCTTTATCATTTGAACATATTACATTACGAAAAATCTGTGTCTATACCAAGAAGGAATCGAAGACCCCTTCGATCTCTAGAGCTACCACTAAAGCCGGAACGACTAGTTCCAGAACCGGGAGTCATGATAACTCTACGTTTAATTCTTCTCCCTCCCTTCGAAGCTCGAAAATCTTTTTGTTCCTGTTGAAGTTCAGCCCAAGTTCAAAGTCGTTTGGGGCTTCTCTCCCAGCTTCGATTTCTTTAGGCTTCTTTCCTTGTTCTTCAGCAGTACTCTCTTCTTCGGACCATTCAATGTCTTCAGAAGATGAGGTTTCCATGTTAACTTTTTTTTCTTCCTCTTTAATATGAGATAATATATCTTTACGTATTTTGGGTGAAATTGCACCGGAGCTTTCTCGAGGAATCATAAATCAAGGTCGTTTGTGAAGTTTTAAAATATCAAAGGTAGCCCATAGCAGGCAAAGTTCTTTGGTAACATTTAATTCTTCGAGATCATCCATACGAGGTTGGGAAGCCTAAAAACATGACAAATAAGTTTTCATTCATAACAGATGAAAGCATAATTTTTACATATTCGGACCCCTAAAATAAACTAAACCTGTGGGTCTGACGGAGGCTGGCTGCTTGAAGCTTGAGACCGAGCTTGTTTCTGGCGATGCCCTTCATCGATCCAAGCCTTGATCGTTGTTCGACCTTCGGCTCTCCATGATGCTTGGAAGGCTTGCCAGGCTGCGGCCACATCTTCGGAAGGGTTTAACAGCTGGTTGTCGTTGAAGGTAATGGGAGCCGCCCCCAAGTCTGGTGCTACTGATAGCCCTAGATCCTCGTAGTAGCGAAGTACTCCGAGAGCAGCTACTTGGCCGGAGAGTTCTCCATACTGAATACCCACCGTCTTCATCATATTCGCTGCTCCTTGGATCATTTTCAGCCATCGCAGTAAGGGGACATTGTCACTCAAAGGTAGTGTCCAAAGATTACCGAAGTACTCTAAAACACCTAAAAGATTATCCATGACCTCCGCACCTACCTTCTCCGACTTCACCCTGTCTTCAATTAAGGCATCCCTTGACAAAGACAGCTCATCTACCATAGAAGATAGTCTAGCTGCCTCCGTAGCCAAGAGTTCTTCTGGCTAAGTACGTTGCTGGCCTCCTCCATGGCTTTCGCTTTTTCTTCTTGAAGCTTTACCAGCTCAGCCCCCGCCGTTGCATGCTCTGCCTGCATTTTCTCTATTTCAGCCCGAAGCACGATTTGTTCGGCTTCGAGCTTCTAATTTGCGGCCTCCAGACCAAGTCTGGCTCTCCTCTCCACTACAAACATCTTGTCCAAGCTAGAGATTCGAATTTCGGAGCCCTCAAGACTCCTTTGGAGGGCAGTAATCCTCTCCTTAAGACGAATTCTTCCTCACTCGTTCGAAACAGCTGCAGCTCGAGCCAAGACTATTTGCTGCGAAGAGAAAAAGCAAGGTGAGAAATTTCTTAAGTTGAAATTAATCTTGTTTTTGCAGATACTTCGTACCTGGTATGATGCCCGTTCCAATGCTGCATTCAACTCCGACCCTTCAGCCTCCCCAAGTATGGCTACTAAGTTTGTTCCCCCAACTTCGCGGTTAGCTCAATCCAAAGGTTCGAGCAAGGCCCGAAGTCCGGTCCTTCGCTCTAGGAAAGGAGCTAGGAGGGGGAGCATGGACAAAGCCCTTTGATCGTCTTCGTTGGGTGAAGGGCCGGAGCGCTGCGCCGCATCCTCAGAAACTTCGGTGGACTAGCCCCCCTCCGTAGATGTCCTCCGTCTGTCGATTCCGACGGAGTTAATCCCGAGTTCGGAGCAGGAAAGGGGTCCATTTTGCCTTTACCTTTTCCAGGTCCCATTTGTGCAGCTTCTGGAACCAACCCCGGAGATGTTGAAGTCCCAAGAGCAGTCTTCACAGGAGGAGTCGTCTCCATGGGAGCATACCCAGCCAAAACAAAGGTATTATATATTGCATAATTTTTCAGGGTAAAGAAAAAGGCGGTTTAAGTGAAGTTTACCTCCTAAGTCCTGTCGGTGAATGAGTACGGGGCTACTAGGAGGGTCGAAGGCCACTTCGAAGTCTTCATCGGATTCAGGGTCTGGAACCAAAGGGTTGACTGTTGGAGCTTCCCTAGGAGCAACAATTTCCGCTTTGTCTAGAATCGAAGCTTGTTCAGCTATAACTGCGACTCCGCCTTCAGTAGCAGGGTCTTCTTGATGCGGCAAGTCAGGTTGGACACTCGAGGTCCTGGCTTGTTCAGAGCTACCTGGAGCAACTGGCACGCTTGCTACGTCGCCAGTGTCTACAACAACATTTTCCTGCGCTTCATCTTCGGTAATTAGGTTCACGAGGAACCTTTGCATTTCTCTCACTCCATCATCTTCAGATGAATCGGAGGGTGAAGCTACAGGCCTTGAAGGAGCCACATTCTTTGTCTTTCGGGCTAACTTTTTCACGGGAGTCTTTGCCGGAGCCGAAGTCCCAGCATCCGCTTTCCTCTTCTTCGGGCCTTGCTTAGAAGGCACCCAGTCTAGAAGAGGGGGGCTACAACTCCGAGTATGTCCCATACTCGGTTAAGTCGCTCCCAACTGCCTTTCTCCAGTCCTTTTCGGCCGGAGTTGGAGCCCCAAGAATCTTCTCTGAAGCTCGAACAACTTGCTCCGAAGTCATAGGGGCTTGAGAAGCTGAAAAATGAGTTTGCATTAGTCATTTCATCGAACAATCGTATATAAAACATGTTGTAGTTTTCAAAGTTAGCTGCAGGGCTCAAGTTCAAAGAAATTTTTCGGAGTCCACCCTCCGGATCTTCTTCGAAGGTGATAGGCCAGTTGGCCATCAGAGGTGGAATTTGGAGCCTGATGAACTCCTCCGCTAAGTCCCGCATGCTCATGCGGTGACTAATTCTTTAGAGCAGGCTAAGGCGAGCTTCGAGCTGGCCAGGATCTGGGTGGACTTCGGCCTCCCTTCGAAAGTATATGTCTTGCAGGGGTCCGACCAGACGGCTGCCTGCTCCAACTTCGGCATAGAACCACCGGAGAATCCAATCTGTGTACCATCTGGCGTTGATGGCCTTCACTGGAAATCACAGCTGGAATTCATCTCGGAGTCTGAAGTTGATACTCCCGAAGGCTACTACAATTTTCTCCCCTCCGGAGCCTTGGTAAGTCTTCGGCTGGCAAGATGCCTTGTGCAGTACTGCGAATATTTTCGCTCTTCCTTCGCAGCCCTCAGCCCGGAGCGCCCATTCGAAGATAGCCAGGCGTGCTATTGCATTTGGAGACAATTGAGGAAGGGTGACATGGAATAGATCTAATACCTCTGACAGGAAGTCCATCACCGGGAGTCCTAACCCAGCCTCGAAGAAGGCTTTGAAGACCACAACTTCACCAGGCCGCGGCGAAGGGATGGCTTCCTTTCCGGGTTTGCGGACATTGATCTCTAAGCTAATCTTCCCCTCGACCACCGCTGCGATCATCTTCCTCTTGCAGGTGGATGGCCCCAGTTTGTAAGACTGGTCAGGATACTTCGAATAAGCCGAGAGGAGGTCGTGAGGACCGATCTGATGGGGATTCCCCGCCGGCACCGCCGCCGCTGCTGGCGCTGCCGCTGCCACCACCGCTGCCACTGCTACTACCACCGCCATGGCTTGTTGCCGAGGTAGGGCCAAAGTCACCCCAGGAGCCTTGAATCTTGTTTTCGCCATTGATCCAAACCGAACGCTTAAAGCTAGAGTTTGGAGGCTAAAGGTTGATTGCGCAAAGACGGTGAGAAAGGTGTTTGAGAAGTTTCTAGGTCCTCTATTATAGCCTAGGTTCACAATTTTTTACCGTTCACACTTGCCGTTTCGCATTCTTGACCGTTACTGTTTGCGAAGTTAACGCACCGTGTAGCATCTTCCGAAAGGAAAAGGCTAACGGTTATTTCTTCTAAGTCTAAAAGGCTTTCTAGCTTCTTAAATTGATTCCAGGATTGTTCGAATATAACTATCTTAGAAATTAATTCGAAGTTATGAATATTCGTGTATTTCGAAGGTTGTTAAGATTTGATAACCCCTACGCATGATTATTTTTCTTGCGTATACTGCTCTCCTAACCTTACAGATCATCCGGAGAAGCGTATTCGAGGGGCTACTATTGGGGGAAAATACTTCATCCTCATGGTCACTACTGTAACAAGAAGAAGACAGTCCATTAAGCCGAAGCTCTCCAGTATCTAAGTCCGGTTAGTACTGGCGCAAGTTCGAAGGATCGAGCTGAACTCCAGTTCGGAGTATATCTTCGAATGTAGACTCTTCAGAGAACCTCCCTTCCAGCTAAGATGGAAGACTTATCTTCTTTCTCATTAGATTAGTCTTTTACCATTTTAGCCCTATTAAGGGTACCGAATAGTTTCCACTATGTTGGTTGTAATAGAGGGGCAAAAAGGTCTTTTCATTAAGGTTTTGGCCTATAATACCCCCCGTTTTACCCTGTAATGATCATCGAATACTGAGTTATTCAATACACATATTCGAACTGCTTTGAGCTATTATCTTATTCGGAGGCTTGAAATAGTTCACTTCACAAACACTTCGTTTATTAGTTTCTAATCTCTAGAAACCTGTTAGCGTAATCTTTTACGCCAATTGGGGGAATAATCCCGTCAGCATGATAATTAGAGTAGAAGTTTCGGAGGCTACTTTGGAGCCTGTGCAATCGAAGCTCTCCGATGGTTCGGCGATGCTCCGAAGCGAAAGGCCTTGAAGTACACAGCATCGACTCTGATGAAGGCTTCGAGGAAGGTGTTGACACCCAAATTTGACACCAATTTGGAGTAGAATAAGTGCTGGCCAAGTTTGGAAGAGATTGTAAATTATGTGCGGAGGCCGGTCCGACCTTTTCTACATGGTCATTCTGACCTTAGTTGTGTAACTAGTCCGACCGGTAATACATGGCCGGTCCGACCTCCCATGTATGGTCAGTCTGACCATCAGGGTACCAGCACTCCCTATCCGAGTTCATTACAACTAAATATCTTGTTTCTTTGTTTAAACCTGAGATATTTCATACCCAAATCAATCTCTAACCACTCTAGGATGTGGATAACCTCCAACTCTCGCAAGACCACCCCCTATATAAAGGGATAAGTCCAATTCAAGCCAACCCCCCGGCGGCACTACATTGAATCGTTCTTTTCGCTTTCAATCTACTATTTCCTCTCTACCTTTTTTCCCTAGCTTTATTCATTTACTCTAGTAATATCCCTTTGTCAATTTCATTAGTATATTGTCTGTATTTCGCCACATTATCGTGAGTTATTTGTGGGTTTGATCCGAAAACCCTCCGTTTCACCCCCGTACAGGTTTCTACAGTTAGTTTTGGGTAATTCGGTCCCTAGGCTGAATTGCTATTGATTTCATCGGTTTTGCAGGGGCTAAGATCTTCATCTTCATCGCCAAGAGATCCCTGCACCAAGCCCTCGCCATTGGCCTATCTGCCGATGAACCTAGGTGTTCACTGCATCGTCGGCCGGTCCGACCAGCCCACTCTAGTCGGTCCGACCGGGTCGTATCGGCACAGGCCGGTCTAACCGGTGGTCCAAGGCCAGTCTGACCGATGGCACCCGATCGACTCGTTCTCCCCTCTTGGTAGGTCTCCAACAAGTTTATCAACATCACGATGACCATCGAGTTCTTTGGGAACATCGACACGATGACCATCGAGGGGGTCATTGGTTCTTTCAAGGCTTACGAGGAGAAAGTGAAGTTGCGGAGGACACGGGTGGACGAGCAACTTCTCTTAGCAAGAGGACACGACTCGTCGTGAGGACGAGGCAGTGGTTGTGGCCGCAGCGAAGGGCACAAAGACAAGAGCAAAATACAATGCTATAGTTGCCAAGAGTATGAACATTATGCTTGGGAATGTCCTAAGAAAGAAAAAGAGGAGAAGGCCCTGTTATCACAACGCTGCACAGACAATGAACCAAGAATGCTTTGAAGCTAAGTGTGGAAAATAATATATCAATATTAGAGGGTGATTGTTAGAATTAATCTTGATATTTATTGTAGTTGCATGTTTATTTTGTTTTTACGAGTATGCATGTAGCTAGGAAAGTGCATCGGGAGATCAGAGTGTGAGGCAGCAAAATCGTGAGAGACGTGTTGTGACGCCCCGATTTACCAAATCGGAACATTATTGAGTTTCCATAGAAAAACAATAATAACAAGAGGTTCATCATGCGACAACATACATACGGGCAAACATCCGTGGTTCGCAGACCACATTATTACATAAGTGTAAAATTAAAAGAAACTATAAAACAATACGGCATGATGAACGTCTTCTTCAGGATCTTCTTGACTAGGTCGCTACTCCAAACAATCTTCCTCGTAGTAGGCAGCCTCTAAAGTGTTTGTCCAATGGGTATGAGTACAAAAGGTACTCAACAAGCCACCAAGAATGCAATAATAATGCGGGATAATAACAAGGGGATGATAATGGCTAAAAGTGTGGAAAAGAACATTTCTCAGTTATAGCATTTAGTGTAGTCAAATTTAATCATGCGGAATATTAAACATGAACAACATAATACCATCTAACTCGAGGGGTACAGTCAGCCCGCCCTCGCTCAACAGTCCTTACATGCCAAGTCATCATGCACACTCATAAAAGTAATCTAACTGCGAGTAGTCACGCAACCCGCCCTTGACAGTGGGCTCGGCTTTTTGAAAAGATTTAAAACTTTGATCAGAGGTGTACCACTGTACCCACAAGGCACACACTCATCCCATACACCAAAGTGTAACGAGATTATCCATACCACGGGAACTCGTGCCAAAACCTCAGCATGAAGTTCTCCAAGCGATAATCACCCGCTCTAGGTTTCGCCGGCGCACCGGGCCACATCCCGACTAACGGCGCACCCCCTTTAGCGCCATGTCGGTACAAGCCACCCGCAGGTGCTGCTTGACCCATCTCCAAGTGGTTCCTCGAGTTGGAACACTCCGTACCTTAGTTAGGACTTACCCACTAGACTTGTGGTTAGTACGTAAATGTATTGCAACGGATCCCGCAGACCGGTCCTTATAGTGCCCTGGGTGCTACCGACCAATGCCCTAGCTTGCACCCAGAACCCACCATGCATACACACTTAACCACAACTCTATCACCAACAAAACTCCAGAGATAAGAATAACGAGGATCGTATAGTAGAATCAAAATTGCTACGACTCATTTTTAACTTATAGCAATTGTGCCAATACATTGGACACTATCTAATAGTTCTAATAATATGGTGACAAGGAGTTTAGGCTAGATAGCATGGCTTGGGTTTGCACTTCAAGGTCAGGGATCTAAATAAATATAATGTAAGGCTTTCATTTGACTAATGCATGTATAGCCTATGTGTTTAGTGATAGTTAAGAAAACTAGGTTCAATATACTCAAAAGATTGGTTTGGTGACTTGCCTTGTTCAGCGAAGGGTGAGGGAGGGACTTCCGGGAAGTATTCCGGCTCCTCGACGACGACGTAGTCTTCCTGGTACGAATAAAATAAACATAACATTTGATTGGGCTAAATTAAAGTTATTAAACTTCTTAAATTAACATTTGAATTTATAAATTAATTTCTGAAGGAGTTATAAATTTTTCTAAAAAGAAATATAAGTGTATCTTAATGTATTTTAAATCTCCCATTAATAAATAATAAAATTTCTGAATAATCCTACTATTTTATTGCATAAACATGAAGAGAATAAAAATATAAATTTTCTGAAATTGGAATGGTTAAATTTGGAGTTAAAATGAACAAGATATGAATTTTAGAAGTTTAAAACCATTTCGGGAATTTAAATTAAATCAAAAACAGTCCCCGGTCCACCGTGAACCGATTCCACTGTGAACCCGCACACTGTGCGTGTGCGCCGGATCACAGTTCGTCGTTGGATCGCGATCGAGCGGCCACGGGCGAGGCGGACGGTTTAAATGAAAAACGACGGCCGAGATTAAAAGGGGCCGAAACGGTACGCATCGGACGGCCCAGATTCACTGCGGGTTTTAAATATAAACGGACGATCCAGATTAGATTGTACCGCTTCGCTGAGATCTAATGGATCTGATTAAATCGAGCGAACATTTTAATCGTCACCATCAGATCAAAATTGCATGGCCGCGGTTGAATCTGACACGGCATGGGTACTTTACCAGTGCCGGTCGTATTCTTCGGTGACGGCGAGCGGGCCAGCGACCACGGCGAGTGACGACGGTCCTATCTAAGCCTAAAAATGGAAAGAGGGCGACTAGGGGAGCAGGATGGTACCACTGCGGAGGTCTGAGGTCGACGGGGTATGGTCGGCGACGAGCGAGGGCGGCGGAGGCGTTCGAGTCCTTCGTCGGCGTCGGAGTTCCGGTGGGTTTCGTCGTCGATGGAACGGTGGCCGAGGTCGGGGAGGCATCGGTGGTCACGATGGTGCGATCGCTGAGGGTGGAGGAGGACTCCGGTGACGGCGGGTGGCGGATGGAGTGAAGGTGGCGGTGTTGTGTTAAAAACTGGAGTGCGGGCATTCTGTTCGGTTCGAGTGCAAAGTGAGGCGAGGGTTGCACACGGTAGAAGCTTAGGGTTTAAATAGAGGTGCCGGCGGGGTCAGAGGGGGCGTAATTGGGGGAGACCAAAGTAAACATGGCTTTAACGCCAGCGAGCTCGGTTGCGAGGGGATTCATCGAACCTGGACACGAATCAGCTAGATTTAAAGGGGGAAACGGTCACCGGGGATCGAGCGACTTAATGCCGGGCTCAATTTGGGGGAGGGGATCGGGGCCAGCGGATCCGAGGGGGTTAGGGTTTCTGCCGGCGGGTGGGGGGGATTTGGGGGCAGATCTCGTGGAGACAATGGATCCGATAGGTAGGGGGCCACCGGTCAGCGGGCGCAAGGACGAGGGCGTGGCAACGGGGTGCGACTGATGGGTGGGGCCGAGGCGTCAGGTGTGCGCGTGCGGAGGGAGGGGGTCGCTGACGGGCGGGGCCCATCTTTCAGTGAGGGGCGCGGGGAGGGAGTGGGCCGCGCCGGTTGGTTGGGGGAGAAGAGGGGAGGAGGCTTGTTACTGTTTATATTCTTTTCTGAATAAAAATAATTGCTGAAATTGGTTTAAATTATTTGGATTGCTTCCCTGAGTGATAAAATTTGTAAAAATTCTCAAAATACATCTTGGCCTTGGGATCATATACAAATTTTCGTAGCCTCTGGTTTGGACATCTCCTCTAAGTTTGGGTTTATTTAGGCATAAATACCATTAAAGAAATTCCAAAAATAATCTTTTTCAGGAAAAATCTAATAAAGGTATTTTTATTTCTTTGAAAATTTGGGGTGTTACAAACCTATCCCCCTTACAAAGAATCTCGTCCTCAAGATTCGAAAAGTCTCTCGAATAGCTTGGGGTATTGGGTCTTTAATTCGTCTTCTTTTTCCCATGTGGCTTCTTCGACGGGGTGGTTGTCCCACTGAACCTAACAGAAGCGAACCACATGACTTCTGGTTACCCTTTCCTTGACTTCTAGAATTCGGACGGGTTTCTCGATGTAGGTCAAGTCTTCTTGGACATTGAGCTATTGGAGGTCGGCTTGCTCGGTGGGCACACGGAGACACTTCTTCAGCTGAGAGACGTGGAACACATCATGGACTCCTGCCAAAGATGGTGGTAGCTCCAACTGATATGCCGCTTATCCTTGCCGTCGGAGGATCTGAAAGGGTCCGACATAACTGGGGGCTAACTTCCCTCTCATGTTGAACCTTTGGGTGCCACGGAGGGGAGTGACTCGGAGGTAGACATAGTCGCCCTCCTCAAAGGTCAGATCTCTTCATCGATTATCGGCATAGCTCTTTTGTCGGGAGTGGGCTATCTTCAATCTGTCCCTGATGACCTTAACCTTCTCTTCTGCTTCCCGCAAAATGTCTATCCTGAATAGTTGTGATTCTCCGGTCTGATCCCAGAGCAGCGGCGTTCTACACTTGCACCCATAAAGTGCCTCAAACGGGGACATCTGCAGGCTGACTTGGTAGCTGTTGTTGTAGGAGAACTCCGCATAAGGCAAGTTCTTATCCCACATTCCGCCAAAGTCTAGAGCGCATGCTCTAAGCATATCTTCCAACACCTGGTTCACTCTCTCGGTTTGACCATCAGTCTGTGGATGATAGGCGGTACTAAAATTCAGCCGGGTGCCGAGTTCTTCTTGAAGATTCTTCCAAAACTTGGGTGCTTGGAAGTCCTGTGATGAAGTTCATCCCTACTTCTTCCCACTTCCATTCGGGGACCTTGAGGGGTTGCAGTAGTCTGGCAGGTCTTTGTGCCTTGACTCGTCGGCATGTGTCGCACTTGACCACATACTCAGCTATTTCCCTCTTCGTGCTGACCCACCAATATTTCTCCTTTAGGTCTTGGTACATCTTTGTACTCCCGGGATGTATGGAGTATAGAGTCTCATGGGCCTCTTGAAGGATGAGGGCCTTCAACTCTAGCTTGTCGGGCATGCATATTCGGTCTCTAAACCAAACGGTACTGTTCTCGTCCTCAGAGAACCCTGGGTCTTTACCCTTCCTCATATTCTTCTGGATTTCTAAGATGTCAGGGTCTTCCTTCTGTGTCTCACGGATCTGGTCCATCAAGACAGGTTTGGCCTCTAGGGCAGCGAGATATGCTTTGGTGATGATCCCTAGATTCAACCTTTCCATCTCCTTGTATAACAACGGGGCCTGGTCTTGTACCATGATGGCATTACAGTACCCTTTTCGGTTTAGGGCATTTGCGACTACGTTGGCCTTGCCTGGATGATAGTGGATGCCAAGTCATAATCTTTGATCAATTCCAACCATCTTCTCTGCCTGAGATTTAGGTCTGGTTGGGTGAATATGTACTTGAGGCTCTTGTGATCGGTGAAGACCTCACACTGATTACCCACAAGATAATGCCTCCATATCTTCAAGACATGAACCACGGCTGCCAATTCAAGGTCGTGGGTCGGGTAATTTAGCTCATGCGGCCTCAGCTAATGGGAGGCATAGGATATCACCTTCCTGTCTTGCATTAAGACGCACCCCAGCCCTTGGCGAGAGGCATCACAATAGACGTGGAAGTCCTTCTGGATGTCTGGCAGGGTCAGAGCTGACACGAGCTTTTTCTTAAGGGTCTGGAAGCATTCTTCACAATCTAGAGTCCATTCGAACTTCACTTCCTTCTGCAGTAGTCTGGTCATGGGCTTGGCTATCTTTGAGAAGTTCTCGATGATCCGGCGGTAATATTTGGCCAATCCAAGAAAACTCCGGATCTCGGTCACGTTCGTCGGTTGTAGCCAATTGGTCACTGCTTCTACGGTAGTAGGGTCCACTGCTATTCCTCCAGCAGATATGACATGACCGAGAAACTTCACCTCGGACGACCAAAACTCGCACTTGCTCTATTTGGCGTACAATTGCCGCTCCCTTAACTTTCCGAGGGTCAGACGGAGGTGGGTCTCATGCTCTTCCTTGGTCTTGGAGTAGACGAGGATATCGTCGATGAATACCACGATGAACTTATCCAAGAACTCCATGAATACATTGTTCATCATGTTCATGAAGAAGGTCGGGGCATTCATGAGTCTGAATGACATCACAGTATACTCGTAAAGTCCATAGCGGGACGTGAAGGCAGTCTTGGGGATATCTTCTTCCCTGATTCTCAGTTGGTGGTATCCTGACCTGAGGTCGATCTTGGAGAACACTGAGGATCCCTTCAGTTGATCAAATAGGTCGTCGATCTAAGGCAGTGGGTACTTGTTCTTGATGGTCACATCGTTCAAGGCTCTATAGTCAATGCACATCCTTTTGGTCTTGTCTTTCTTCATGGCGAAGATGATCGGTGCACCCTAGGGCAAGGTACTAGGTCGGATGTACCCTTTCTGTTCCAAGTCTTCGATATTGCTCTTAACTTCAGCTAGTTCATTGGCGGCCATCCTGTATGAGCGCTTGGAGATTGGGGTGGTACCAGGGATAAGCTCAATTCTGAATTCGATGTCCCTCTTGGGAGGCATTCCTGGCAGGTCTTTTGGGAAGACATCCATGTATTCTCTGACCACGGGCACTTCTTCTAGGGCCAATGAGTGAAGTGATACCCCGCACTTCTTCTTGGGTGGTCATCTAAAAAGTGACGGCTTCGCCTCCGGAACTGGTCGCGGTGACAGACTTACTAGCGCAATCTATTACTCCCTTGTGCTTCATCAACCAATCCATCCCCAGGATGAGGTCTAGTCCGGTGCACTCGATAAGAAATCGCTCGGCCTAGAATAGCACTCCTTAGATATCTATTCTTACTTTTGGGCTAAGCAGGTTAGCTAGGGTCTCCTTGCCGGGGGTGGCAATCGTCATGGGGATGGGCAGGGGGAGTACTTCTAAGCTATTTGTTTTCACAAAACCTTCAGATATGAAGGAATGTGTTGCCCCAGAGTCGAATAATACTATTGCAGGTATGGAATTCGTGGTGAACATATCGAGTACGACTTTGGGGGCCTCTGAGCTTCGTCCGCGCTGATATGGTTGACGTGGGCATGAACTGCATGATTAGGTGCCGCGTCGTGGGGCTGCTTGGGGTGAGGACACTGGTGGGCGTAGTGCCCTTCTTTCCGGTAGTTGAAGCAGATGATCGGCTTGCCGTTGCGGTCCCTCATGAGCGGGGCTTTGGCGGCGGGTGCTGGGTGAGCGGCCGGAGCTGGTGGAGCGGGGCGAGGATTCCCGGCATTCGAGCCACTAGCGGCATGTGGCGGCCTGTAGATGGGCCGGGGATGGTAGGAGGGTGCCGGTGGCAGAGGACGAAGCGGTGCCTCTAGGGGTTCGCTTGATGATGTTTGAATGCGATCATCTTCCTCTTCTTGAGGTCCAGCTTGTTCTGCTCAGTCTCTTGGATGAGCACCTTATTCACCAACCACTGGAAGTCGGCATAGTCGGTGGCGATGAGATGGATGGAGAGCTCATCCTTAAGTCCCCAGAGGAACTTAGCCTGGCGGAGAGCGTCGGTACGGACCTCTTCCGATGCATAGCAGGCTAGACGGTTGAACTCATGGAGATACTCCATGATGGTCTGGTTTCCCTGCTGCAGGTCCCGGAACTCTTGCTGTTTGATAGCCACGACTCCGGCGGGGACGTGGGCGGAATGGAAGGCGATGGTGAACTCCGCCCAAGTCACCTGATGGTCCTCCGGTTGGGACTCACGGTAGTTGTCCCACCATTCCACGGTGGGACCCTAGAGCTGGTGGGTGGCGAACGCCACTCGCTCCTGGTCGGTGCAGGGGAGGAGGTCCAACTTCTTCCCAATGGTCCGGAGCCAATCACCGGCCTCCATGGGGTTCATCGTGCTGGAGAAGATAGGGGGCCTCACGTGCAAAAACTTTGAGAGTTAAGGCACGGGATCAGGGGTAGGTGCATGAGGGATCGGCTCCATGTTCTATTGTTGCAGCCGGTCCAACTGAGTTTGTTGGTGCTGCATCTATGTTAGGAGGGCGGTGATCAACTGGTTTTGATTCGCCATCATCTCCGCCAAGGTGAGATGGTTGGCGGATGGCGGCCCTGTCTGGCGTTGGCCTGTTGCGCCCCAGTTTGGCACAACACTCCCGGGCAGACCATTGGTCGCCCCTTTTCCATTGTTGGAACCGGTGTTCTGATTGTCGGCCATCTTCTGAGTACACAATATTTCCAATCATAAGAGAAAAACTTTTGACAAAGAACTTTATCAAAAATAGTCCCGAGGGACTCATATAAGTGGAATTAAAATGTTCATTACATCAAAGTTCTTATTTTTAATCCACCCACAACACAAGCTGTTGCAGGTGATACCATAATCACAAAATTATTATAAAGCAATCAACAAGAACTATCGTCTACTCGTCATATGGGGTGGTCTCCGTACTCTCGGAACCACGAGGGTCCTGAGGGACGGTGGGCTCGACGAAGTTCTCGAAGATGGGGTCGGCGACGATGGCGGGGCGCGAGGCAGTGGCGTTGGAGCTAGATGGTCCGGCAGGCGCGAGGGGCGGCGTGATCCTCTTGGGGCGAGGGGCGGGCTCACGGATGAGCTTCTTCCTCCTCGGGACGAGGGGAAGCATCTCCGTGATGTCCATCTGCAGTTGTATAATCTTGCGCTGCAGCTCGCCGTTCTGTTGGATCAAGCCCTTCATCTCCTGATGAAGGAACTCAACCGCCTCATGGTGCTCCTCGGCGTCGAGCACGGCCTCGGTATGGAGATCGTCCATGGCCTGGAGAAGACGTGTCTACTGGGCCATGACTGGATCACGGTCGGAGTGGGCTCCGACGTAGATGCTGCGGTGGGCGTCGGGAGTACGCATCGGTACAAGACGGAAGGATGAGTCCTGAAGACGATCGTGGTAGATCATCCTCAGCTCCATAAGGGCCTGGAGGGTGACGCGTTGGCACGCAACGTTGAAGGTTGGGCCCCCAAGTTCTACCGTGAAGAATGGCAGGTGGTCGCCGGACCCATGGATGGTGACGGAAACGTCACACGATCCTGCGAACTCCTCCATGTAGACGTCATGGAAATCGGGCTAGAAGGTGAACCCGAGGAAGTTCACCATCATTCGGAGCTCCCGGATGAATCCCTCGAAGTGCCGGCAGAATCTGTGGACATGGTGGACTGGCATCTTCAAAAACAACAAGTTGAAAAGAGTAAGGAGAGGAACAAAGCGATGAAGTAGGTTTTCGCGAAATAGAATTTATCAAAACTAAGTGTTAGGCTGGTCTATTTGGCTTCCTACAGTCAAGTCGGCTCTGATACCATCTTGTGACGCCCCGATTTACCAAATCGGAACATTATTGAATTTCCATAGAAAAACAATAATAACAAGAGGTTCATCATGCGGCAACGTACATACGGGCAAACATCCGTGGTTCGCAGACCACATTATTACATAAGTGTAAAATTAAAAGAAACTATAAAAACAATACATCATGATGAACGTCTTCTTCAGGATCTTCTTCTTGACTGGGTCGCTACTCCAGACCATCTTCCTCATAGTAGGCAGCCTCTAAAGTGTTTGTCCAACGGGTATGAGTACAAAAAGTACTCAACAAGCCACCAAGAATGCAATAATAATGCGGGATAGTAACAAGGGGATGATAATGGCTAAAAGTGCGAAAAAGTACATTTCTCAGTTGTAGCATTTAGTGTAGTCAAATTTAATCATGCGGAATATTAAACATGAACAGCATAATACCATCTAACTCGAGGGGTACAGTCATCCCACCCTCGCTCAACAGTCCTTACATGCCAAGTCATCATGCACACTAATAAAAGTAAACTAACTGCGAGTAGTCATGCAACCCGCCCTTGACCGTGGGCTCGGCTTTTCGAAAAGATGTAAACTCTAATCAGAGGTGTACCACTGTAGCCACAAGGCACACACTCATCCCATACACCAAAGTGTAATGAGATGACCCATACCACGGGAACTCGTGCCAAAACCTCAGCATGAAGTGCTCCAAGCGATAATCACTCGCTCTAGGTTTCACCAACGTGCCGGGCCGCATCCCAGCTAACATCACACCCCCTTTTACACCACATCGGTACAAGCCACCTGCAGGTGCTGCTTGACCCATCTCCAAGTGGTGCCTCGAGTTGGAACACTCCATACCTTAGTTAGGACTTACCCACTAGACTTGTGGTTAGTACGGAAATGTATTGCAACGGATCGCGCAGACCGGTCCTTATAGTGCCCCGGGTGCTACCGACCAATGCCCTAGCTTGCACCCGAAACCCACCATGCATACACACTTAACCACAACTCTATCACCAACAGAATTCCAGAGATAAGAATAACGGGGATCGTATAGTAGAATCCAAATTGCTACGACTAATTTTTAACTTATAGCAATTGTGTCAATACATTGGACACTGTCTAATAGTTCTAATAATATGGTGACAAGGAGTTTAGGATAGATAGCATGTCTTGAGTTTGCACTTCAAGGTCGGGGATCTAAATAAATATAATGTAAGGCTTCATTTGACTAATGCATGTATAGCCTATGTGTTTTAGCAATAGTTTAAGAAAACTAGGTTCAATATGCTCAAAAGATTGGCTTTGTGACTTGCCTTGTTCAACAAAGGGTGAGGGAGGGACTTCTGGGAAGTATTTTGGCTCTTCGACGGTGTCGTAGTCTTCCCGATACGAATAAAATAAACATAACATTCAATTAAACAATTCAAAACCACACAACAAGCATATAGGTTTTGATTGGGCTAAATTAAAGTTATTAAACTTCTGAAATTAATATTTGAATTTATAAATTAATTTCTGAAGTAGTTATAAATTTTTCTAAAATGAAATATAAGTGTATCTTACTGTATTTTAAATCTCCCATTAATAAATAATAAAAGTTCTGAATAAGCCTACTATTTTTATTGCATAAACATGAAGAGAATAAAAATATAAATTTTCTGAAATTGTAATGGTCAAATTTGGAGTTAATATGAACAAGATATGAATTTTAGAAGTTTAAAACCATTTTTGGAATTTAAATTAAATCAAAAACAGTCGCCGGTCCACGGTGAACCGATTCCACCGTGAACCCACGCACTGTGCGCGTGCGCCGGATCGCAGATCGCCATTGGATCGCGATCGAGTGGCCATGGGTGAGGCAGGCGGTTTAAATGAAAATTGACGACCGAGATTAAAAGGCCGAAACGGTACACGCATCAGATGACCCAGATTCACTATGGGTTTTAAATATAAAGGGATGATCCAGATTAGATCATACCGCTTCGCTGAGATCTAACAGATCTGATTAAACCGAGCGAACGTTTTAATCATCACCGTCGGATCAAAATCGCACGGCCGCGGTTGAATCCGACACGGCACGGGTACTTTACCCATGCCGGTCATCTTCTCCGGCGACGGCGAGTGGGCCAGCGGCCACGACGAGCGACGACGGTCCTATCTAAGCCTAGAAATGGAAAGAGGGCGACTAGGGGAGCAAGATGGTACCATTGCGGAGGTCTGAGGTCGACGGGGTGCGGCCAACAATGAGCGAGGGCGGTGGAGGCGTTTGGATCCTTCGTCAACGTCGGGGATTCGGCGGGTTTCGTTGTCGATGGAGCGGTGGCCGAGGTTGGGGAGGCATCGGTGGTCACGATGGTGTGGTCACCGAGGGTGGAGGAGTACTCCGGTGATGGCTGGCGGTGGCTGGAGTGAAGGTGGCGGTGTGGTGTTAAAAACCGGAGTGTGGGCGTTCTGTTCGGTCCGAGTGCAAAGTGAGGCGAGGGTTGCACGCGGTAGAGGCTTAGGGTTTAAATAGAGGTGCCGGCAGAGTTAGAGGGGTGTAATTGGGGGAGACCGGAGTAAACATGGCTTTAACACCGGGTAGCCCAGTTGCGAGGGGATTCACCAAACCTGGATGCGAATCGGCTGGATTTAAAGGGGGAAACGGTCGCCGAGGATCGGGCGACTTAACGCTGGGCTCAATTTGGGGGAAGGGGGTTGGGGGAAGCGGATCCGAGGGGGGTTAGTGTTTTGGCCGGCGATGGGGAGGATTTGGGGGCGGATCTCGCGGAGACAATGGATCCGACAGGTGGGGGCAACCGGTCAGCGGGCGCGGGGACGAGTGCGTGGCAATGGGGCGTGACTAACGGGTGGGGCCGAGGCGTCGGGCGCGAGCGCGCGGAGGGAGGGGGCGCTGACGGGCGGGGCCTGTCTGTCAGTAAGGGGCGCGGGGAGGTAGTGGGCTGGGCCAGCTGGTTGTGGGAGAAGAGGGGGAGGAGGCCCGTTACTGTTTAAATTCTTTTCTAAATAAAAATAATTGCTGAAATTTGTTTAAATTATTTGGGTTGCTTCCCTGAGTGATAAAAAATTGTAAAAATTCTCAAAAATACATCCTGGCCTTGGGATCATATACAAATTTTCTTAGACTCTGGTTTGGATATCTCCTCTAAGTTTTGGTTCTTTTAGGCATAAATACCATTAAAGAAATTCCAAAAATAATCTTTTTTTAGGAAAAATCTAATAAAAGTATTTTATTTATTTGAAAATTTGGGGTGTTACATCGTGTGTGCTGCTATTCACATAAGCCGGCATATATGCAAGGCAAGAGGAATGTATACCGTGTGATACGGTATGCAATGCGTGATATGCTCAAGCACAAAGTCTGTCGATGCGTAGAGTTAGTGGTGCATGTAGAAGAGCTAGTGATTAGTGTCTACATGTATTAGTTCGTTTGTGATTCACGGCAAGAAGTAGTCAAAGCATGCATGTTTGTTAGCCTGAGATGCGCGCTGTTCACATCGAGGACAAGAGTGTTTGCAGGATCACGATCGAACACCTGGAGAACAATGAACAGAGAACAAACCAGAGGTTGAAGAAGAACAGTGTTTTCAGGAAAAACAACACTAAAATTTTGTGCGTTGCTTTCTTATTCATTCTTCTTGCTATATGGAAAGTTTAATACAAGGCAATGCATTTCTAGCTACATCAATCGGAGAGCAATCTACCAAAGTTAGCTACTGCATAAACTTGGAATACTTTAGCCTTGAATTCTTTCCTCAGCTCTAGCGTTCATCTTGCTGCTTTGATTCCAAAACTGGAGCCTCGCCAACGGCTAACTCCAACAAACTCCCCCTTAGGCTTGGCGTGGCCCAAAATTACGGACGCCCAAAAGGTGTCTTGCTGTTGCCAATCTTGCCGCCGACAATCCTTTCATCAGACCGTCCGCCCGCTGTTCTTTAGTGCGAACAAACTCAATCAAAATTTGTCTAGCATCGACGCATTCACGAATGAAATGATAATGAGTGTCAATGTGTTTTCTTCTCCCGTGAAACACATGATTCTTCATCAGAGCTATTGCTGATTTGTTGTCGACGAACAACGCCATACTGCCGGTACTCCGAAGATCATCGATATCTCCTGCCATGTCACTGTCGGTGTAACCTGTGATCTCAATTGCACCACTACCCGCAGGGAATGCCAGACCAAATTTGATTGTTCCCTTTAGGTACCTCAAAATTTGCTTCACTGCCTTGAGATGTAACACTGTCGGTCGTTCCATGAACCTGCTCACCACATCAACTGCGTAGGAGAGGTCTGGTCGGGGGTGCAGCAAGTAGCGCAGACCTACGTTACCCAGATACGTGGATACGGATACGGATACGGATACGCGATACGGCGATACTTCGATACGTCTTTTTTCAAAAAAACACGGATACAGCGATACACACACATACACACACACATATATATATAATATATACACACATATATATAATGCATATAAAATTAATAACAAAATGTAATAAGTAAATGAACAAATTTTACCATCAGCAAAACAAGTGAACAACATTAATATGCAAATATTAATCTACAATTATACGCATATCACGACAACTAGACATTGATATTTAAGTGAACCAGCAAAAACAAGAGTACGAGACACTAATCCAGCAGATAGCAGAGAAAGCCACGAAATGAGAAAACCAGAGAAAAAACAGTGAGAAAACCAGAGAGAAAGAGAAGCGGTGGATCAGCTCACTGGATGAAACCACTAGACGATGCGGCGACCGGCGGCTGCCCCAAGCCGCAGCGGCATGACGAGGAGACAAGGCGACTACCGACGAGATCCATGCGGCTGCACGAGCGCGGGAGACAGAGCGGCGGGGTGTCGGCAGCGCGGCGGCAGGAGTAGGCAGCGCGGCGGTGCGGCGGCGGCCGGCGGCAGGCGGCGACGAGATGGGAGGTGGCGGCGCATAAAGATTGGATCTGGACTTTCTGGAGTGATGGCTGTGGCTTGGCTTGGCGTCAAGAAGAAGAAAAACCTGCATTTCGCCTGCGTATCCCGCAGTATCGGGTGCGTATCCGATTTAATTTAATTATTTGGAAAATAGAAAATCCCTGGATACGTACCGGATACGTATCGGATATGTATCCGTATCCGGATACATATCAGATACTGATACACAGGTTCTGAGAAGTATCCGAGCTTCATAGGCGCAGACATCCGATGATGCGCCGATACTCCGTTGCGTCAACTGGGTGTCCGTCGTTGTCCTTGTGTAGCTCAGTTCGTGGCTGAATCGGGATCAAGGTTGCATTGCACTCCATCATCCTGAATTGTGTCAGGATCTTCTTGGCGTAACTTGTTTGCTTGATGGTAATGCCACTTTCTTCTTGCTTCACATCAATGCCAAGGTAGTAAGAAAGCAGTCCGAGATCTCTCATCTCGAACTCCCCCATCATCTGCTCCTTGAATGCCTTGATCTCATTCGGGTCCTCCCCTGTCACAATCAAGTCATCAACATATACACCAACAATCACACCTGTCTGTCCTCTGCCTCGTGGGTATACTGCTTGCTCTTGTGCACAACGAATGAACCCAAGATCCTTCAAGCTTCTATCCAGGCGCAGGTTCCATGCCTATGGCGCCTGTCGAAGTCCATACAAAGCCTTGCTTAGCTTCAGCACCAAGTGCTCTTTACCCTTCAGAATGTAGCCTTCTAGCTAAGCCACATACACTTTTTCTTCGAGATCACCATTGAGGAATGCTAATTTTACATCAAGATGATGTATCTGCCAGCGACGATCAGCAGCAATAGCTAATACAACATGCATTGTATCAAGCCTTGCCACCGGTGCAAATACCTCCTCAAAATCGACTCCTTGCCGCTGAACATAACCCTTCGCCACTAGCCTCGCTTTATACTTAATCACTTCACCATTTGTGTTCTTCTTCAGTTTATATACCCATTGGAGCCTGATAGCTCTGTGTCTAGCCGGCAGTGTGCTAAGTACCCATGTTCCATTCTTTTCAATGGACTCTATCTCATGCTTCATGGCATCTTCCCATGCCTAGCAGCCTGAGGCCTCCTAGTAGCACGTTGTCCCCCGTCTCTGCAAGGTACACCTCGCCCTCCTCCTCGTCATCCATCAAGTCGATGCGAGGGGCATCACACATGATGTCGTCGATGTTTTTGTAGCGAGTGGACCTATAGAGATTACCATAACTGCTATCAAATTCTTGATCACTAGTAGTCCTAGTAGATCCTGTCCCTGGAGATGGTGGCGATGCTGGTAGTCTAGGAATCACTTCTGTATTTTCTTCTTCACTAGAACATGCCGGAGTGATTTCATCAACTTCCTGTTGTCCTAAACCTTCCTCATTTCATTCTGGACTTTGGCAGCATGGTGTTGTTGGCACTGAATGAGGCACTTCTGTGCTTGTCTCCTCCATAGTGTCATTGTTTTCCTCCACAAAGAACTCAACTGGTTCATCTGCTATTCCTGCAATTTCACCATTCCACTGCCATGCAACATTTTCTTCAAACACAACATCATGACTTACAGTGATTTGGTTGCGTTGAGGATCATACAAACGGTGTGTTTTCTCCCTTCTTCAACACCGAAGTAGACGAATGGGGAGCTCCGGTCATCCAGCTTCTTCAAATTCGGCGCCGTGTTCTTGGTGTGAACAGTACAGTCGAACACACGCAGATGTCCTAGTTGCGGCTTCTTTCCTGTCCAAGCCTCAAACGGGGTGTGATCTCCCATCGTCTTCATTGATAGGCGGTTTAGTAGGTACATAGAATGCCTCACAGCCTCACCCCACATTTTGTTGGGCACATTCATGCACTTGAGCAGAGAGCGTGCCATGGCCATCACTATCATGTTCTGGTGTTCCACCACACCGTTCTGCTGCGGCGAGTAGGGAGCCATCAAGTGTCGCTGGATTCCGGCCTCCTCACATAACTGCTTGAACTAGTCAGACACGAACTCCCCACCATGATCAGATCGTAGTGTCTTGATGCGTCATCCAACCGAGTTTTCAGCCAGAGACTTGAGCTTGATAAAACTTGGCAGCGCTTGGTCCTTCGTCTTGATTACAAACACCCACATCCAACGACTGAAATCATCAACAACAAGGAAGAAATATATGTTGCTGGCCATGGTTGCCGACGTAATTGGGCCACACAGATCCATATGCAGTATCTCGAGTGGCTCCTCAGCTCGGAATTGCGCCATTGATGGGAATGGTTGCCTGATCTGTTTGGCCACCAGACATGCCTTGCATAGCTGGTTGGGGTGGGAGATCAGTGGAACTCCTGTTGCCATCTGCTTGTCCACCAACTTCTTCATTGCATGAAAGTTTACATGGCCTAGCCGCGCAAGCTACAGCCACGCTGGGTCCTCAAGTTTCGTTAGCAAACACATGGGGTGCGCTAGCTTGAGCTCAATTTTGTAGAGATGATTACATGCACGCTTCACCTGCATAATCAATCGCCATGGATATCTCTGGAACACTTCAAGTACATCGCCATTCATCACTACCTGGTGATCCATATCGGTGAGTTGTCCCAAACTCACCATGTTGCAGTGGAGGCTAGGGATGTAGTACACATCATCAAGCAGCCACTGGTCACCGTTCTTGTAGGAGAATAGAATTGATACCTTCCCTTTGATCTGTACCGATGAAGCATCGCCAAATTTTACGCTGTCGGTGATCGTTTCATCCAACTCACGGAACTTGTGGCGATCGCCGGTCATATGGTTGCTAGCACCATTGTCAAGATACCAGTTATCTCCGCTTGCTGCCCCACTGTCCGCCAACAGCAACTTCAGCCACGCACACTCCTCGTGCACGACCATTTGTTCTCCCACTGCTGCCCCTTCTTCAGTCACTGTGAGCAACAGTGCTGGATCAACGTCATCAGCTCTAGTGAGGTTAGCCTCCTCCTTCTTCTTCTTTGGAGCGCGACATTGGTTGACACTTGTCTCGTCCATCGCTGTCGGAGCCACTTGCCCCATTCTTGCGAGGTGAATCACCCTGACCTCCTCTGCCACGACTTCTCCCGTGCCCACGACCTCCTCGTCATGGTTGCTGCCATTACTCGACTCTTTCTTGTTCTGGAATGACGCTGATTCATTGCCTTCTTTCTAGAACTGTGCCTCCCACTCCGCCTGAGTGAGTAGCACTTAGGCGTCGGCGTTGCCACCGCCGTCAGAGCTCTTCTTGCGTGTGCACTCATCATAGGTTTTGAGTCGACCTATGGCCTCCTCAAATGGCATCTCGTCGAGATCGTAGAACTGCTCGATACCAGCAACAATGTTGATGAACTTCTCAGGGACGCTTTCGAACAATTTCTTCACCATTGCCTTGTCATCAAGAGTATCCCCCAATGCTGTGTACCGCACTGACATGGCGAAGATCCGTCCCGTATACTAATATAGGGTCTCACCATCGCCCATGCGCATACCGTCAAACTCCGCCTTCAACGTCTGTAGACACGCGTCACGCACACGAGTATCACCGACAAACCTTGTCTTGAGACAGTCCCAGACTTCCTTTGCAGTCTTCTTCTTTGCCACTTGCATCAGGAGATCTTCTGGTAGTGCTTCGAGAAGGTTTGATCTGGCCTTCTTGTCCTTCCTGATGTCAACGTCCTCCCCGGTCGCTGGCTCCAGTGCCTCCCAAACTCCTTGATCCTCCATCATCGCCTGCACCTGGATCACCCAAATGGTGTAGTTGGTTGCAGTTAGAATTGGGTAGAAAACACTCCCTGTGCTCCCCCTAGCTGTGTCCGTTGGTACGATCAACATAGCTCTTATACCAAATGTTGGTAGGATCATGATCGAACACATAGAGAACGATGAATAGAGAACAAACCGTAGGTTGAAGAAGAACAGTGTTTTCAGAAAAAACAGCACTAAAATTTTGTGTGTTGCTTTCTTATTCATTCTTCTTGCTATTTGGAAAGTTTAATACAAGGCAATGCATTTCTAGCTGCATCAATCAAAGAGCAATCTACCAAAGTTAGCTACTGCATAAACTTGGAATACTCTATCCTTGAATTCTTTCCTTAGCTCTAGCATTCATCTTGCTGCTTTGATTCCAAAACTGGAGCCTCGCCAACGGCTAACTCCATCAAAGAGCACAATCTGCATGTCCACGACGTGCCCGAATTGCATGGAGGTGCAGCTGTGCAACGGCGTCATGGCGTAAGTATTGTTGTTCCGTTTTGCATCTGGTAATATAAAGAGAAACACGTTGGTTGTGATAGCTGCGGCGTCACTCAAAAAGGTTGCTAGCTTGTGCTATATGTGTGTGTCGTGTTCGTTGTGTATACATACACTAGAGAGAACTAGCTTGTGCTATATGTGTGTCTTGTTCGTTGTGTATACATACACTAGAGAGAACTAGGGATGACAATTATGCCAGATTACCTGTTTACCCGTGGGTAAAAACCCTATTAGAGTCGGGTTTGTTCCCAATTTTATACCCGCGGGTTTATTATCGGGTCAAAACTCATACCCGACGGGTAAACGGGTACGGGTACGAGTATTCACTACCCATACCCGCTTCACATGTTTACCCATTTACCCGTTTAACATTAATATATAAAAGAAATGCAAACCCTAACTCTGAATCTCTGATGCTCCACCCACCGTGCCCAGCCGCCGCCACACTCTTTCCTCATCCCATGCTGCCCATGCCCCTCCCCCTCCCCTCCTCGTCCTACGGCAGAAACTCCCACTCCACTCCCTTCTAGCAGCGACCACTCCCCTTCCCCTCTCCTCCAGGAGTCCAGGGGCGACCACTCCCCTCTCCTCTCCTCCTGCGGCGACCCCACAAGTCGGCGGTCCTTGCATCACCTCGCGAGTCTGCCACCACTGTGTTGTGCGCCATACTACCACATCCCTTGTGCGGCCACTCCGGCGGCGTCCTGTCCCCATCGTCCCCGCCTGTCCCTCCGTGCAGTTGTGTTGTTCTCAGCGCCAACCCATGACAGTCCCCGACCAGCCTCCCGCCCTGAGCCCCGACGTCCCCGCCTATCCCTCCGCATGGCTACGTCCTTGGCGCTGACCCACTGTAGTCCACAGGACGGCCTCTCGCCACGAGCCTCGACGTCCTGCGACCCAGATTCGTCAGATCTGTAGTGGCCTATTTCTGTATCGTCACCAACCATCGCCGATTGCCCTTGAAACAAAAAATTCTATGCGCACATATTATTGAAATGAATACATTGGAGATTATTGTTTTTTTGTGATGCTGAATACAAAGATGCAATGTCCCTTTTTATTTTTTGACACAACGGACCCCAATTCCAGATTGACTTGGATGTTGTACACACTTATATGTTCCCAGAATAATTTGATTGTTGTAAGTCCTGAGTTTATTATTATTTGATAAATTTAGACAATGCATTAGTTGTGATTTTTACTGTTTTTCTGTTTACAGGTAAACAGGTATACTCGCGGGTATACAATGCCCGCGGGTACTGGACATAGGCACGGGTTTTTACCCGTCACGGGTAATGGGTATAGGTTCAGGTATAGATATTTTTCGCGGGTTTGAGTATGAGTATGCATTATCCGACTGTCATCCCTAGAGAGAAAGTGAGTGTTTGTGATAAACACCACAGTGAGAGAGGAGTGAATCCTTCAACGATCACCTCAGTTACAGTCATTCAACTTGTGTCTATGCATACAGTGAATCAATAAAGATATACTTGTTGTCTCCATTTTTATCACAAGATCATCAATTCAGCGCGGCAGTGCCCACCCTGGCGACCGCCGATCGATCGCAGGGACACCGATCGAGCGGACAGTACGTCAGTACCGGTTGGGAGCCGGTCCTGCTTTGTTTTCTTGCCCCACAGCGCTTGCCTGCAGACGCTCGTCGTCTCGCGCGGCAGAGGAAAGAGGAGCGCCCTGCGATTGGGGTAGTGGCGAGTGGTCAGACCTCAGAAGCGGCAGAGACACTGTCTGGCTGACTGGCATAGTGTGGCATGCACGGGAGCCTCGGCTGCCTGACATTCTGGCACCGCCCACACGTTCAACTCCGTGGATGGACAGTGGCCAGCTAGTCGACAGGCACGCCATCTTTTGTTTCGACCTCGACCAAGATCTTTGACGGAGATTGAGAGATATGAGCGGCGCCCGAGGTTCCCGTCGATCGCATGGCTCACAGTGCTACAGTTAACAAGCAGGCACGAGCCCTGGCCATGAGGTCCGGTCTGCCTCCTCTCGTTTTTGGCTGATGCGAGTGTGCATGCATGCACGGGGGATGGGCTTGTGTGTAACACGGCGTTAAGTGAGACCCACATGCGCCCGCCCGCGGCAGACGTACGCGGCGGTAGGAGTTCGCCGCTGGGAGAGCCTGCCTCTGGGTGGCAGCGAGCGAGGCATGCATGGCGTGCGCGGTGACCTCCGCCGCTTGCCCTTGAATTGATGATGCCCACGTAGGCGCAGCATCGCGGCCATTGCTGGCATTTCGTTCGTACAAGGCTAAGCAAAGCAAAGCTGCGGTCAGGCTAGCCTGGTTTAGCAGGTCGATATGACGTGTCGGCACCCCTGGGGAATTGGTTTTGCCACATGTGCCTGCGCGCACTGCCGTCCTAGTCTAGTTATTAGTTCCACGTCGCAGACCTACGACGACTCGTCATACAGTACTCCACAGTAACTTGACAGACCTGAGACCTGTTATCTTGTATCCTTTGCGTTTGGAAAGCGGAGGTACCGAGGCAGAGTTTTCTAGTGATTGGTTAACCGTGATCTGTGAAAAAGAAATGATTCTGGAGTCCCTGACTGTCTGACCAACTAGGGATCTCTCTTTCTTTGGCCTGGCGCTACAAGTAGGGATAGATTCGGATCGGATACGGATGGAAATGAATCCGGATAGCACTATTTACCATATTTTAATTCGAATATGAATACGGATTCGGATGTTCTCGAATACGAATACAAAACGGATGTTTCGAATACGAATATGTATTCGGATGTTTACTCGGTTTAACTCTAAATGTTCGTTGTTTCACAAATTTTCCAAAAATCCAAATGGTCCAATATACCAAATTAGAATTATAATTAATAAAAAACAATGATACACAATAAACCATGCACAAACTAAGTTTTTAAACAACACTAACTAAAATTCATCATACACAACAACCAACAAGAACTATATAAAGTCTTGAACTGAAATTCATCATACATGTCAAAAAACATGCGGCAATTTGGAAATAATTGCGTGAATTTTATTGTTTTAAAAAATTAAACATTTTCAAAAATTTCTCAAAACATTTTAAAAAATTTATCATGATATCTACGTATAATATTATAATACTATGACAAGTCTCGTATTTTTCAGACTTTATTTGATTTTTTATAATTAAAAAACACTTAAGCTCCACATTACCGATGAAGTGTCGTAACATGATTTTTTAACATTTATTTAAATTTAGTGGATAATAACTAAAAATGGACACAAAATAGTGAATATGATTTTTCTATAAATTTTAGTGCATTATTTTAAGTACTTGCAGGTCAAATTTCACATATTCCAACTTAAATTCTAGAAACACAATTAATGAATTAAAAACAGAAAATGGGTCTAGAAAAATACAAAAAAATTATATGGAATGAGATATTTTGTATTTTGATTATATAAAAAAAATTCAAGTTCAAACAAATATTTAACCATAAATTTACTTTAAATCATAACCTATTCCTTCTCAAAGCTCTGTTTCCTCTCAAGAGAATCTCATATTTCTTAACATTCTATATGATAAATTTCTCGAAAAATTTTCAAAATTTTATCATGCTATCTATGTATAATATTATAATACTTTGATAAGTCTCGTATTTTTCAGACTTTATTTGATTTTTTTATAATTAAAAAACCCTTAAGCTCCACATTACCGATGAAGTGTCGTAACATAAATTTTTTAACATTTCTTTAAATTTAGTGGATAAGAATTAAAAATGGACACAAAATAGTGAATGTGATTTTTCGATAAATTTTAGTGCATTAGTTTAGGTACTTGCAGTTCAAATTTCACATATTCAAATTTAAATACTAGAAACACAATTAATGAGTTAAAAATAGCAAATGGATCTGAACAAATACAAAAAATTTATATGGTATGAGATATGTTGTATTTTGATTATATAAAAAAACTCAATTTCAAAAAAATATTTAACCATAAATTTACTTTAAATCATAGCCTATTCTTTCTCAAAACTCTATTTCCTCTTAAGAGAATCTCAGATTTCTTAACATTCTATATGATAAATTTCTCGAAACATTTTCAAAAATTTATCATGGTATCTACGTATAATATTATAATACTGTGATAAGTCTCGTATTTTTCAGACTTTATTTAATTTTTTATAATTAAAAACCCTTAAGCTCCACATTACCGATGAAGTGTCGTAACATAATTTTTTTAACATTTCTTTAAATTTAGTGAATAAGAACTAAAAATGGACACAAAATAGTGAATGTGATTTTTCAATAAATTTTAGTACATTATTTTAGATACTTGCAGTTCAAATTTCACATATTCCAATTTAAATACTAAAAACACAATTAATGAGTTAAAAACAACAAATGGATCTGGAAAAATACAAAATATTTATATGGTATGAGATATGTTGTATTTTGATTATATAAAAAAATTCAAGTTCAAACAAATATTTAACCATAAATTTATTTTAAACCATAGCCTATTCCGTCTCAAAACTCTATTTCCTCTTGAGAGAATCTCAGATTTCTTAACATTCTATATGATAAATTTCTCTAAACATTTTCAAAAATTTATCATGGTATCTACGTATAATATTATAACACTGTGATAAGTCTCATATTTTTCAGATTTTATTTGATGTTTTTATAATTAAAAAACCCTTAAGCTCCACATTACCGATGAAGTGTCGTAACATAAATTTTTTAACATTTCTTTAAATTTAGTGGATAAGAACTAAAAATAGACACAAAATAGTGAATGTGATTTTTCGATAAATTTTAGTGCATTATTTTAGGTACTTGCAGTTCAAATTTCACATATTCCAATTTAAATACTAGAAACACAATTAATGAGTTAAAAATAGCAAATGGATCTGGAAAAATACAAAAATTTTATATGGTATGAGATATGTTGTATTTTGATTATATAAAAAAATTCAAGTTCAAACAAATATTTAATCATAAATTTACTTTAAACCATAACATATTCCTTCTCAAAACTCAATTTCCTTTTAAGAGAATCTCAGATTTCTTAACATTTTATATGATAAATTTCTCGAAACATTTTCAAAATTTTATCATGGTATCTATGTATAATATTATAACACTGTGATAAGTCTCGTATTTTCAGACATTATTTGATTTTTTATAATTAAAAACTCTTAAGCTCCACATTACTGATGAAGTGTCGTAACATAATTTTTTTAATATTTCTTTAAATTTCATGGATAAGAACTACAAATGGACACAAAATAGTAAATATGATTTTTCTATAAATTTTAGTGCATTATTTTAGGTACTTGCATTTCAAATTTCACATATTTCAATTTAAATCCTAGAAACACAATTAATGAGTTAAAAATAGCAAATATCTAAAAAATACAAAAAAATTATATGAAATGAGATATGTTGTATTTTGATTATAAAAAAATTAAAGTTCAAACAAATATTTAACCATCAATTTATTTTAAACCATAACTTATTAATATTCACTAACTTAAGTATTCCATAATTATATAAATAATAAATAAACCAGTAATATAGTCATAATATATTATCTTGAGTCTAAGTTTAATCTGTGTGAAATCCTAAAACGAATACGGATGTATCCATTTCCATATCCACATTCAGCAGAATTCAGATATCCGTTTCCATATCCACATTTGTAAAACGAATTTGGATATTTTCGAATGTCATCCATATTTAATTCGGATAAAAATACGAATATTCATATTTACAGTAATTCGAATACGAATACAGATAATTCGGATATTCTGACATCCATCTCTATCCCTAGCTACAAGAAAACCACTGCTGTATGCGGCCATGCGGTTGTAGCCGTGTAGTAGTAGTAGTATGGTTCTGTGCTACTACTAGGCTGCAGCTGCTGGCAATCATTTCACACTGTGCAATACGAGATTCCGAGCTACTAATCAAAGCGCATAGTAGTGACTGTGTGTCTGTGTGAGTTAACTCGCGTGTCGCATGCGATAACTCTCCGGTGCGCTGTCTCGGAGACACGGTATTAAGCTTGTTAATTCTATTTTGGTCATTATTCCGATTTAACTCTCGAAACAAAATATTTCGCTATCGGAAAGTGTACTGTTTTGGTTTTGGGTCTAATAAAATAATATAAACATATTTAAAATATATATTAATATAATTAAATATGATAAATTTTAATACATTAATATCTTAAATATAGTGTATAACTTAAATATAAATATAATATATAGCTTAATATAAGTAATATGTAACCCATATTAAAAAAAATCAAATATAGTTTTGACCGGAATGATTGGTATGTATCAGTACCGGCCGATATCGTATGGTATTGACTGAAATGGTCGGTATTTACCGATATTGAAGTCAGAATGGTACGCCACTTAATACATACCGGTTTGAGTGACAGAATGGTGCATACTATTAGCTATAGATCTCCTATGAGGAGAGGGGGACTAAGTTCCTCTCCTCCCTGCATGCGCAAAGGCCATGCACATGCGCCTGATCACCCTACGCCTTGATCGGGAGCGCCCAACAAAATTCTGTTAGGACCCCCTGTTGCACGACACTACAAAAGGGAGAGCCTGAGTCCATACGCTAGTTGCTGCAACCACATTCCTCTGCCTCTACCCATACCCTAAGTCTCAACCGATCTAAGTTGGTAGTGTCGAAGCAACGGGAAGGTATCCTAACCCTTCCTCGCTGCCATCGTTGGACCTCAACGCCAAGACTGACCATGGCGTCCTCTTCATCTCAAAGCAAACAGAAAGGTATCCTAAGAACCCTACTATTCTATCCCTAACGATCCTAAGACCCCCTTAATTTCTATCAATGGTATCAAAGCACATGGTTGTTTCAGGGTTTAGGCTAGTTAGGGTTTTAAGGTGGCGTCGGACTTCCTTGAGCCGACGCCACAACCACACTCAGATCCTGCAACTACCCGCAAAACCCTAAGAAAACAGAAGGGGGATTAGGGTTAGGGTGAAACCCTAACCCTAACCCGAGCGCACAAACCCTAAGAAATCCCCTCTATCTGTGTATCCCCACAATAACTCGCAAATCCCTTAGAAGTATCGCACTAAGAATTGTAAGAACAATAAGAGGAAGATGAAGAACTCAGATCAAAAAAGGGGAGGATTAGGGTTCCCGAAACCCTAACCCTAACCCCTAGTAAGGAATCCCTAGAGGATTCGGTTTCGGCCATAGAAAAACTCAAAGAAAGAAATATAAGGTTTAGGGTTAGGGTTTTCACCCTAACCCTAACCCTAACTAAGGCTAAGAGAGGGACCGAGGCTTACCTTGGCTCCTCATCGGAGCTCGAGAAGATGACCCGGCCACCATCGCTCACCGCTGCTCACCGGCGAACAGGTGAGAGCCCTCGAGTCAGGCAGACCACACCACCGCGGGCCACCTCAATAGACCCTCGTTCTCCCTCGGGTGAGTGGAGGAGTCTAGCGAGGAGGCTGATAGGCGGCGCTCGGCTCCGCCGCCTCAGCTCTACCACCCTCGCTCTCGCGCTTCCGCTCTCTGGGGCTCTGCGCTTGCCTTCACGCACACTTGAGTGAGGGAATGTTTTAGGGTTTCTAGGTCGCACATCTGGAGGGGGTTTTGTTGCGGCGCCGATCGCGTGCAGCCGTCGGATTTGATCCGACGACCAGCGTTGATAGGGTTGATTTCAGCCTAGGCGGGGGCACGCTTTCGCGGCCCAGGCCGAGGTTGTGGCCTAGGTGCACGGGCGCGTGCCGGGGAGGAGTTGGGTCGGGCCGAATTTTGGTTTTGGGCCACTTTTTTTAGCACAGCATGGGCTTATTTTATTTTCTAATTTTGTAGGATTTTCAGAATTAGTTTTCCATTTAAGTATTTTCTAGAAATTTAGAAAAATGCCCAAAATTAAGAAAAAGATAAGTAAGTTGCGGGAAAAATTTTGTATAGTTTTGTACAGACTCAATAGTTTTATTCTGAATTTTCAGTATTTTATAAGTATTTTTCATGATATTTATTTATTGAATTTAGTCCAACGACCATATTTTATTAGGAAATATTTGTTTAGAATTTTATTTAAGTTTTAAATTCAGAATTTTATTACTGTTTAAGCAGTGTATCAATTATGATTAAAACTTCCGCTATACATACACTGTTTTAAAATTAGTACCATGTTCATCCTATCATCTAAGTAATGTTTATTTTGTTGATTAAATTTGAACCAACAAGATAATTTAATTCTACATTATAATTGTTGTATTTTGCTAACATAGTGATTTTTCTCCTCACCAACGTTGGTGATGAAATTACTATGTTTCAGTTTAATTGATTCTAATTCTGCCTAACAGTGATTTAGAATTAATTACATATTTAAGTATGGCACATGTTAATTTTGACCAACGTTAAATTTTCATGTGCAATGTTTATGTCTACAATATAACGTCCTTCAAAAATTTCCTCTTTTAGGCAATAATTCTTGCCAGCTCTCCACCATTGAGCCTCTCAATGGTAAGAACTACAGTTCATGGAGAGAAGACATTGAGATAGCGCTTGCGCTAAGGAACATTGATCTTGCACTGACGCATGATTGTCCCATTGAGCTGGTGGATCTAGTGATCCATGACGGTGAGAGTCAGGAGGCTTTTGCCGCAATGTCACTAGACTTCGCAACTATAAGATTTAAGTACGACATAGAGCGTACTAAGTGGAATCCGTCGAACCGTAAATGCTTAAAGATAATTAAGAGCTCCATTTTGGACAAAGTTAAGGGTTCTATTCCATCTCGTAATACTGTGAAACAATATCTCAATGAGGTGGAGAGTCAGTTTATAGAACCCAAAAATTCATACGAAGGTGTGCATATTAAGAAACTCGTCACTGCAAAATACTATGGTGGAGGAGTTAGAGAGCACATACTTAGGATGATTCATAGGGCTTCAAAGCTGAATCAACTAGATATGGAGATCACTGACGGTTTCCTTATCAATTTGATTTTGATGTCTCTCCCTGAGGATTTTAAGCATTTTGTGTTCAAATACAACTCACAGCCTAGCATCCGGAGTTTAGATATGTTGATCTCAAACTGTGTGCAAGAAGAGGAAAGACTGAAGGAACATGAAGTCCCAAAGGGCGTTGCAGGTATTACAAAGGGAGGAACACCATATGAATGATCATATGGTATTCGACAATGGATGAATAAAATGGTTTTTAGCTATGGCGAGAACATTTAACAAAAGAGAAGGATTAGTTTTAGTTTCATGTTTAGAAAATAATGCACATGATTGTCATCTTGTTGATAAACATTGTTTCTATTTCTTATGATAATAAAGTTGTGAGTCTTGCCTTCGAGTATGAAAAAACTTTATCTTCTTTCTCGACATGACCTTGTGAATGTCATTTATGCTGAAAAATGTATCGTCTAAGATTACTAATAAGAGCAAAAGAATTGACGATGTATTTTTGAAATTATGGCACTATCTTGTGGGCCATATTTCGAGGGGGGATTGAACGTTGAGTCAATTCTTCCGCTTTAGTTTCTTCAGACTTAGATTTATGCATAGAATGCATTAAGATAAATACGTCAAATAAATTAAGAAAACGCGAAATGAAGCATAGGAATTAAAAGGTAATTGGTGTAATAATTTTGTCTCCTGAACAACGTTGGTGATAAAACTTACTAGGACTAAGTTTAATTAAGTTCACACAAACTTGTGTGGTTCATTTCTTTAAAAGTATGTGGATGGTTATGATTTATTAATAACATTTACAGATGATCATTCGTGTGATATTTATTCAATTAAAGAGCAATCAGATCTTTAGAAACTTTGGATAAATTTAAGATATTTTAAGGCTGAATTTTAAATCAGCATGATCTAAAGATTAAAATAGTAAGATCAGACCGTACTACGGTTAATAAACCCCATATGACCAATTTCTTGGACCTTTTGCAAGGTTCTATATAAAAATGGCATAGTAGCCTAGTATTATATACCGAGTGGACCTCAGCAAAATAGAGTGGCTAAAAGGTGTGATTGCACCTTAGTGGACATAGTAAGAAGTATGGTAAGTTATTCCACTCTACTGTTTTAGTTTGTGGATGGAGGTATTAAAATCGTCATTAATATTCTTAAAGCACCGTATGCATTATGAATTCGACGAGAACCCTTTCTAAATTATATTAGAATATGGGGATGTCGTCCTGCTGAGGCTAAAGTTTTAACCCAAATATTAGTAAGTTAAAATCCTAAGAAAGTAAGTTTTTATTTTATTGGCTACATAGATAAGTCTAAGTGATCTCGTTTCTAATGTCCTACCAGACATACTAAGTTTGAAGAAACGAGACATGCATTTTTTTAAAAAATGCTATAATCAGGGGGAGCACAATACTTAGATAAATTAGTCTTGAAGAGAAGTGGGTTAGTGAACCCACTCCTATGATTCAAGAGCAATTTTCATGTACCTGTGGTAGTGCCTATTTGTCAAACGCTTGAGTTTGGACCTTCATTAGCGACATCTATTGTTCATGAGGTTCCTGTTATTCAGGAATCTGCATTTCTAGATGATGCTAATGAAGAAGTAAAATAACAACCCTCTAACTTAGTAAATGATATGCCAACTCAGATAAGAAGTAGATTAAAATGAGACATTTTTCGCATGTCTTATCTAAGGATTCTTTAAGAATCACTAAGGCATATTATGACTTAGAATTGCATCGGATTGATGTAAAGATGACATTTTCAACAAGTTTTGAAATGAGCATGTTTATTTGATACAAACTAAGTGTTTTGTCGTAGAAATGAAAGGAAATTTTAGGATGCCGTTTTATCTAAGTCCATTTATGGACTTAAATAAGCCTTAGGTAAGGGCACCTAAATTTAATTAGACTTTTAGAAAATTTTTGGGTTTTAAGGAGAATGAAGAGGATAACTGTATTTATGCTAAGTTCAAGAATGGAAAATTTATTTTCTAGTCTTTTATGCGGATGACATTCTACTTGCAAGAAGTGATGTCAATATACTATCACATACTAAGAAATTCTTGTCCTCTCATTTTGACATTAAGTATCTTGGAGAAGTTTTCCTATGTGATAGGATTAGAGATTCTCTAAGATATCACTAAGGGGTATTAAGATTATTACAGACATCATACTTAGAAGAGATACTAAGAAAGTATATAGTATGCATGCGTATAAGCTATCGCCTAATCCGATAGTCAAGGGTGTTGAGTTTGGGAACTTTCAGTGTTCCAGGGACCAATATGAGATCAATCAAATGAATTTGGTTCCATATACAGATATCCATGAATAGATCACTAGATTAAATTAAGAAAGCCTTAAAATATATATGTTGGGGGAAATACTTCCATCCATGTGGTGAATAGGAGGCTTCTCCGGAGGCCAAATTCGAAGGGTGAGAGGAGCCAAAGCTTCGCTCCTCAGAGATGCAGATGATCGACAAGGCTCCACTGAAGGGATCTTTTCCGAAGGGTTGAAGGGCGAAGGGTTCAACGAGGCTTCAGTCAAGGAGAACCCCCCGAAGGGTATCGCCCCGAAGGGGTGCCGTCAAGATGGATGGGACATATGCTTTACCCAAGTGTTCACATGACCTATTAGCGTAATCTTTTATGCCAATAGTTGGCGTCGTCCGTGGGGACCCTAGTACAAAAACTACAATCTCTACCAATCCTTTTCCGAAGCCATGCCTCCTAAGCAAAGTAAAGGCCCTGGTTCCTCCTAAGCTAGGATCTCCAAGTATTACAGGGGCTGTGGAACCCTCTGCATCTCCTCTACCTCTAATTCCCAAAGTAGCCTTCGACCCTCGCCATCCTAGAGGCCCCTCTATGGCCCCGACCATACTCCGCACCAACTTTGTCAGGTATCATGATCCCGAAGACACCCCCGAAGGAAGCGGGAGCCACCCCGATGTTGTGGCCACTAAAATGGCTCAGTTAAAAGCGGAGCTGTAGAGGTTGTGGCATGTGGCCGTGAACTAGCTCCCTGCTCAAGATTAGGCCAGAAGACCGGTGGTGCCACCCAAAGACGTCGCAGTCGTCGAGCTCAAAGCCCCTGAAGCTCGGAGGGGCAATCAGAACACCTCCTTCGATGAAGAATCTCCGCTGCACCCCGACCTGTAGAAGGTGCGCTTCGACCCCAGGTTCCGAGCGGCAAAGATCTCAAAGCACTCTGGGGAAGCTGACCTCGGGGATTTCTGTTGATCATATGCGCTCGCAATAGAAGCCAATGGAGGGGTTCAAGACACCATGGCTAAGTGTTTCCCCCTCACGCTCAAAGGGGTGGCTCTTCGGTGGTTCTGGTCCTTGGAGCCCTGGTCGATAAAATCCTGGAGGCAGTTAAAAAAAGTTTGTGAATAACTTCCAAGGGACCTTCGTGGCTCCAATGTCCACAAGAAGTCTCTTCCAGGTGAAGCAGTAGCCCAGAGAGACCTTGCGGCAGTACTTCAAGCGCTTCGCCCATATGAAGTCCCAGATCAAAGGGTTGTCCATGTCGTCCGTTGTGGACACCACGCGCGAGGGCGTGACCAACATGGGCCTCCTCGACAAGCTTCACTAGAAGCCCATCACTTAGGTTGCCCAACTAATGACGTACTTCGAGGAGTACGCCCGATCAGAAGAAGGACAGCTCCAGAGGTCCACTTTGTTCCCGCCTACATTCATCCAAAAAACGAAGCCTACAGAGTCAAGGGTCCCGAGCCCGGTGAGAACTTACCCCTTCGAAAATCGTCTGCTCAATTCTCGAAGAGGGTGGAAGCACATCACTCGGTGGTCTTGAACATCACCGCCCCTGCTTCTAAGCAGCCACCGAAGTTCTAGCAAAGTCAAGGCAACAGGGCCAGTGGATCGAGGCTGCTCGGGAAGGCGGCCGGTTAAGGCCAAACTTTTTTTTGCAATGTGCACGGGGAGAATCGGCGCCATAACACTAATTCGTGTAAATCTATATTGGCCCTACGAAGTGAGTATCTCGAGAGGAGCTCCGGTCGAGGCACTACTGACCGAGCACCTTCCGCGGCCTGCCCGGAGACAGTGTAGGCTGTCAGGCGCATCGAAGGATTCGAAGCCTCTAGCCACCCCTCGGTGGTAAATGTGTTGCCACCACCGAAGGCCGAAGACCTCTAGGACCACCAGAAGCGTGTGATCCTGACCATTACCGGAGGAGGGACTCTGATCAGTATGTCCAAGCAACATCGAAGGAAGTATGTGTGTGAAGTGGGGCACATTGGGACTTCAGCGTCTGCAACATCCATGCCCGAATGGTCCTATGTGGCCATATCCTTCTCCGTAGATGATGCAGTTGGGATTAAGTTCCCTCACATTGATCCCCTCATCATTACCGCTGATATCACGAGCACCAAAGTGCGGAGAATGCTGGTCAACGGTGGGAGCTCCGCCGACATTATTTTCATCCAGGCCTTCGACTAGCTCTGCATCCCTCGGAGGCACCAGCTCCTGGCGGCTCGCCCATTGCAAGGCTTCGTAGGCCCCCCTGTCGATGCCCTCGGCCAAATATGCATCGAGATCGCCTTCAGAGAGGGGTGCCTGGCGAGATCCGAGGAGGTCATCTTCGACATCGTCGACGCCCCGTACACCTACAACGCCATCTTCAGGAGGGGTATGATAAATCAATTCGGAGCCATACCACACCACAATTACTTGTGCATGAAAATTCCCATGCAAGGCGGGGTACTTACGGTCCTCGGTGACCAAGCTATGGCACGACGAGTGGAATATGGCCACGTCACCCCCCTTGACCCTCAACAAGTCAACAACGTGCAAGAGCACCCGGAGAGTGCTCCATTGTCCCAGGACCCTTCTAAGGGCCCGACCTTGAAGCTAAGCCCTGAAGGTGACATCAACACGAAGATCATTACGAAGGGTGGTAGGGAATACCCCATTCAGTTCAGCAAGGGGTTGCCTCCTGAAGTCGCCGCTTCACTAGAAGAAGTGGTTAAGGAAAATCTGGACGTCTTCGCCTGGTCGGACGAGGATATCCCTAGAGTTGACCGAAGCATTATCGAGCACTGCCTGCTTGTCAACCCCAAGGCCAGAGCTATCCGCCAATGGATCTGGAAGTTATCAGTTGAAAGGGCATACCTCGCCAAGGCAGAGGTATAAAAATTGCTTCGAGCTATAATTATTAGGGAAGTGGGTCACACGAGTGGTTGTCTAATCTAGTATTCATCAAGAAGAAGAGCTCTGGCAAGTGGCACATGTGTATTGACTTTACTTCATTAAATAAAGAATTCCACTGTGACCCCTACCCCATGCCTTGAATCGACCATCTCGTAGACTCAACAACCCGCTCCGAGCTCCTAAGTTTCCTCGACGTGTACTCCGTATATCATCAGATATGGTTAAAACGTGAAGATGAGTCCAAGACAAGTTTTGTAACTCCTTCTGGAGTCTTCTGTTATGTACGGATGCCCTTCGGCCTAAGAAATGTCGAGGCAACCCTTCCAAGGTTAATCGCTAAGGCTCTAGGGCACCAGATAGGCTGCAATGTTGAGGCTTGTATGGATGACATTGTAAAAAAGAGTGATCGTAAGTACCAGCATAGCCTAGACTTAGCGAAAACTTTTGAGAGCCTCCGAGCATGAGGATTTCGCCTCAACCCTGAAAAGTGTGTCTTTAGAGTACAAGTGGGAAAATTGCTAGGGTATTTAGTTTCCAGCCGAGGCATCGAATCCAACCCTACGTAGATAAGTGCATTGCAAAGAATGGCTCCACCGGAGAATCTAAAGCAAGTCCAGAAGCTTGTTGGATGTCTCGCTGCTCTTAGCAGATTCCTCCCTAGGTCTGCGGAGCGAAGCTTCCACATTTTTAAAGTCTTGAAGGGGTCGGAGGACTTTGCTTGGACTCCGGAGTGACAGAAAAGCTTCGAAGATATCAAAGACTACATCGGCAACCTCGCAACGCTCATAGTGCCCCTCGCTGACGAGACTTTTCTTTTATACCTTGCAGCTACCGGCTCTGCTGTTGGCGCGTTACTCATCCGAGGGGTCGACTTCGATGGGAAGCTGGTGAAAAATCCAGTATGTTTTGTTTCAGAGGCTCTTTCCGGAGCAAAGACAAGGTACTCCGGGCTGGAGAAGTTCTCTTACGCACTTGTAATGGCCTCGAGGAAGCTGCGACATTATTTTCTGGCACATATTGTAATCGTCCCAACTTCCTACCCCCTCGGAGATATGCTCCGTAGCAATGATTCCACTGGAAGAATAAGGAAGTGGGCCGTCGAGCTTGCCCCTTCGGCATTTCATTCGCCTCACGAACTACCATAAAATCACATGTGGTTGCAGACTTCATGGCAGAGTGGACTCCATCCGCCGTATGGGCTCTAGAGGAGCCAAGTGAAGAGGTTTGGACCATTTACTCTGACGGCGAGTATCAGGCGTCCGGAGCTGGCGTCAGAGCCGTGATAATTTCGCCCTCGTGCCAAAAAGCAATGTACTCCGTGAGGCTATATTTAAATCCACCAACAATGTAGCCGAGTACGAAGGTGTACTCCTTGGACTTCGCAAAGCACGTGAACTTGGCATCCCTCGGGTCATCATCAAGGTGGATTCTCAAAACAAAAGTTTCCAAGCTCGACATCCTTATCTTGCAGCGTACTTGGTCGATATTTGCAAGACCGAAGCGGCTTTTAAAGGAATTTCTGTTTGAAGTATCCCGAGGGCCGATAAACAGCAGGTCGATGCCTTGGCCAAGCTTGTGGCTGGAGGTATGGACATCCCAGCAGGGGCTTTCTTTGAATAAATATCTACCCCTTTGGTGCCGCTGCTTCCCCCAGTGGAAGTACTTTGCATACCAAGCAATGACTGGCGGGGTCCGATCATGAGCATGCTGCAAGATGAAGCCATTTTACCCGAAGGTCTGGAGTTATCAAGACTACACTACAGGGTCGTATGCTATCACATTATCAATGGCATTCTATATAAATCTGGAGTGTGTTCACCCCTCTTGTAATGCATCACCCAACCCGAAGGCCAACAGATACTCGACATGCACAAAGGCTTGTGCGGGAGCCCCCTACCACCTCAGGCCCTGACGGGCAAAACACTTCGCCAAGGGCTATATTGTCCCACTATTATGGCCGATGCTGAGGCCTTGGTGCACACTTGACAAGGGTGCTAGTGGATGGGGCGGCGGAGCCATCGACCTCCAACAGCTTTGCAAGTTATTGCCCCGGTATGGCCATTAGCCTAGTAGGCGATGGATCTGATTGGCCCCTTCCTAAAGGCAAAGGGAAGCATGAAGTTGGGAGTATTGGCGATCGAATAATTCTCAAAATAGGTTGAAACCGAGCCCTTAACGACCATCACTTCAAATAATATACAGAAATTTTTTTAGCAGAATATCATATGCAGGTTCGGAGTGCCTAGGCAGCTAACAGTTGACAATGGCACCCAGTTTGATGTCGAACCCTTCATAGAGTTCTACAAAGGCCTCAACATCCAGATGTGCTTCACAGCTATCCGCCATCCCTAGTCCAACGGATCGGTTGAGCGTGCCAATGGAAACATTTTGTCTAGTCTAAACTGTCATATAGTAGGACTGATGAAGGGTTTGTAGACTGAAGAGTTTCCAAAAATCTTGTGGTCTATCCAGACCACCTAGGCGAGGTCTACATGTTTCACACCGTTCTGGCTGCTATTCGGAGATGAAGCCATGATGCCGACGGAGCTAAAAGGCGGCTCCTTGCGCTCCACGGAGCCAGAAGACGAAGATGAAAGACGTGCCTCGCTCGATTGTTAGCAGAAACAAGGCTTCAAGCTGTCACTAATATGATGAATTACCAACATAAAACAAAGGCCTAGTACTACCCAAAGGTACTGTTAAAAGAACTAAGGTCGGGGCACCTAGTGCTCCGAAGCATGGTTGTCCCGGGGAAGTTCGGAAATAAATGGGAAGGTCCATATATTATACTCCGTTCGGGACGTCCGGGCTTATTCAAATTAGCTCGCTTAGAAGGGGAAGAGTTGAAACATGCCGGGCACGTGGAGCATCTTAAGCGCTACTTCACATAAGGCCTCGTTGTAACACATTGTAACACCCCTTCAAAGTGATAAAGATTATGGTTCGAATTATGCATGCCCCTTAAACAGATCCCTACCCTGGTGGATGCACTAGGGAATGGAAGAGTTTTGTGAGGTAAAGCATTATTCATAAGTAACCAATACTAACGGACTTCGAGCCACTAACTCGAAGCGTTCGTAAAAAGTCTGAAGTGACCAAACAAATGGACTCTGAGCCACCATCTCGAAGCGTCTGTAAAAGAGTCTGAAGTGACCAAACTAACGGACTTTGAGCCACCAGGTTGAAGCATCCGTACAAGAGTCCAAAGTGACCAAACTGACGGACTTCGAGCCACCAGCTCGAAGCATCCGTAAAAGAGTCTGAAGTGACCAAACTAATGGACTCCGAGACACCGGCTTGAATCATCCGTACAAGAGTCCAAGGCGACCAAATTAATGGATTCCGAGCCACCGGCTCGAAGCATCCGTACAAGAGTCCAAGGCGACCAAATTAATGGATTCTAAGCCACCGGCTCGAAGCATCCGTACAAGAGTCCAAGGCGACCAAATTAACGGATTCTAAGCCACCGGATCGAAGCATCCATGCAAGAGTCCATGGTGATCAAACTTATGGATTCTGAGCCACTAGTTCCAAGTATCCTTAAAAATAAAAAACAAGGCCCTACTTTGTGGTCATCAGGCATGCAATTTACGAAGCATACTTTTAAATGTACCAAGCATTGCGCGCGACTGACCTTATCATAACTAAGTAGCCACTCGCCCGCAAAGAGGGGCGAGGGGTAAAGGCATGATCAAATATGTCTTTAAAAATTGCATTACATGATCGATGTCATAGTATAAATTACATAATCAAATAGTGTTACTCCAGAAAATATTCCGGCACAATAACTAGGGCACTATGAAAAATCGGTGTCCAAGCCATGATAAAATCGGAGGCCGTTCATTTTCGAAGGTTAGGCTGCCTCCCTCCAGAGTTCGAAGCCCTTGGATCGACAACCTTCCTCCTAGCTCCTCTGGTAGACTTGCTCCAGGACTGCTTTCCCTTCTGCGAAGCCCTCCAATCCTTCTGCTCTTGTTAAAGTTTGGCCCAACTCCGAAGCCTTTCGGGGTTAGGCTCCGTTGAGGCTGACCCTCGCTCTTCATCAGACCGCTCTACATCGGACCAATTAACATGCTCTGATAGCGAAGAATATAGCTTCACGACTTTCCCCCTTTCTTCCTCTTCTTTAATAAAAGAAATTAATTCGTTAAGCATGTTAGGGGAAATTTTCCCATGATCCCCACAAGGAACAGAAAACCAAGGGCGCCCATCGGGTCTCAGGGCATCGAAAATAGCCCACTGATGGCAGAGCCCTTTGTTAGCTTCTAGCACCTCGAGATCACTAAGAGAAGTGCAGGACAAGCCATGAATTCAAAACATCCCGACAAAAGAAGTCTTTTTCATTAATAAAAATTGGGAACTACACAAGACTTTTACATGCAGGGTCCTAAAAAGAATCTAAACCTTTGGGTCCGAAGGAAGAGGGCTTGGCGAAGCTGTTGACGAAGCCTGTTACCACGCTAGCCTTTGGCGATGGGTTTCATTGATCCAAGACTTGGCCGCCTCCTAGCCCTTAGTCTTCCAAGCTGCCTAGAAAGCTTCCCAAGACGTTGCAGCTCCAGGTGAAGGGGACAACAGGTGCTCCCCCGAAGATGACGGGCGCCACCACCGAGTCCATCAAAACAAAGCCCCCAACATCATTGAAATGATGGAGGACTCCGAGCACAGCCACCCATCCGCAGATCTCTCCGTACCTAGCCGCGGTGGTCCCCATCGTCTTCGCCGCCATGTGGATCAACTTCAGCCGATGGGCCAGGGGCTCATTTGCCATAGCGGAGGATGAAGGGCAATATGTGCGGAAGTACTCTAGGACGCCCCGCAAGACGTCCATGGTTTCAGAGGCTACGCCACCACATTTTGCCTGCTCCGCAAGCAAGGCCTCCGTCGCGGCCTTCAGATTGGCATTTGAGGTGGCGAGCTCAGAAGCCCTCGTCACTTACACCGTCTTCTTAGTGAGCAGTCACAGCACCTCACCGGCCAAGGTGCTCCACTCGTCCCGAACATTTTCGACTTTGGCTCCAAAGGCCGCTTGCTCAGCCCGAAGCTCCTCGACCTTAGCCTCGAAGGCCTCCCTCTTCCTCTGCTCCTCTCGGAGTGTGTCCTCCAAGCCCTGAAGCCCTGCCCTCGGAGTTGGTGAGGTGATCTCGGATATCCGCAACCTTATCCTTGAGTCGGTCGTGCTCACGATCGTGGGAGGTCGTGGTCGAGCGAGCAAGGACAATGAACTGCAGAAAATGAGGTAAGTATAGAATATGGCTCTGATAAACTAACACATGCAGTGGTCAGTCATACCTAGTATGCGGCTCGCTCAAGGGCGATGCCTAACTCTATCCCTTCGGACTGTCTCATTTCGGTGACCAGCTTGGTCTCACCCACCTCCCGGTAGACCCGAGCCAAAGGCTCCAACATAGCCTGAAGCCCTGTCCTCTACGCCAGGAATGAAGCTAGCAGGGGAAGCCTCATCAACGTGCTCCGGTCATCATTGGTAGGGGAAGATATCGAACGATGGGAGGCCTCCTCCAAAGCCTCTGTGGATTGGGCGAATCGGTTGATTCTGACATGGACACTACCACTGTAGGGGCCTTTCCCTTTGGCTCGGTCCTCATTGTCGGCGCTAGCCAGGACTTGCCTTTTTCCTTTGCCGGTACATCTAGAACACAAGGTATGTATAGTTACTCGAATAATGCAGGAAAGTGGCGAGTTCAAAGCTCAGTCAGTAAGGACTTACCTCCTCCGTTTCCCCACTGAACGGGCTCCGGGTTGTCCGGATGTTGGAACAACAGGGCAAAATCTTCACTAGATCCCCCATTGATCGAAGTGGCGAAATGGCCGTAGGGACCCCCTCATCCACTGCGACCGCTCCCATCTCCGGAGGTGTTGGGCCCTCTGGCTCTAACACCTAGACCCTTCCGGCATCATCCGGGTTCGGTCCCTCAGGCTCCAGAGCCCGAACTTCCTCGGCCCCGACCTAGGCAGTGGCCTCCGGCTCCGTCGGCAGTGCGCCTATAGCATCCACCTGCTCGGGAGCCTCCATTTCCTCCATCGGCACCACTTCAGCAATGTATTGGTTAGGGGCTTCAGTCTCCGCTCTGAAGTGCCCCTCGGGGTCCCCTACCACCAAGGCTTCTATCTCCGCCGCTAAGGCTTCGTCTGATGCCCGCTCCGCTTTAGACGACTCCAGCGACGAGACTAGAGTCTAGAGAGGAGAAGGATATTTTGAAGGGGCTAAGGCCTTCGGCTTGCGAGCCACCTTCTTCGAAGGGTTCTTCAAAATGCCGGAGGTCCCCGCCTCGCCTTCCTTTTCCTCGGCACTGGGTCGGCAGCGTTGAAGTTTGGGAAGGCAGGGGCTCGATTCCGAGCGCACTCCATACCCTGTTGAACCTCTCCTAGGAACCAACCAGCTCAAGCCTCCATTTCCTCTCCACAGGGGTAGGGGCTCTGATGACCTTCTCCGTAGCCTGGACTATCTGGTCCATAGTCATCGCCACTCGCGGACCTAGGTAAGTCTAAGCATCACTTTATTAGGAATAAATAAAAATGTCTATGCAAATAATAGAATGCAGGGCAAGCCAAAAAACATGTCTACGGAGTCGAAAGGGATTTCACAGAGATCCCCCTCCGCAGTATGTTGAAAGGCAATGGGCCAGTTGGCCATGAGAGGGGGATATGGAGGACAATGAACTCCTCTGCCAAGTCATGCCTTGAGGCCGCTCACGTCTGAAGTTATCACCATCTCCCTCCAGTGCGAGATCTCTTCCGGAGGCCCCGCCAAGCTGGAATCCGCCCCCACTTCAGCGTAGAACCAATGGATGATCCAGTCTAAATACAACCGGTCATTGGTAACTTTTGCTGGGAAGTTGTTCTAGAATTTCTTCCGAAGTTGGAAGTTAATACTTCCGAAGGCCCCCAACATCGTCGAGCCGTCGGGGCCGTAGTGCTTCTTCGATTGGCAGCTAGCTTCATGCATCGCCGTGAAGATTTATGCCCGCCCTTCGGCCCTCTTGGCCCGCATGGCCCATTCAAAGATGGCTAGGCAGGCGACAGCGTTCGGGGTGAGCTATGGGAGCATCACGTGGTACAAGCGGAGGACCTCCACCAGGAGCTCCAAAGAAGGCAGTCCGAGCCCCGCATAAAAAAAAGGCTTCGAAGACCACCACCTCTACGTCTCGCGACACCGGGATGGTTTCAAGACCACGAGATCCTCACTTTAACCTCAGACCCTAGCCGTCCACAGACGGCGTTGCTCATCATATTCTTGGTGCAGGTGGTCCGCCCTAGGTTGAAGGTCTAGTATGGGAACTTGCTGGAGGGCGATCGGTGGTCCTGAGGTCCGTACGACCGAGGGTTTCCTAGAACCTCCTCCGCTACTGTCATCGCTTGTTGCTGGACCAGCGATGAGCCCATAGTGGGACCCCTAGCACTAGTCCTGGCCATCAGCAAGGAGACGATGAGGTCGAATACTAAGGATGGAGAAGAGAACAAAGACAGAGAGCTCAGTCGTCATGAGTGTAAAAGGTGGAAGGATTCGTGCCGTCGAAACCACTTTCTCTCCCCTTTTATAAGAAGGGGTGGCTTGCACTGTATGCCCTAGGGTGACTGTCGATATTCTTTTTCAGGCGACAACCCCGTTGTTGGGGGAAATTACTTCATTTCCACGACTTAAAGGTTAACCCTCCGAAGGCTCTAAGAAGGCCCCGAAGATGGTCGACTAATGCTCGAAGATACGTCAGCACGGTCGAAGGGTGCCACGATGCGAAGTCTCGGAGGACCCTCCGAAAGGAGAAAGGAGGCTTCGAAGCAGGAAGACGTGACTGATTGGACGCCCTGCTTATCCATCTACCCTGCAGCACTTTACCGTGTATAACCTTATTTATAATACTGAAGGTCATTTGTAATATAAGGGTAAATAGGTCTATTCCTTTAGCCTTTCTCCCTATAAATACCCCCCTTTGTACCTTGTAAGAAGGATCCAGAACCAGGGGTTCAAACACATACATTCGGACCTCTTGAGTTGTTATCCTTTACGGAGACTCAAGTTTGTCCTAAAAGCACAAACCTCTTGTTTGTTTGTTCTTAACTACTAAGAACCTATTGGTGTAACTTTTACGCCAACAGTTGGCGCCGTCCGTGGGGATCCAAGTTCTAAAAGCTTGTTCTCTACTGCTAACTGCACTTTGAAGAAAACTTACGGGGGGAGCCTCGGAATCCTGAGATTCCGCGCACCCTTCAGTTAAGGGCTTCTTAGTGCAGCCCGAAGGCCTTCCCTCGACCCCCCGAGTCGTTCGAAGCCTTCCATTTCCAAGACACCTCATCGACTAACCATGCCTCCGAAGCGTGGTCAGGCTACAGGTCCCCTTCGAAGGTCCCCTCGGACCAACGGAGCCGGACCCTCAGCTAATCCGACGGTTCCTGCCGGAACCGATGGGCGTCGAGCGCCCCGGGCCCTCTACCCCCCCCTACAATGCTTCAGACCGACTACGCAGCAAGCCGAGACCCTGAAGTTCCCTCCGACGAAGACGAAGGCCCTCCCGAGACCGAGGCTACGCAGCTAGCCAGGCTTCAGGAGGAGGTGTCCAGATGGAGGCAGGAAGCCGCCGACAGACTCCGCACTCAAGCCTCCACTGAAACTCCAAGAGGGCCTCCAGACGATGGAGGCCACAACCCCCAGAAGTTATACAAGTCCAGGAAGAGGCCGAGAATGCATCCTTCGACAATGAGTCTCCACTGCACCCTGATCTACAGAGAGTGCCTTTCGACCCCAAGTTCAAGGCCTCGAAGCTGCACAAGTACTCCGGGGGGTCGGACCCCGGGGAGTTCGCCCGCATCGTACGCCCTAGCTATAGAAGCAAGCGGAGGGGTACGAAGCACCATGGCAAAATGCTTCCCACTTGCTCTCGAAGGTGTGGCACTCCGGTGGTTCTGGTCCCTAAAACCAGGATCGATCAAGTCATGGGAACTACTCAAAAAGAAGTTCGTGAGCAACTTCCAAGGCACTTTCGTGCCCCGATGTCCACGGGAAGTTTGTTCCAAGTAAAAGCAGCGGGAAGGAGAAACCCTCCGAGAATACTTCACACGCTTCGCCCACACCAAGTCACAGATCAAGGGCCTTACTACCTCTTCGGTAGTTGATGCTGCCCGAGAAGGGGTGCTGAACCCGACCTCCTCAGCAAACTCCATCGGAAGCCGGTAACATCCGTAGCACAGCTCATGGCATACTTCGAGCAATATGCCAAGGCAGAGGAAGGATGCCTTCGGCGAGCTGAGGCAGGCACTACCCACCCTCCGGGAAGTCAAAAGGGAGCCAGAGGCTACCGCTCCGCCACAACCTCCACAAGACAGCCGCCCTAGCGAGTATAGGCGAGGAAAAAAAGCATTTCCGTTCGGAAGTGCTAAATATTGCACCTTCAGCTTCGAAGGCACCGGCCAGTTTCCAGCAGGTAAAAAATTTTAAGGCTGGGCCGTCAGTACCTCAAGAAGGGTGCCTGGAAGGCGCCAGAGTCATTTTGCTGCGTGCATGGCGATAATAGAAGCCATGACACGAAGGACTGCAAGACGATATTAACCCTTCGGGGTGAATACATTGACCGAAATACCAGGAGGGGTACTTCGGACCGGGTTCCACCTGCGGCACGATCGGAGCCTGTCCAAACTGTGGCCCGAGCCGGTGCCCTCGAAGCCCCTATACGGCTACCGTGGCCAGTATTATGCCACCACCAAGGCACGAAGATCCGCAAGACCGCGGCAAAAGAGTGGTCCTACCCATCTCCGGAGGGGGGACCCTCGGCAGCATGTCCAAGAGACAGCGCCGTGAGTACGTCCGAGAAGTTGGGCACATTGGGACTTCAAGTTCCGCTGAAGGGATGCCAGAATGGTCCCGTGTACCCATCTCATTCACAGCCAGCGATGCAGTAGGGGTGAAGTTTCCCCATGCTGACCCATTAGTCATCTCTGCTGATATAGCATGGGCTGATGGTCGAAGGATCCTGGTGGACGTGGAAAGCTCCGCAGATATACTCTTCGTTCAAGCCTTCGACCAGATGTGCATACCCCGGAAGCATCTACTCCCTGCAGCCCGGCCACTTCAAAGGGTTCTCAGGACCGCCTCTCGATGCCCTCGGCCAAATAGGCCTCGAGGGTTGCCTTCGGAGAGGGGCCAGCTGGCCCGAGTAGAGGAGGTGGTTTTCGACGTGTGGATGCCCCCCTACGCCTACAATGCTATCTTCGACGAGGGATTTAAACCAATTCGGGGCTATAGCTCATCACAACTACCTTTGTCTCAAAATGCCCACACAAGGTGAGTGCTCACTATTTCAGGAGACCAAGCTATAGCCAGAAGGACAGAATATGGCCACGGGCAGCCATTGGACCCTCGACAAGTGCAACAATGTGGCGGAGAGCGCCGAAGAAGTACCAGAAGCCTTGAGCCCCCCGAAGGGATCCTCGCTCAAACCAAGCCCGGAGGGTGATGTCGAGACAAGAATAATTTCAGAAGACGGCAAAGAATACCCAATAAAATTCGGCAAGGGGCTATCCTCCGGAGATAACAGCCTCATTAGAAGAAGTCGGCAAGAAGAATTTAGACATGTTTGCTTGGACCGACGAAGATATCACGGGGGTCGACCGAAAGCATCATCGAGCACAGTCTGGCTCGTCAACCTGAAGGCCAAGCCAGTGCGCCAGGGCTCCGAAGCTATCACAGAAAGAGCAAATTTAGCCAAGGCCGAAGTGGAAAAATTGTTAAAAGCTGGCATTATCAGGGAAGTGGCCCATACCGAGTGGTTGGCCACCCTGTCTTTGTAAGGGAAGAAGGATTCCAGCAAATGGCGCATGTGTATTGACTTCACATCACTAAATAAAGCATGCCCGCGAGACCCCTACCCAATGCCCCGAATAGAGATCAATTAATAGATTCCACAGCCGGCTCCGAACTATTAAGCTTCCTCGATGCTACTCCGGTACCATCAAGTATGGCTGAAGAAAGAAGACGAGGCCAAGACAAGTTTCATAACTCCTTCAGGAGTATTCTGCTATGTAAGAATGCCGTTTGGTTTACGGAATGACGGAGCCACTTTTTCCTCGCTTAATAGCTAAAGCTTTAGGCCATCAGATAGGCCGCAATGTCGAAGCCTACATGGACGATATTGTAATAAAAAGTGCTCAAAGCATCAGCATAGCATAGACTTAGATGAAACTTTTGAGAGCCTTCGAGCATGTGGAGTACGCCTCAATCCCGAAAAATGTATATTCGGGGCACAGCAGGGAAGCTGCTAGGGTACTTAGTTTCGAGCAGGGGATCGAAGCCAGTCCAACGCAAATAAGTGCACTGCAAAGAATGGCCCCACCTGAAAATTTGAAGCAAGTACAGAAGCTAGCAGGAAGGCTAGCAGCACTCAGCAGGTTCCTGTCCAGATCGGCAGAGCGAAGCCTCCCAATTTTCAAGGCACTCAAAGGCTCCGAAAGCTTCAGCTGGACGCCGGAGTGCCAAAAGAGCTTCGAAGAGATAAAAGCCTACCTTGGAACATTATCAACCTTAATTGTTCCTCTTCCAGGGGAAACATTGCTTTTATACCTTGCAGCGACAGGGTCAGCAGTAAAGCGCAGTACTAGTCCGAGAAGTCGAGCTCAAGGACAAGCTGGTACAAAACCCAGTTTATTTTGTCTCGGAGGCATTATCAGGAGCCAAGATCAGATACTCCGAGCTTGAAAAGTTTGCTTATGCTTTGGTAATGGCCTCACGAAAGCTAAGGCATTATTTCTTGGCGCATACCTTATTGTCCCACATCCGTATCCTCTTGGAGATATGCTCCGAAACAAAGATTCCACAGGCAGGGTTGGAAAGTGGGCAGTAGAGTTAGCACCCTTCGAAATCTCCTCACAGCAAGGGACGGCCGTTAAATCTCAAATTATAGCAGATTTCGTAGCAAAGTGGACTCCATCTGCAGTATGGACTCCGGAAGAACCCTCCGACGGTTTCTGGACATATTCTCCGACGGGGCCTATCAAGCATCAGGTGCCGGAGCAGGGGCAGTAATCTTCTCACCGTCAGGACAAAAGGCAATGTACTCTGCAAGGCTTAACTTTCGAACCACTAATACGTCGCCGAGTATGAAGGAATCTTGCTAGGCCTCCGAAAGGCTAAAGCACTCGGAGCTACAAGGATAATGATCAAGACAGACTCCCAAGTCGTCGCGGGACATATTGATAAAAGCTTCCAAGCGAAAAACCCACATCTCGCGCAATAACCTTCAAGAAATCCGCAAGGCAGAAGCAGCATTCAAAGGGTTTACAGTTCGAGCATACCGCGGGGCAGAAAATCAACTTGCAGATATTCTTGCGAAGGCCGCAGCAGACAGTAGACCTCCGGAGGGCGCTTTCTATGAAATTAGAGCAGCCAGCACTGACCAAATACCCTCGTCAGAAGTAATGTGTATTGAAGCTACGGATTGGCGAACTCCAATAATACTATGTTGCAAGGTAGCAAGACCCTCCGGAAGGCCAAGAAGCTCGAAAGTGCAAACGCAGAGCTCGGAATTACAAACTTATTGGGGGATATAATAAAGCCGGAGTATGCTCACCACTGCTTCGATGCATCTCTCAACTGAAGGACAAGACATACTTCGAGGCATCCACGAGGGGCTGTGCGGAAGTCATCTAGCTCCCAGAGCACTAGCAGGCAAGACGTCCGGCAAGGTTTTATTGGCCGACGATCGTCAGAGACGCCGAGACCTAGTTTCGGACGTGCAAGGCGCCAATGGATGGGCCGAAGGAGCCATCGCCCGCCAGCTCAACTCCAAGTTATGCCCCAGTATGGCCGATGGCTAGATGGGGCATGGACCTCATAGGCCCTTTCCCACCAGCAAAGGCGGATGAAATTTGCGGTCGTAGCAATAGAATACTTCTCAAAATGGGTGGAAGCAGAACCGTTAACAGCCATCACATCAAAGAATGTGCAAAGGTTCTTCTGGCAGAATATTATATGCAGGTTCGGAGTCCCCAGAGACTTAACGGTGGATAATGGGACCCAGTTCGAAGCTGATACCTTCCAAACATTCTGTGAAGAACTGGGCATTAAGCTATGCTTTCGCAAGTGCGACATCCGCAATCCAACGGAGCGTCGAGCGAGCCACGGGAATATCCTCCGGGTTAAATCGCCGAATCGTCGGATTGGCCAAGGGCTATGGGTCGAAGAGCTACCCAAAATTCTATGGTCTATCGAACCACGCAAACTAGATCAACCGGCTTCCACGCCATTCAGGTTGCTCTTCGGAGGACGAAGCCATGACCCCTACGGAGCTCAAAGGGGAGTCACTTCGCGTAATTCAGCACGAAGACGAAGATGATCGGAGTGCTTCAATAGACTTGTCGGAAGAAAAACAAGGCTTCGAGCTGTCGCCAACCTGACGAAGTACCAAGAGCACACAAAGACATGGTATGACCGAAGTCAAATTAACTGAGTTAAAACCAGGTCATCTAGTATACGAAAATGTAATAGCTCCGGGGAAGCTAGGAAACCACAAAGGGAAGGACCAATATGTTTATCTACGCTCAGGTCGCCCGGCTCGTTTAAATTAGCTAATTTAGAAGGAGAGAGTTGAAACAAACATGCGTGGCATGGAGCACCTTAAGAGATATGCTTAAGGCTTCCTTGGAATCACTTGTAACACTCCTTTTTATAAATAAAGCTAAGGGTTGAGTTTGTTTTTGCCCTTCGAACATCAAACCCCCGAGGACGCATTTCGGAGGTCGGTGCTTCTAGCAGAGCCAAGCATTTTCGGAAAAACCCAAGGGGCTTGCTGCGACCTTGGTTCAGTGGCTCCGCCAACCTAAGGATTCCAGGCTCCGGCTTGTTAGGATCCGTAGAAGAGTCTAAGGACTTAAACAAAACAGAATTTCAAGCCTCCGGGTGCGAAGTCTGTAAAAGCCGTAGGTGGCCAACCCGACGGATTCCAGGCTCGGCTTGTTAGATCCGTAGAAGAGTTAAGGACTTTAAACAAAACAGAATTTCAAGCCTCCGGGTGCGAAGTATCTGTAAAAGAGCCGTAGGTGGCCAACCTACGGATTCCAGGCTCGGCTTGGTTAGGATCCGTAGAAGAGTCTAAGGACTTAAACAAAAACAGAATTTTCAAGCCTCCGGGTGCGAAGTATCTGTAAAAGAGCCGTAGGTGGCCACCTACGGATTCCAGGCTCGGCTTGTTAGGATCCGTAGAAGAGTCTAAGGACTTTAAACAAAACAGAATTTCAAGCCTCCGGTGCGAAGTATCTGTAAAAGAGCCGTAGTGTGGCCAACCTACGGATTCCAGGCCTACGGCTTGTTAGGATCCGTAGAAGGGTCTAAGGACTTTAAATTTTTTCTAACTTATCGATGGTGACATGTGCAAAATTCGAAGATACAGTGCTCGAGCAATCATGTGCCTCCGAACCATTATATAAAAAAAGCGCCGCCACCCACAAGAGGGGAGGAGGATAGGAGTCACACATGCTGTCGAAGCATTCCGCATTAAATATTATATTCATACATCAGGAAAAAATTGCTATCTAGACCCAAAATAAACGGAGGCCCTTTCAACCCCTAGAGCTACCCCTACGGCTACTTTGCCCTTCGGAGCTTGAAGTCCTTTTTTAGGCCGGAACTTCTCTTTTTCTTCGAGCTTCGCAGCTTCTTCTGCTCCTCTTGAAGGTCGGCCCACGTCAAGAGCCTTTCGAGCCCCTCGGCAAGGTTTTCCAGCCTGGTACTCCGAATCGGACCATCAACAGGCTCGGAGGACGAAGACCCCCCTTCCCGTTCTTCCTCTTTAATGTAAGACAAAATCCCTTCGTACTTCAAGGGTAACTTTCCCCCCCGTCTCCGCGAGGAACAGAAAAGCGAGAGCGGCGATAAGGCCTCAAAACTCTCAAGAACTGCCCACTCCTTTCGAACTCGGCAGTAGTTCCAAAAGTACGAAGTCAGGGCTCGAAGGGCATGACAGAACCTAAAAAAGAGAAGAACACCCAAGACAGTACTGTTTTATAACTTTCTCATTAATTAACAAAGTTTACAAGACCACAGGTAAACAACAGCCCTAAGCAGCTAGACCTGCGGGTCGGTTGGCGAGCTGTGACCGAAGGGCGCTGGCGAAGTCGGAGTGTGGCTTCGTCTGAGCCTGCTTTGCCGCGGGCCTCTCGATCCAAGCCTTAGCAGCAACCTTGTGGTCCGCCTTCCATCTGATCGGAAAGCTCCCACGCCGAAGCCCACCTCCGAGACGGCCGCGCAGGTCATCATCCGCGAAGCCTCCAGGAGACGAACCCCAACCCGGAGCAAGGGGAACCCGAAGAGTTTCGAGGTGCGAAGAACCCCGATGCCGGGCACTGTCGAAGATCTCTCTCGTACCGTACCCCGGAATTCTTCATCAGCGACGAAGCTACCTGCCTCGTCAGCTTCGGTCGAGCGGCTCGAAGGTGCAGCAGAATTTGAAGGGCACTGGTGCCAAAGTACTCTAACGTACCCTGGAGCTCCAATGTACGGTCAGCAGTACTAGGAATTCTTTTTATCTACTGCTTCAGGCTTGCAACCTTGCAATCCAACGCGGCCACCCCGGACATCAGGGAACTCTTCATGCCATTACCTGGCTAGAGCCTCTTGAAGTTCAACCACGGCCGTTCGAGCCGCGCATCCGGCGAAGCTTCTTCGACCTCCGCCGAGAACACTTGTTCAGCTTCGGCTTCTTCGGCATGAGAGCGGAGGGGCTTCAGAGGCTTTGTAGACGCGGCCTTGGCCTTCCGTTCTTCCAGAGTTTACTCATTCAGCCGGAGAGACCTCCCGGGGCTTCATCGAGGGCTGTTTGAAGAGTAACCTTCCGGTTAAGTCGGTTAATTTCGACCTCACTGGAAGTCGCTGCCGCTGCTAGCAAGGGCGAATTGCTGCAAGGGAACAAGGTAAGTTAAGAAGCTTGATCATTCAAATAACAACTGCGGTGTCTTTTGCATACCTGAAGGGCAGCCCTTTCGAGGGCCGTGTTGAGCTCGAAGCCCTAACTTCGCTCAACGGAGATCAACTCCGATGGCAATAATCCTGGCTTTTCTCCCAGGGGCTCCATAAGCCTTCGAAGCCGCTCCGATGCTCCAAGAAAGAGCCAGAGGGGAGCCAAGACAAGGCCCGGCGTCGTCCTCGGCGCTTCGGCCTCTGAGTTGCGCCGGGAGGGCGCTGCTTGATCACCCGAAGCCCAAGCTGGAAATACTCTTACCCCGCCCCGAAAGGGGGAGAGGCAAGAACATCTTGACCTTCGCCGCCACACCTCCGCTGGAGCCACGTTGTCGGAGGCGCCGTCAGTAGTCGAGGTCGCCACGGCTGGAGCCAATTCCGTCCCAGGGAGACATCGTCCCTCCGAAGGATACTTTCTTTCTTCACCGGGCTCGGAGCCCCAGAGGAGCCGGAGGTCCACCCGGGAACTGTCTCCGAGGAAGTAGGGACGTCGGGCACCGCCGAGCCTCGATACCCCGAGAGGTAACTGTTTCAATTATCAAGGTTAATTAACATATTGCAGATAGCAAGCAAATGCCGATGAAAAAAGAAAGAGCGTTCTGGGAAATACCTCCAAGCCGTTTGAGGAGGATCGCCGGATCCTCCAGGACTTCGTACATCCGGAGGATGTTGTCGAAGTCATCCCCCGAAGTCCGACCTCGGTCTCGTCCGTCGCCACAACCTCGCTGAAACCCCTTCGGGTGCAATCAAGCGGGAAGTTTGACTCTACTTGCACTGTGACAGGCGCAGGAGGATCAGAAGGGTGACGTCAACATCCTCCCTGTGGGGGTTTTGGGGACCTCCCCCATGTCTTCGTCGATCAGAAGTAATCTTCGAAAGCCTTCGCTGTGCGCCTCCGGAGTCTTCTGTCTCTTCGGGAGTGGGGCTCCGCTCGTCGGCGACGAAGAAGACGAAGCAGCGTCAAGTGAAAGGCTTGCTTCACCCCTTCTTCTGAAGCGGGTTGCTTGCCTTTGCCACCTTTTTAGAGGGCTCGGCCGCTGCTTCCTCTTGCGGCGCCGCTCCACCAGCCGGGGCGAAGTCGGGAAGCGGCGGGGGCTCCATGCCGAGCTCTCCACACCCTGTTCGAGCGCATCCCAACTCCCTACCATTCCAGCCTCTTCTGCCATCTCCTACCGAAGGGGCTTCCGAGAATTCGCTCGGTAGCCCGGACTATGTCGTCCGGAGATAAGGCCAGAGGCGCCGCTGAAAAGTAAAAGGTATACTATAAGTTAATTAATGTGTTCATATAAAATGATGCCGGCACGGAGAAGGGTACCTAGGTTTCGAGGTCCCCCTCCGAGGCTTCGCGGATGGAGATTGGCCAACTGGCCCCGATGGGTGAGATCCAAGGCCTACGAACTCTTCGGCCAGGTCTCGCATGCTCAACGACGAGCCACAAAGCCAGCAACCCTAGCCTCGTCGTGAGCAGGCTAGGATCGGAGATGTCCGCTTCCTTCCGGAACCAAATTTCCTTGAAGAGGGCCCGAAAGGGGAGTCTCTCCTCTTCGGCGTAAAACCACCAAGTATCCAATTTGTACCATCGATCGTTTATGGCCTTCGCAGGGAATATGAAGACGGTGCTCCCGCCGTAGCTGAAAATTGACACTGCCGAAAGCCACTGTCACCTTCGAGCCCGGCCCATCTTGGGCTTCGGCTGGCAGATAGCTTCGTGGGTTGCTGCGAAGATTTCGGAGCGCCCTTCGCACCCTTCCGCCCAAGAGCCCACTCAAGAAGGCCAGGCGGTACGATTGCGTTGGGGACAACTGAGGCAGAGTATGTGGAACAGTCTAGTACCTCTGCTAGGAAATCCCCGGCTTGGACCCCAGCCAGCTTCGAAGAATGCCTCGAAGACTACCACTTCTCCCGCCGAGGCCGTGGAGTCCTACTCTGTCCCGGAACACGAGTCCTCATTCCGGCTCCCAACTCCCCATCTACACTACTAACTGCCTCTTGCGATGGACCCGCTGTGCTCACTGACTGACCAATAACGAAGCTCTGGGCCATCTTCTTCTTGGAGGGCGGACGGAGCGCCCGAGGGTTCTTGGGCCAACCGCCGCCCGGGCCCCCGCCATTGTCGTGGCCTGCTGATGCCGCCCATGCCTGCCGCTACGCCAGAGTGCTGGCCGCCAAAGGAGTGGGTGACTGGTTCTCGCCATTACGCTCAAGTGCTCTACGGGGCAGAAGGTGAGGGAAAGGTGAATTGCAAGAACGTGAATGCGTAAAAATTTCCAGTAATCCTTTCTCCTTCCCCCCCTTTTATAACCACACAATCTATACTGCTTCTTCGAGAAGTTTCACACTGCAGGTTCGGCTTCCGTCCGCTGACAGGTGTGGTTTTGGAAAGTGAAACGGCGTGCAAACGCTGAAGAAATCGACCTTACTTTCTTTTTTACAGAGGGACGGCTATTTGCGCCGAACGGTCATATTGCGGCACCCCACACGACGTCCACACTTCGTAACCGCTGCACGACGTTCCCAGCTCCGTAACTGCTCTCTCTGCACTCAGCTCCGAGCCATGCTGCTCCAGGGAGTTTCCTCACTATGCTAGAATTCGGAGACGAACGTTTTTAAAATATTGGGCTTAATATTCCGAGCTAAATCATAGTATCTTCGCATTCCCTTCAAGTCTCAGAAAATAAAATGTTCCTTTCGTATACTGCCTTCTTTCTAAAAATAGGTTCTACAGAAAGGCGATCGAGGGCTACTGTTGGGGGAAACTTTCATTCCACTCTAAAGGTTAACCTCCGAAGGCTCTAAGAAGCCCCGAAGATGTCGACTATGCCGAAGATACGTCAGCACGGTCGAAGGGTGCCACGATGCGAAGTCTCGGAGGACCCTCCGAAGGAAAAGGAGGCTTCAAAGCAAGAAGACGTGACTGATTGGACCCCTGCTTTTCCATCTACCCTGCAGCACTTTACCGTGTATAACCTTATTTATAATACTGAAGGTCATTTGTAATATAAGGGTAAATAGGTCTATTCCTTTAGCCTTTCTCCTATAAATACCCCCCTTTGTACCTTGTAAGAGGATCCAGAACCAGGGGTTCAAACACATACATTCGGACCTCTTGAGTGTTATCCTTTACGGAGACTCAAGTTTGTCCTAAAAGCACAAACCTCTTGTTTGTTTGTTCTTAACTACTAAGAACCTGTTGGTGTAACTTTTCGCCAACACCGTCAATGACAGGTGGGGCCATCATCGAGGAATGTCTGAATCGCGCCTCAAACCGTCTACAGTGGAGGGATTCAAGGAGGGACGGTTGTCAGAAGCATCGGTTGGATACCTAAGACAAGCCCTTGGGATTCTTGAACCAACGTTCGGAAAACTGATGCAATTAAGTGAATTAATCAAAGTAAATTCTAGGTGCCCATTGTTGACATAGAAATATGCCCCTGCACTTGGGTCAGTTCACGATCCAAAAGTGTGCGGATACTTAGGGATAAGCCTAAGCATAACACAACACCGACATCGCTTTCCGACTACCTTAGCCATGGTAAGGGGGTGGAGTCACCAGGTAATCAGATCACACAGAATATCCAATTAGCCGAAAGAAATATTAAACAGAACGAGTCAGAAACTGGACGAAGCCTGACTGATTTCGAAGTATGGCGCGAAGGGTGTCGCCGAAGCGTACCTTCGGTATAATGCGAAGTCCCGCCGAAGGGTGCCTTCGACGTTCGGACTGATCTGGCCGGAGATGGACTCCAAATGTATCTAGACGCAACAATCACCTCTGAACAGCGGGTTCGTGTGAATCTCCGATATAGTAAGGTACAGAATAATGATTTAGGCGCAGCGCGGTGAGCGTGACTTCGTCTGGAGCGGAGTATGGGCGTGCGAAGTTGTCGGCGAAGCGCGTTGCTTGCGGGACATGGAAAACCAACAACAACGTGACGGTCAGCACAGGTCGAAGCATCAGTCTCGCCGAAGGGTGTTCTGGCAACCTCCGAAACTGATCTCTCAGCTCTGGACTCCTCGACGAAGTGGCTCCGAACGTGGAAACTACAACAGAGTAGATCGAAGTACCAATTCAGCCTGAGGACCGAATTACTAAGTGTTGCCAAGGGGCGAAGGTAGGAATCTATTACGCAGATTAGCGGATACTTCACTAGCGAAGTAACAAGGCGATAGCAATCTATTACGTAGATTAACGTATACTTCACAGGCGAAGTAACAAGGCGATAGCAATCTATTACGTAGATTAATGGATACTTCATAGGCGAAGTAACAAGGCTTGCCACTATTCCAAGTGGCCACGGAGGGCTTCTAGGAAAACCCCGAAGAGTACGGAAAAGTAAAGTAAAAAATACGGTTCAAAGCTAGGGCTTTGTGTTGATTTGTGTTGGGGGGCTTCTGAACTGGCCTCACCCCTATATTATAAGGGCTAGACTTCTAATCTCTAAGCCTAATCTAGTGGAATTCCGTTTGATCACGAGTGAAAGACTCAGTCAAAAATCAGACTCAATCTCTAACTTTCCTCAAAGTGGGCCTTCGACCAGGCCCGCTGAAGTCTGCTCCTTGGGCCGAAGCTTCGGCGGAGTGGGCCTCCGAAGGCCTCCAGGCCGAAGGAGGTGGGCTGGCTGGAAGCTCTAAAGCCCGTAGCCTATTGGACCTTTGGCCCTGTAGGGCTTGGCCCAACTCGGGACACGTGCATTCTTGGCCCATATGCCAAAATTATTTTGACAATCTTAACCATTAATGCCATTTTTGCTATCAAACAGCCCCCTGCCTTTTAGTGAACTAAGTGAACTAAAAGCATAATGGGCTAAAGACGATACCGTTCCAAATCGACCTTTCAACAGCTTTCAAGTTGTTTTGCCACACACTTGGGAAATACCTTTTCAAGTCTTACCATTCAAAGCTCTTCGAACTCGCTCTCCTTGCGGAGATTCTACTAAATCTGCATTGCCAGGAGCAATTTTGGCTATTTTGAAAAGGGACTTCCCAACTAGGCGACCATTTACAAATTTAGGACTCTAGTGCATAAGGGAAAATCGTCTTCCAACCAAGTCACCTACTTGAAAACGATTTTGGTTTAACCTCTATGTGGCTTTAAACTACTCTCCTCTGATATTTCTATAGCTTCTAAAGCCCTCAATCTCTTATCGGTCACTCTTCTCGATTGTCTTTCCAAAAGAGTCTCATACTCACTCGACTGACAGCCATCTTGCTTTAACACTCTTAAAGAGCCAAGATCTACTTCTACAGGTAGAACGACTTCTTGTCCATATACCAACTCTATGGACTAACTTTGGTAGCACCCATGCTTTGCAATTCTACAAGCCAATAGTGCCTCGGAGAGCACTTCATGGCACCTTTTAGGGAACTCTTCAATTTTCTCTTAATGAGCTTAATCACAGTTTTAATTACTAAACTCGGCCTGACCATGGCTTGAGCATAGTATGATGAAGAGTTTATCAACTTAATACCATAATATTCGGCAAAGTCTCTCACTTCTTTAGAACAAATGAACTACCTTGATCTTTAGTGAGAGTTTGAGGAATGCCGAATCTATGTATGATATGCTTCAAAATAAGTCAAGTACCTCGTTGTGAGTCATGTTCGTGAGAGGAACGACCTCGGTCCACTGGTGAAGTAATCCGTCGCCATCAATACGAACCGATGCCCCTTTGAAGAAGGAGGTTGAATTTGGCCGATGAAGTCTAAACCCCAACCTCGAACGGCCATGGCTTTGACAATAGGATTAAGTAATGAAGCAGGAAGGTTAACTGGATATTGCCGAACTTCTGACACGCTTCACATCCTCTATAGTACTTGACGCAATCCTTCAGTCATAGTCAGCCAGTAAAAACCCGTCTTTTGAGCATCCAACTCCTTTTCTGGGTCGACTGATGAGTACCACAAAGTACTTCATGGAATTCTCCCATAGCCACCTGGGTTCGTTCATTGTCCTAAAACACTTCTTGGACTGGCCTGCGCGAAGCTGTTAAGGCTGAAGTCTCCTATCGGAGGGTCCGGGCTGCCAGAAACCCTCACTGTCCCAGGGACTTTGGCTCACGGGATCCGGCGTGCCAGACCCTTTGGGGGCGGAGTACTTCCGGCCCTGGGGCCTCGGCGCGTGGTAATCTTCGGCGGTCGGAGGGGTCCAACCCGGAGGGTGCGCCTGTCCGAAGTCACTGGCTTCGATAGTGAGACCAAACATTGGCTTTTCTCGTACAAAAATTTTCCTCTCCTTACTTGGTAGTCATATGCTTGCTGAGCCAAATCATTTGCAACTGAATTGGCCTTCTTGACACATGAGAAATTTTGAACTCATCAAAAGCAGCAACTATGTCTAGGCACTTATCCAAGTAGCTGTTTAGCAAACCATTAAAATATTGGGCACTCTTAGCCACTTGTTGCACCACTAAAAGGGAATCACCATGCGCATGAACATGTTTAACACCCATGGATTCCAACAATTCAAGCCCTAGCAGTAAGGCCTCATATTCAACTTGGTTATTGGTAGAGGGAAATTCTAAATGAGCAGAAGTTTCAAAGTGCCCTCCACTAGGTGATATGAAAACTACTCCAATACCTTGGCCATTTTTGCAAGCTGAACCATCAAAGTATAGTTTCCATGGTACAACCTCAATTAAAGCAACATTGTTACCCCAACTGACATCTATGTGGTGGTCAACTATAAAGTTGGCTACAATTGGCCTTTCATTGCTTTTAGGGTTCATAGGCCAAATCATATTCAATCAAAGCGTAAGCCCACTTTCCAATTCTTCCACTTAGAATAAGCTTTTGTAACATGTGCTTTATAACATCGGTTTGGCAAATGACAACACATGTAGTAGGGAAAAGATAGTGGCGTAATTGGTACATGCGTAGTAAAGTGATAAACATAAATGTTCCACAAACGTGTACCTGGTCTTGGCGTCCAGCAAGTGGCGGCTCAAGAACGTGACGATGTACTCTTTCCTTCTATCTCCTGGGTTAGCATGACCTCGATTATGTTATCTTCAGCAGCAATGTATAGCCGGAACGGAATTCCGGCTTTGGGTGCTCTCACCACGGGTGGCGATGACAAGCACTTTTTGATCTTCTCAAAGGTGCTTTGCTGTCTTGCCCCCCCAAGTGAACTCGGCCTCGTTCTTTATCCAGAGTATGGGGACAAAGGCATCAATCTTGCCCGACAAGTTAGATATGAAGCGACGCAAATAATTCATCTTGCCTAGCAACTTCTGCACATCTTTCTGGGATGTCGGCGCTGCAACATTTCTAATTTTCTCAAGCCTCTTAGGATAAATCTCTATGCCTCTTTTCATGAATCATGAAACCTAAGAATTTGCCCGCCGACACGCCAAAAGCACACTTGAGTGGGCTCATTTTAAGCCATACTATCACATCCTATCAAAAGCAACTTTCAAATCGGCTAAATGGTTCCCATAGAGTCCGATTTGACTACAACATCATTAATGTAAACTTCTAACATAACTCCTATCAATTCATGGAAAGATCAAGTTCATAGCACGTTGATATGTAGCACCATCATTCTTTAAACCAAAAGTCATAATGACCCACACGAATAAACCGACAAAACCAGGGCATTGAAAGGCTGTCTTGTAGACATCCTCTTCGGCATAAAGATTTAATTACAACAGCATTGCCATCAATAAAACTTAGTACTTGTGTCCTGAAGCATCATTGATTAGCATGTCGGCTATCGGCCATCGGATACTCGTCCTTCGGAGTGGCCTTGTTCAGATCCCTGAAATCATACAAACTCGTATTTTGCCGCTCCCTTTCTTTTCTACAGGCACAATGTTAGCGACCATTCTACATACCTGCATGGCCTAATAAATTCAGCTTTGAGTAGTCGTTCCACTTCTTCTTTAACTCAGTCATAGACATCCGAATTAAAGCAACGAGGAGGCTGTTTATAAGGCCTAAATCCATACTTGATAGACAGTCGATGCTCCAAGATCTTGCGGCTTAGTCCAAGCATCTCGCTATACTCCCATACGAAACAATCGACATACGACCGAAGCAACTTTATTACTTCGGCCTTTTCATCAGGCCGCAAAAATTGGTTTACAAAAGTCGGCCTCGGGATGCTACCATCTCCTATGTCAACTTCTTCTAAAGGATTGGCCGACACAAAACCTTGTCCCAATTTCTCTACTTCGCTAAAGTCCCTCGATGGCCTCGGCATACGTCTTTAGTAGACTGATACTGCTCTACCCGAGACTTAGCCAATCCAGATTACTCTTGCTAGACATGACTACTAATACAAAAACAGCGTTCTACACCAGCCAGCTTTACAGACACTAGTACAAAACGTCCTCAGACATGCTAACAAAATCGTAATCCAAAAGATCTCTACCGGAATAGACATTCTACTTTGTTGTGAACGGCGTCGATGGACACAATGTCCAATGCCACTTGGGCCGAAGTGTCTGCGGGTATGACCTCTACTTCATCGCCGTCCCACTGAATTAGGCACTGGTGCAAAAGTAGAAGGAATGCAGCAGTTCGCATGAATCCAGTCGCGCCCTAGTAGTGCGCTGTAGTTACCTTGTACATCGACGATGCATAATGTTGTTAGCAATGTCTTGTTGCCTACTATCAACTCCATGGAGAGCACACCTTGGCCTCAGAACTCTCGCCGTTGAAGCCGTTGAGCATCAAGTTGGTCTTCTTAGATCACCTCATCCCTGCCAAGTTTGTTCAATAGCGAGTAAGGCATTAGGTTAACAGTGGCGCCACCGTCGACAAGTATCCGGGAAATCGGCTTTCCGTCAATGTGACCTCTGACGTAGAGAGGCTTCAGATGGTGGCCGAGTCCTTGGGCTTCTCAAAAATAGCATTGCGCGGGTCGAGGTTCAACTGGGCGATCTCGGCCTCATCCTGTGGAAGGGCAAACTCGGCGGGCAGCGTGACGACGTTGATGTCCATTGCTCGGGGTACGGGCCCCTCAAAGACGGGCGAGTAGTCGTCGTCGAGCATGTCGTTGTCATCATCGCTCGGGCTAGGAGCCGAGTTGGTTATCTCAATCGGCTACATCCTCCATACCTGTCTTGTCGTTGGTTGAGGGCGGATTTCTTCAAAATAGCATCTCGCTCATCCTTGGCCTTCTTCTCGCGCATCTCCTGTGCCCGTAGTCATTGTAGATGCCTCTTTTGTGATTTGGACATACCTGGAGGTGCCCAAGATGGTTGTGTCTTGGTGCCGGGTGCCACTGCTTGGTTCCTATTACTCTGGCCGAGGTGGTACTGTCCATCTCGACCTTGCGTGTTCTGTATTTGGAGGGGCCTTCGTTGCGGACCCCGGCGATCAGACTGGCCTCATTCGGCCGATCGGACCAGGCTTTGGCGCGGGCTTTGGCGAAGTAGGGGACTTACCTCCGTCAGACTTCGGCGAAGGGGCCTTCGGGATTGGGACTTCCTAAGACCCTACTCTGACTGTAATAGCTTCAGACTCCCTGTCCCTTTGCCTCTTCGCGCCCATATTCTTTGACTTCGTTCTTCACGAGTCGATTCAGAGGTACCACAGACAACATGTGGATGATGCCTCCCTCCACTGCATCTTCTTGTCCCTGCCATTCATAACACTACGAAGGAAAACAAGGCATAGCATTAAGTTGTAGAGGGTAATCCAGTTGTGATACGTATGGAGCCCACGGAGTCCGTGCCCAGTTGTACAGCGGAGGCATCGGCGGCTCTAGTGGCTTCGCCCACTGTGAGCCGAACCCATCACCCGGAGGAGGGTTCGGCAGAGTCGACGGTGTCTCGGACCATATCAGTGAGGGGTCTGCCAGGCTGGAGGTATGCTCGGCCAGTGTAGGCTGAAGCCTCCTGTCGGAGGGCCCGTCCGGAGTGGTGCAGGGTTCGTCCACTGAGGGCTGAACTCGCTCTGCGCGGGGCTCAACCACTGGGATTCGAAGCCACTGTACTGGGGGTTCGGCCACTGAGGTCCGAAGTAACCGTGCGGGGGGTTCGGCCACTATGGTCCAAAGCCACCCTCCGAATGCCTTGGGCCCTGCGGCTGACTTAGTTTTTTTGGCGTGGGGCCTGTCTCCTTGGCTTTTCTTTGGTTCTTGTTTAACAACATCTTATATGTCACCTTCGTATTCTTGCGAGCCCTAGTCGAAGGAATGCTAACATTCTGCTTCCACACTCCCACTTCAGGGTTTCTAGGTATGAGTGTGCGCGCGCGTGGTTCTCCATAATTATGGCCTTCCTTTAGTTGACTCAGCATGTTCTGGCTGAATCAACATCTTCTTCTCGTCGAGGTCGACAGTGTTGACGGGGAAGGGATCTTTGTCTAGCTTCATCTTTGGATTGTGGTCTATTTTCAATCGTCCTTCTTCTATGGATGATTGAACCTGCCATCGAAAAACATTGCAGTCATTAGTTTTATGTGAATGCGAGTAATGCCACTTACAATATGGATGTTTCTTCAACTCGTCGGCAGATGGAATGACTTGGCCTTTAGGCAATCTGAGAAGCTGGTTCTTTAAGAGAAATCGAATATTTTATCACACTTAGTTATGTCAAATGAGTACTTGACCTCACTAGGCCGATTCTTGGTGGAGACGGCCGTAACTCAGAGCACGTGATAGGTTTACTCTTGGCGTTCCAAACCCATTCGGCTGCGTACATGTCGGCCCGAATCCTCTTCTCCTGACTCCTCCTCGTCGAAGTGTTCCATGACGTGGATTTTGGCCCTAGGCTTGTTAAACGTCTTAATAAATTTTTTATCTTTGGGTCGGCCTTCCTGGACCAGAGCTTGTTGCAAGACTTGGCTAACCTCTAAAAAGTTCTGGTTGTCTAATCTTTCTTTTAATCTCGGAACGCAACCCGCTAAAAGCTAGATCTACCAAATCCCTTTCTGAAATATTAAGACTAAAACATCGGTTTCTAGTGTCCCTGAAACGCTTGATATACTTAGAGACGCCCTCGTTGGACTTCTACCTAACCGATGTCTAGTGTGAGAGCCTAAGTTCTGTCTCACCCGTATAAAAGTAGTCATGGAATTTTTGTACTAATTCGTTCCATGTTTGGATGAAGTTCGGTGGGAGTGCAGAAAACCAAGTGAAGTGGTGCTGGACAGCGAGAGAGAAAATAATCTAAGTTTTAGAGCGTCTGACCCGCTAGCTTCTCCACACTTGCGCTGAAAATTGACTAACATGCTCTAGTGTGGTTTTGTTACCCTCACCATCGAACTTAGTGATTTCAGGAACTCTATAGCCGTGAGGGTATGGTATTGTATCAAAATGGTTGGGGTATGGCTTCCGGTAAACCCTATCCTGACCCCTAGGCACGAAGCCGGCGCATTCCCTAAACAGTGCGCGGATTCACTCCTCAATGTCATCTTGGCCCGCTGCCTGCGCACGCCTCTCATGTGGGGCGCGACATGCGGCGGAATATCGGCGTGCCGGCCATGGGCTTCGTCCCCATGCGCTAACTGTACGACGTGCTCGATCCTAGGCGACTGTGCATGTGGTGCGGGCAAGGCTGGCATCGGTGTAGGTGGGGGCGGCGCATGGTACGTGGTGCTAGCTTGGTCGTAAGCATAATGACTGGTCTCGACCACGAATGTTGAGGCAGGAGACGTAACGGTTTTGCCAGTACTACCGTCAATTCTGTTGTAAACATGATTTATCGGAGGTATACTAGCAATAGTGGATGATGGTACGCCTCGATAAAGTCGAACCTTCTAACATCGCCTCTACTTGGGAGCTAACTGCCGAATCTAAATGGTTGGCTAGCGAAGCGCTAACGGCTTGATCTACCGATGCGGCTATCTTTTGCTCAATCGCTAAAGAAGATAAACGAGGCGATACGGGTGTTACCTGGATCCGAGCAAGGTCGGGGACGACGATGTCGCGCTTGATGAAGCCCGCGCGTGTCTTGATGTAGCTCCCAAGCATCATGTCTTAGAGCGTATTCATCTTTGCCTCGATCTCTGCTCGGTCTTCTGCGGGAATATCTTCAAGAGTAGGTGTTAGGATGTTGCAGTTGTCAATATCAGTGCTTCCCACGGCGTCCATCGGCAGTGTAGACGTAGTAGTCATTGTAGATGTACTGGCGGCCGATGTAGATGTACTTGTCATGTTGGCGTAGCATTTCCCCAGCGGAGCCGCCAAAAAGTGTGTTGACACAGAAATATGCCCCCGTACTTGGGTCAGTTCGACGATCCAAAAGTGTGCGGATACTTAGGGACAAGCCTAAGCGTAACACAACACCGACATCGCGTTCCGACTACCCTTAGTCGTGGTAAGGGGGTGGAGTCGCCAGGTAATCAGATCACATAGAAATAATCCAATTAGCCAAAAGAAATGTATTAAACAGAACGAGTCAGAACTAGACGAAGCCTGACTGATTCGAAGTATGGTGCGAAGGGTGTCGCCGAAGCGTACCTTCGGCGTCTCATGCGAAGTGTCCCGCCGAAGGGTGCCTTCGACGTTCGGACTGATCTGGCCGGAGATGGACCTCGAATGGATCTAGATGCGACAATCACCTCCGAATAGTGGGGTTCGGCATGAAGTCTCCAATACAGTAAGGTACAAAATAATGACTTAGGCGCAGCGCGCGAGCGTGACTTCGTTTGGAGCGAAGTACGGGCATGGCGAAGCCTGCTGTGGCGAAGTTTGTCGGCGAAGCGCGTTGCGTGCGGGACTTGGCCAAACCGACAACAGCGTGACGGTCCGGCACGGGCGGTCGAAGCAGCAGTCTCGCCGAAGGGTGTTCTGGCAACCTCCGAAACTGATCTCTCAGCTCCGGACTCCTCCGACGAAGTGGCTCCGAACGTGGAAACCTGCAATAGAGTAGATTCAAAGTACAAATTCGGCCTGAGGACCGAATTCTGCTAAGTGTTGCACAAGGGGCGAAGGTAGCAATCTGTTACGCAGATTAGCGGATACTTCATAGGCGAAGTAACAAGGCGATAAAAATCTATTATGTAGATTAACTTATACTTCACAGACGAAGTAACAAGGCGATAGCAATTTATTACGTAGATTAACGGATCCTTCACAGGCGAAGTAATAAGGCTTACCACTTTTCCGAAGTGGCCGTCGGAGGGCTTCCAGGCAAACCTACGAAGAGTACGGAAAAGTAAAGGTAAATAAAATACGGTTCAAAGCTAGGGCTTTGTGGTTGATTTGTGTTGGGGGGCTTCTGAACCGGCCTAACCCCTATATTTATAGGGGCTAGACTTCTAATCTCTAAGACTAATCTGGTGGAATTCGGTTTGATCACGCGTGAAAGACTTAGTCAAAAATCGGACTCAATGTCTAACTCTGGCCGAAGTGGGCCTTCGGCCAGGCCTCGCCGAAGTCTACTCCTAGGGCCGAAGCTTCAGCAGAGTTGGCCTCTGAAGGCCTTTGGGCCGAAGGCGGTGGGCTGGCTGGAAGCTTCCGAAGCCCGTAGCCTATTGGACATTCGGCCCTGTAGGGCTTCGGCCCAACCCGGGACACGTGCATTTTCGGCCTATATTGCCAAAATTGGTATTTTGACAATCTTAACCATTAATGCCATTTTTCTATCAACACCCACCTCCTAAGTACTTCTGGCGGGGAGTCCGGAGTCAGCTTTCCCCTTGAATTTGAAGCTATGACATAACAGTTGTGAGTACCTTCGATTTATCTAGTATGAACCATGAAATTATTTCTTACGTATACTGCCTTACTCATTATGCAGGATATTTGGAGAGGCGTATTCGAGGGGCTACTATTGGGGGAAATACTTCCATCCACGTGGTGAATAGGAGTCTTCTCCAGGGGCCTAATTCGAAGTATAAGAGGAGCTGAAGCTTCGCTCCTCAGAGACACAGATGATCGACAAGGCTCCACTGAAGGGAGATTTTCTGAAGGGTTGTATGCCGAAGGGTTCAACAAGGCTTCAGTCAAGGAGAACCCCCTGAAGGGTATCCTCGTGAAGGGGCGCTGTCAAGACGGATGGGAGATCTGTTTTACCCAAGTGTTCACACGACCTTTTACCTTTTTAGCCCTTCGATGGCTAAGGAACAGTGCCCTCTATGGTGGTTGTAACTAGAGGGTAGAATGGTCTTCTCCTTATGTATCCTTGGCTATAAATACCCCCTATTTATTGAGGTATAGGCATCGAAGTCTGAGATAATCAATAGACACTCCAAATTGTCCTCGGCTATTATCCTACTCGGAGGCCTAGAACAATCCGCAATCAATCATCTCACTCAATAACCCTTCGAGGTTATTCAAACATGTTAGCGTAATCTTTTACACCAACAATATATAAGTCACAAAGGTGGAAGGCTTCGTGCCATCGAACCACTTTCTCTCCCCTTTTATGAAGGGGGTGGGTTTCACTGTACGCCCCAGGGCGACTGTCGATATTCTTTTTCAGGCGACAACCCCGTCAATGACAGGTGGGGCCATCACCGAGGAATTTTTGAATCGCGCCTCAAACCATCTACAGTGGATGGGATTCCAGGAGGTGACGGTTGTTAGAAGCGGCGTGTGACGTCCCTCCTCGTACAGACCAGGCTATCACGAGGGGAGTGGTCACTTTACAACCGAAGTCATTTCAAAGTGAAATTCATTCATGTTGTCGGTAGTCGTGGCAACACATAGTAGCGGAATTATTACAAAGAGCCGTATGAGGCATACCTCGCGGCCAAATGTTCACCACAACAGAGTTCAACAGCGGAAAACAAAACCAGTTATTTAACTACAATTATCCGGTTGGGAACTAGGCCTAGAAACCTAATCTTCACGGTACTCAACTTCCTCGACGCCTTCGTCTTCCGGAATGTATTCCTCCCCTTCAAGGCCTTCATATTCTAGTAATGGTGGGGGTGAGTACAAAAAGTACTCAATAAGTTCCAGAATGTAATATAGATGCATTCGAGATCATGAGGGCTTACGGCTTAAATATGTAGGAAAATTTCTAAGTGTACCTTCGGGATTGAGGTTCTCAACCTCAATCGAGTTTTAAGCAAGAGAAACTTAATCTATTCAAACCTTTCCCAAGTGGATCCAACATTTAAATCCTCAAGAAACACCCTTTTTCCTCATCGTACTGTCACATTATCTTGCCCGCAGAGCGAGACTACCCTTCCCGGCATCTCCTCTCGGCTCAACAATTGACCAACAGTTTACCAAACCCTTTATCACCATGACTCAGTCTAATCCCACATCTTAACTCTATGAAGCCTTTCGACTTCCCGAACACACACATGTTCGTTGCCAACCACTAAGGCTAGCCGTACACCACTAAGGCGTACTCTGGTAACGCTCCCATCCCTTCAACATTTTTGCTTTCCAAAATCAACCCAAACACTACACAAGGGAAACTTATCAATGCACGCGCCCATGACCGTGGGCATGGCTGTTCGAACAGGTTTACTTCAGCTGAAGGTGTACTCTTTACCCTCACGACACCTGTTATCCCTATGACCCGTCAATAGCATGATAACCATGACAAGGTTCATCAGAAGCGGACTAAGGATACTGCACTGCCGTCAGAACGGGTCTACGACCAAGGATCATGGGTCCACGACCCACTTTTTCCTTTAGGAATCCGAGGTGCTCTCCACCATCTCTCTTTCTCAGGACGCCTCTTCCGGGCACACTCACTTTCCCCCGAGCACCCCGTCGTGATTCCACGTCCTCCGCAGGACCAGTCCATCCCAAGCCTACTAATTCAAAACCAGGGGCAGAGCCATAATACCCGTGAGGTTGCACAATAGTGGTGCAAGATGTTGCTCCCCAAGGCTGTCCTTAATGTTATGTGAAATCACGCCACACAGGCCACGCTTCCACATAACACAACTTTTATTCACAAATCCCATGTTTTCCCATTTTTGTTTTCCAATAATTTTTTGGTACCTTGTACCGCTTTCTAAAACATTTTCTCAAATCCCAATTTTTATTTTCCCACGTTCCATCATTTCACACATATTGAGCATGAGTATTTGCAAGTATGAAATAATGTTTTAAAAGTGAATATTGATTTCACACAGCCTACCATATTACTAGGGTAAGTTGTATTCATCATCAAGGTTATCAAAGCATACAAGCATAATATCAAGGAAGGCTAGGTGCAACAATTTTTTAGGTTTTACTTGACTTAATCGCACGGGCGATGTCGTAATGGAAAGTGTATGTGTGCGTGTGTCCTATTTTGCATATAGCAAGTTTAATTTTAAATCAATTGGGATCAACATGTTCAAAGGAAAGGAACTTGCCTTGCTCAGGGAAATAGTCGGGGTCGTCGAAGTCGTTTCCCTCCGGAACTTCGGTTTCAACCCCTAATATGAGTTTAGAGTTAATAATTAATTAGAGATTTTATTTATATTTTAAAAATTTGGAAAATATTATTTATGTAAGGTTTAGATTTTACAAACTTATAGAAATTTGAATGGAATTTGTCTGAGTTGAAATGATTTTTCTACATATTTTTAAAGGTTGCAATTATATTCTGAAATTGGAAAAAGAGAAAAAATACTGTTCCTAATGGGCCGAACAGGAAATCAATTGGAAAATAAAAAATTGCACTGTTCATTTCTGTTGGGCTGGCCTGTTTCTAATTTCTAGAAATTAAACTAGAAAAAGAAAAGGCTATTGTTCCTGATGGGCCAACCAAAACTGCCCAAGGGGCGCTGCGTGCGTGCGGCCAGGCCGGCGCGTGGCCCAGCGACTGGCTCGGCAGCGGGGCCCACATGGTGGTGGCTGAGGGCTGCTGACCGGGGGGCCCACAGGTCAGTGGCAGGGAGCAGAGGAGGGCACGGCGGCTGGAGGTTGAAGACGACCTCTAACGGCCGAGACTTCTCCGGGCCATAAACTTTGCCATATTAGCTCCAATTGCCACGAAATTTTAAGGAAGGTATAACACAACTAGATGAACACATCCAACAGTTTGGATTTGGCATTAGAGCTACGGTTTAGGTTTAGACCGGCAAACAGTAGGTTCGGTTTGGGATTTTTAATGGTGAAGGCGGAGCTCCGGCGAGGCATTGGGGGTCATTTTCACCATCCTTAGGGTATTGTGGAGCTACCAATGATCTTGGATTGAGCTACGGTGGCCCGTAGTGCCCTGGCGACGGTGACCCGAGAGTACAAAATGGTGGGCTCGTCGCCGGCGAGCTACGGCTAACCTCTGTCCACGACAAGCTAGGGAACATGTTCTACTACACATGGGGATGCTCTAGCATGAATTAATTGGGAAAATGGTGGTACCTTGGTCGGAGCTCGGCGTACGGCGGCGGATTTTGGGGATTTCCGGTGGCGGCGAGGTCCAGCGAAATTGGCTACGGGATAGGGTTCACCAAGGGTCAGTGATCACGTTCCCACTCATGTAGCGAGGATAAGATCAAAGGGGAGAGGGATTGGGGGGACGAACCGTGGCGGCGGCGATCGGCTTATGCGAATTCCGGGCGCGGTCGCCCTCGGTTGGCTCCGGCGAGGGCTTGAACGTGAAGGGGGTGTGTAGGGAGTGTGTGGGTGCACTAAGGCGAGCCGGGGGGTCTTCTTGTGCGCGCGGCGGTATGAGCGGCGACGTGAGGCTTGATGGCGACAGCACGGGAGCACGTCCGGGCGTATGTAAGGGTGGTTGGAGGTGACAACTCGGTGCACGAGAGTCAGCGGGTGAGGTGGCGCTTGGTATTGGCGACGGACCGTCGGTCCGTGCGGTGTTCGTCGTACGACAGCATGGCGACAGCGTGCCGGTGCATACGGGGGTGGCACGACGTCAACGGCGAGGGCGTGGGCGTGCGGTGTGGCTGACGAGGGCGGTATGGGCGTGGGCGTGGCGAGGGTGTGGGTGGCGTGAGCGGTGGTACGGCAAGCGCGAGGGCGTGCGGACGCGGGAGTGGCGCGGCGACGCGACGCGACGCGGCGCATAGCCGCGAGCTGGAGCTCGGGCGCATGCCACGCGCGGCCAGCCACGATCGACAGGGCGTGACATGGCGGTTGGCTACCCAAGACAATCCCTTGAGATTCTTGAACCAACGTTCGAAAAACTGACGCAATTAAGTGAATTAATCAAAGTAAATTCTAGGGGCCACCTCCGAAGTACTTCCTGCAGGGAGTCCGGAGTAAGCTTCCCCCATGAATTTGAAGCTATGACATAACGATTGTGAGTACCTTCGATTTATCTAGTCCGGACCATGAAATTATTTCTTGCGTATACTGCCTTACTCACTATGCAGGACATTTGGAGAGGCGTATTCGAGGGGCTACTGTTGGGGAAATACTTCCATCCACGTGGTGAATAGGAGTCTTCTCCAGAGGCCTAATTCGAAGGGTAAGAGGAGATGAAGTTTCACTCATGAGAGACGCAAATGATCGACAAGGCTCCACTAAAGGGAGCTTTTCCGAAGGGTTCAATGAGGCTTCAATTAAGGAGAACCCCTGAAGGGTATCCTCCCGAAGGGGCGCCGTCAAGATGGATGGGACATTTGCTTTACCCAAGTGTTCACACGACCTTTTACCTTTTTATCCCTACGAGGGCTAAGGAACAGTGCCCTCTATGGCTGTTGTAACTAGAGGGTAGAATGATCTTCTCCTTATGTATTCTCGCCTATAAATACTCTTTACTGAGGTATAGGCATCAATGTCTGAGATAATCAATAGACACTCCGAATTGTCCTCGGCTATTATCCTACTCGGAGGCCTAGAACAATCCGCAATCAATCATCTCACTCAATAACCCTTTGAGGTTATTCAAACATGTTAGCGTAATCTTTTACACCAACAATATATAAGTCTTAAAGGCCTCATGCTAATATATGAAAGAACAGATAAACTAAGGATAGTAGGTTATTCAGACTAAGATTTTGCGGGATCTGTGGATACTGAGTAGTCCACATTAAGTTATATATTCACACTCGCAAAGGGAGTTGTGTCATGGAAAATATCCGAATAAACTGTGATGGTATCTTCCATGGTTTATGCCGAGTTTGTAGCATGTTATGAGTCCACCGAACATGCACTATGTTTTAAGAAATTTATTCCCGATTTTAAGAGTGAATGATAGTATTGAAAACCACTTAAGTTATACCGCGACAATGAGTCAGCACTATAGTTGTCCTATAACAACAAGTAGATTGTTGTTGCGAAACACATCTATATTAAGTGTTATATTGTTAAGGAGAAAATCCAAGATCAAGCTATAAGTCTAGAGCATATAAATATCAAGCGAATGCTTGTGGATCTGCTCACAAAAGGCTTAACTCCCACTGTGTTCAGAGAACACTTAGTCGACATGGGTTTAAGGTAAGCCTATGATCTATGGATTTATTAGGGGCCCGAAATAAGGTAAGATTCTGTTTCAGAATGGAAATGTGTAATGTAGTTGTTGAGTTGCGTAGTACGTAACTGACTATTATGATACAACATGCTTGATGCATTTATCTATAATGGAATAAATATTATGTTTAGTACAAGTTAAGAACTAAGTAGAGATTTGGGAAGAGAATGTTAGCTACAGATCTTCCAGGAGGAGAGGGGGACTAAATCCCTCTCCTCTCTGTGCGCAAAGGCCATGCACATGCGCCTGATCACCCAGCACCTTGATCAGGAGCGCCCAACAGAATTTTGTTAGGGGCCCCCTGTTGTGCGACACTATAAAAGAGAGAGGTTGAGTCCATATGGTAGTTGATGCAACCATGTTCCTCTGCCTCTACCCATACCTTAAGTCCTAACCGATCTAAGTTGATAGTGTCGAATCAAGGGAAAGGTATCCTAACTCTTCCTCACTGTCGTCGTCGGGCCTCAACACCAGGACTGACCATGGTGTCATCTTCGTCTCGGGGCAAATAGAAAGGTACCCTAAGCACCTTACTATTTTATTCCTAGCGAACATAAGACCCCCTTAATTTCTATCACATACCGCCTGTACATGCTAACATGCCGCAGTAGACAGAGTCGACGACCAGAGTTCGCGGTCTCCTCGTCGTTACGCCGCGGCCCGCGGTGATATGATTTTCTTGGCTTCTTGGCGTCAGGTTTCAGTCTCTGGGGCAATTGAACCTCACAAAGACACAGTAGTTTCCCTGAATACAATCTCAGTGACGTACGAACGGTACATCTACTGCGATATACTCCTCCTATATAGGAGTATGCCTACAATCTGCGGAGCTGTGTGGCTTATCGAACGTACACGCCATATTATTTCGCCTGCCCATGCGCCAAGGACCATCACGATCGAGCTACCTAGCCAGCTATAGGTACTGCTTGGCAGAAGAGTAGTAAATGCCATTAAACACTAAAATAATACAGATTGACAAATCTTTATTTTATCGATTATAATTCTTGTAGTCGGACAAACATCAAAGTTTTAAAAGTTATTAACGAGTTTTTTTTAAACTTATTTCGTTCTTCTCAAAATATATTAAATTTTAGATCTAATTAGATTTATTAAAAAGATGAGAAAGAAGAATGCACTACTTTTTTGACGAGTATTTCAAGAGTTGAAGTAAAATAATGAATAAATAAGTCCGAGTATAATACAAATAATTTAAAAAATTACATTTATTAACTATTATATTTAATATAAATTCTAAACCATAAATTTTGTTATACCGTAAAAATATAGAAGAAAAACCACCGACAACTATATTAAAATATTGTCACCCCTGCAGTTTATCCACCCTTTTGCCAGTAGTTACCTTGTGTAGCATTTACTAGCACCCAACCCAAACAATACCTGCATATAATCAATATCCGATCACATCAGCGGTCGCGCGTGCCGATCGATCGATCGATCGACGCAAGTCATTAGCCACGCAACAGGAAACAGCAGCGGCGTCGCGTCGCGTCGCTCGTAATTAATTGGGTCGGTTCGGCAGTTAAGTTGATACGGCACGGCCGGCCGGTAGAGAGCTAGATGCGGTTTCCATTCATGGACGCTGGCCAACTGCTTTCGAACCATCAACGCGTTGCCTCCTCCGGGCGAGGCCATGTCACGTCACATGCTTGTTCCTGCCGATAACTACGAGGCGCATGCTTGCCCTTGCCCATGGCCTCTTCCTGCGACGACGTCGTCTTACGGTGCCGCACGATATAACAGATGGCTCCCAGGAAGCCGGGATTATCATTTCAAATAGAAGATTTTGTCTGGGTAATCGAGGTGCTGATCTTATGATCGACGGTTAATTGTCATGTCACGCGACGTCGATCAAAGGCAGAACTGTGCCGAATTCTTGTCACAGAAAAGGCTTGGAGCAACTGCAAAAAAATAATGGTGACCCACCGACCATTTATCATATGAAACATAGAACCCCGGTTTCACTGACGACCAGCGTTTGAGATTCTAACCATTTCATGAGCCACCTGAAATGTTGTGAAGTCCAATTTCCGATCGTTGCAAAATGGATCTCAACAACCACTGTGCATCATCGGATCCGTCAATTACATTCTACCTTTATCTTCTTTTATGGTATCGGCCTTCCCAACGATAAAGGATGTCGTTTCATGAAATCATGTCGATATCGAATTGTTTGGATGTTTGGTGAAAACGTCGAGCTCACCTGTTACCTGTACACAGATACAGCCATGCATGGTGAAGAAAATGCGCGTGCAGTCTCCGGTTAAATACCCGATGAATAATATTAGCGCATGGATTACTTGGGGGAAGTATCCTGTGCACATCGGGGAAGTATCCTGTGCACATCGGTTAGCCGTGCACATGGTGCACATGTGAGATCTCCACCTTCAATCTGTAATCCAATGGACAACAGTAGCTGGGGGTTATCGCAAATAACAGAATGGGGGAGGTGGAATGTGTTTTCTGCAAAATGATCTGGTGGAGCTGTTGTCCATTGGATTACAGATTGAAGGCACTACAAGAAAATAGAAAGTTTTCGTCGGCTATTTTATCTTCCGTCGGCTTTTCGAAAAGCCGACGGAAGTTAGCTAACTTCCGTCGGCCTAAAGGAGCCGATGGAAGTTAAGCTAACTTTCGTCGGCTTTTCACAGTAGCCGACGGAAGATAGAGGCATTTTTCCCCGCCTGGTATAAATCCCTTAATTTCCGTCGGCCAGCATAAAAGCCGACGGAAGTTAAAATTAACTTTCGTCGGCTTTAGATGTGGCCGACGGAAGTTACACGCGCTTTTTTTTTTCCGCAGGCCGCGCCTCTTTTTCTCAGCCCATGCCTTGTTTTAACCCTAGGTTTTCCCCTTCTCTCTTCTTCCCCACCGCCGCCTCCGCGCGACTACGCCCGCCGCCTCCGCCCGCCTCCCCTAGGTGTTGGTGCAGCAGGTGGGTGGAGGACTTCGGCGCGGCTTCGCTTCTCGGGTAAGCGTCGCTCGCCCGGATCTGGAATGCAGTTGTCCAATCTCTGTGTGTGCGCTAACTCTCTGTTTATGTTTTCTCTTCGGATCAGGTGTCGTGCAGAGCAACGAGTCCTCCGCAAAAGTCGATGATCTAGTAGCTAGTAACGCTGCTCCTACTGAGGGTTCTGCAGATGCTGAGGACGACAAGAAGGCTGCTGGGGAGATGGGCTCTGAGGAGAAGCCGTCAAAGCCGACAACAACGGAAGCTCCGCAACAGGAAGGTAGCGCACCAGGGCAGGAGACATCTCGCATGATTGATGTGCTTTTCTTACCTAATTGGCTAATGTACAAGTCTAAAAAGTGTTAGCAATATTGTTAATATATCTTTATGAGGTCGAGTGAATTGCAGGAAGCAAAACATTGAGAATTATTTTTGAATGCTGTCATTTGGACGTACTTGCTTATGCTGGTAATGTTCATTTATGTTGTCTGTAGAACACCACTTTTATTTGCTATGCTCAAAAGCAGCAGTTTTTTTCACATCGCATGTGTGCCACTTATTTGATGTGTTAGCTTTCCAACTAGAATATTCAATTAGGATGACAGATGTGGCTGATTAGCATTGTTATCATGCCCAGTGTTTTGGGAATAGCTATTAATCATCAATGTGAGCTATGCATGCAGTCTTTTTGATATATGCATTCATCATATTGCCATTCTGTTGTTTATCTACTGATTAGATCTCACTGCTCCTTTTAAAAGATTCTTATTTTAGATGTCTGAAGGATGTTTTGGAATGCCATACTGTTAATATTTTCTCTAACAATGTTTGTGAATGCTATATTGTTTTCTACTTTCTAGTGCTGTTGAGATGAAATCTGTACTGTGGGATGCAGTTGTCCAATCACATTGGCTCTTTTATATGGTTAGCCTTGCAATGCTATATTGTTTCTGATATGCTACTTATACGAAAATGTGTTTTGTTGAATTCTTCATTGCATTGCTGTAGAGTTTAGACCATTTACAATTGGAACTGCAATACTATGGTATATGTGTTCCAGTTTTTTATATAAGTGGTTTACCCTTGTGTACAAGAAATATTCGAAAGCTAACCTAACAATTCCCTGAAAACTGGCATCTCATTGCAGTCTTTTGGTCTAGTCAGATTAGGTGGGAGACTGAAACTTTGGCTCGGTAGTCAACTAGCAAATTTTCTTTTTTTTTGGATTTTTTAGTTAACTTCCGTCGGCCAACATTAGCCGACGGAAGTTATTGGCCCGTCGACAAAAAAGAAAAAAGAAAAAAAGTAATTTCCGTCGGCTAGCATTTGGCCGACGGAAGTTAACGATTTCCTGGTAACTTCCGTCGGCTAGGTTTGGCCGACGGAAGTTAGCTAACTTCCGTCGGCGGCCGACGGAAGTTAGCTAACTTCCGTCTACCCGCTTCCGTCGGCCAAATGCCGACGGAAGTTAGCCTTTTGCCGACGGAAGTTAGCTTCTTCCGTCGGGAAAGGGCTAACTTCCGTCGGCTTTGGCCGACGGAAGTTTCCTGTATTGTTGTAGTGAGGTGGAGATCTCACATGTACACTATGTGCACGGTTAGCCAATGTGCACAGGATATTTCCGTAACGTCGGAGACATTGGCGGGCACGCATGGCTACTCAGCGCTGAGTTTGTTAGATTTGTGCATGGCTGTTCTGTTTGTTGCACGTAGCCATGAAGGCTGTCATTTCGCTGGGCGTTAGCTTAGTGCGTGCGTGCGTTGTATCAAGCTATATATTACACTCTCCCTCAATAAACATGTTGCTGTTGGTTCATTTTTCTTTCTCTTCATGGTATCAGTGACCGAACCTCAAACCTCTTTTCTCTTGTTCGGCTAAACTACCTTCCGCTGCAATGGCTTCTGAGACATCCTCCACTCAATCTGCGTCCAACCCCTCAACACACCCCTCTCCCTGCTGCTGCAGCTTCTTCAGGGTTCAACAGGTGAACATTCGTTCACATGTTCCCCTCGTCCTCGATCTCAAGGAGCCAAACTATTGCCAATGGCGTTGCTTCCTCGACTCGGTACTCAACAAATTCGGCTTGACGCCACATATCTCCTCGCCACCCCCTCGACCAGCGTGACGCTGAGTGGATCCTCAACAACCACAGCGTCACCAATTGGCTCTACACGACAATCAACAAAGGTGTCTTCGACGTCGTCTACCGGCCTCAGGCATCGGCCTTCACCATCTGGACTGCCATCGAGGGCCTCTTTCACGACAACGAGCTTCACCGCGCAGTTTACCTTGAGGCTGAATTCCGTAGTCTCCAACAAGGCGACCTCACCACCAACGATTATTGTACACGCCTCAAGTCCCTCTCCAATGCTTTTTGAGACCTTAGCCAACCCATCTCCGAATCATCGTAGGTTCTCAATCTTCTTCGCGTGCTCAACCCTAAGTACCGCCACCTTAAGCCGGTCATCACCGCCAAATCACCGCCGCATACCTTCATGAGCACTCGGTCCTTCCTTCTTCTCGAAGGACTGTGCCAGCAACACGACGATAAAATGCAGCCTTCTCATGCCTTTGCCGCCGGCCATGGATTGCCTACTTCTCGTCTAGTCGGCACTGCCTCCTCCAACAACTCCAGCACACCTCCCAGCAGCTCTCGTCCCAACTCACGCTGGAAGAAGAAGGGTCGCGGCTCCGGCTTCACCAACACACCCTAGGGACCAACCGGTGGCAACAACCTCCCTACCCCAGGTGTGCCATGGAAAACCGGCTACAATCCCTGGATTGGTCTTGTTCAAGCCTGGTCGATGCCATTCCGGGCTCCTAGCGCAGGCATCCTGGGTCCATGACCCCCAGTTCAACCATAGCAGATCATGGCGGCACAACACCATTCGACTGGTCCCCCTACACCACCTTCTACCTCTTGGGATCAACGGGCTCTACTCTCCTCCCTCGCCATGGCTGGTACCCATCCGCCACCTTCTGCCAGTGAGTGGTACTTCGACACCGGTGCATCTGCTCATATGTCTAATCAGCCTGGTATTTTCCCCTCATCTTGCCCTGTTTCCTCTCCTACGTCCATCACTGTTGCTAATGGCTCGATTTTGTCGGTCACTCACACAACGACCATGTCTTTTCCCTCTACAAATTCTTTACTTCTACGTAACATTCTTATTTCGCATCCATGATTAAAAACTAATCTCTGTTCGGCAGCTGACTCGTGACAACAATGTTTCAATTGAATTTGATCCATCTGGTTTTTCTATTAAGGACCTTCCAACATGAACAGTGAAGCTCCGATGTGACAGCTCCGGCGATCTCTACCCTCTCCGCATGCCTACTCCAGTCGCCTATTCCGCTACATCCACCAGCAACGACTTGGCCATCCTGGTCATCAGACTCTCTCCACGGTTCTACATAATTTTAATTTTTCATGTAATAAGTCTGTCCCTCATTTTTTTCATTCATGTTGTCTTGGCAAGCACGTTCGACTGCCTTTTGTGTCTTCCATTAGCAAAATATACTTTCCATTCCAATTAATTCATGCCGATATCTGGACTTCTCCCATTTTAAGTTTTTCTGGCTACAAGTTCTATCTTGTTTTATTGGATGACTTCACCCACTACATCTGGACATTTCCACTGTGCCAAAAAATTGATGTTTTTCCAATACTGCAAACATTCCTCGCCTACGTACAGACTCAGTTCGGTTTTCGTGTGCTTGCATTTCAAACTGACAATGGATGTGAATTCATCTCTACTGTTGTTCAGCATATGCTCTCTGCTGCTGGAACTGCCATCCGTCTTTCGTGCCCATACACCTCGTAGCAAAATGGCAAGGCGGAGCGCATCCTTCGGACTATAAACAACTGTTTGCGTACACTTCTTCTTCACAACGCAGCCCCCTTGGCGTTCTGGGTGGAGGCCCTCTCTACAACGACGTTTCTCATCAATCGGCGCCGCTGCGGCCCTGCCTCGCCACCGGCACAACCACATCCTATGAGTTGCTGTTCGCCGTCCCACCCGACTACACCGCTCTACGTTTCTTCGGCTCATTTTGCTACCCCAACCTGTCATCTACAACTACACACAAGTTGAGTCCGCGGTCGGTGGCGTGCGTCTTCATCGGCTACCCTGCAGAGCACAGTGGATTCAGGGTTAACCTTATCAGTGATAAATTTCCGATAAATCCGATATATCCGTATTATTATTAGGGTCCGATATATCAAGCTTATCACCCAAAAATTTCGGAATTTTGAAAATAATTTTGAAATTTTATCAGGTGACTCTCCAGCTTTCTCCGAGTATCAATTTAAAAGCAAATCGATGGTAAATTCTTCATTTGAAATTGAAATTTTTCTACTATCAAAATACAACGTATATAACACCGTGAAAAAATTTTAAAATTTTCCGGAACAATTTACTATTTTAAATTTATTAATTATATATCTATGATTTATATTAAAATAAGTCAAATTTGAACTACGAGTGCATGAAATAATTAACCAAAATTTATAGAAAAATCATATTCATATTTTTAGTCCATTTGTAGGCCTTAACCACTAAATTGAAAGAAATTTTGAAAAATCTAGGTTGCGACACTCGATTGGCACTGTGGAGCTTCATGGTTTTTTAATTCTAAAAATATCAAATAAAGTCTAAAAAAAAGATATTTGTCATGTTGTTACAATTTGACATTTAGATACTACGATAAAATTGAAAAATATTTCGAGAATTTTGTAATGCAGGATGTTAAGAAAGGAGGAGAATCTCCAATGATTAATTATGATTTAAAGAATGAATAAGATGAGTTTGAAATCAAATTGATGGTTAAGTCTTCGTTTGAACTTGAAATTTTTATACTATAAAAATACAATGTATATTATCCTATGAAAAAAATTTAAAATTTTCCAGATCAGTTTACTATTTTTAATATATTAATTGTATTTCTATGATTTATATTAAAATAAGTCAAATTTGAACTACAAGTGCATGAAATAATTAACCGAAATTTATATAAAAATTATATTCATATTTTTAGTCCATTTTTAGGCCTTAACAACTAAAATGAAAGAAATTTTGGAAAATCTAGGTTGCGACACTCGGTTGGCAATTTGGAGCTTCATGTTTTTTTAATTATAAAAAATCAAATAAAGTCGAAAAAACGATATATTTTTCATGCTGTTACAATTTGACATTTAGATACTACGATAAAAATTTAAAAATATTCTAAGGATTTTGTAATGCAGGATGTTAAGAAAGGAGAAGATTCTCTAATGATTAGTTGAGATTTAAAGAATGAATAAGATGGGTTTGAAAACAAATCGACGGTTAAATCTTAGTTTGAATTTGAAATTTTTTCTACTATTAAAATTCAATGTATATTATTCCATGAAAAAATTTGATATTTTCAGGATCAGTTTACTATTTTTTATTTATTAATTGTATTTCTAGGATTTATATTAAATAAGTCAAATTTGAACTACAAGTGCATGAAATAATTAACCAAAATTTATTAAAAAATAATATTCATATTTTTAGTCCATTTGTAGGGCTTAAACACTAAATTAAAAGAAATTTTGAAAAATTTAGGTTGCAACACTCGATTGGCAATGTAGAGTTCATGGTTTTTTAATTCTAGAAAAATCAAATAAATTCAAAAAACGAGATATTTTGCATGCTGTTACAATTTGACATTTATATAGTACGATAAAAATTTAAAAATATTCTGAGAAATTTATAATGTAGGATGTTAAGAAATGAGTAGATTCTCCGATAATTAGTTATGATTGAAAGAATGAATAAGATGAGTTTGAAAGCAAATTAAGGTTAAATCTTTTTTGAACTTGAAATTTTTTATACTATCAAAATACAACGTATATTATCCCATATAAAAGATTGATATTTTTCCATATAAGTTTATTATTTTTAATTTATTAATTGTATTCCTAGGATTTATATTAAAATAAGTTACATTTGAACTACAAGTGCATGAAATAATTAACCAAAATTTATAAAAAAAATTATATTCATATTTTTGGTCCATTTGTAGGCCTTAACCACTAAATTTAAAGAATTTTTGAAAAATTTAGATTGCGACACTCGATTGGCAATGCAAAGCTTCATGGTTTTTTAATTATAAAAAAATCAAATAAAGTCTAAAAACCGATATATTTGTTATGCTGTTACAATTTGACATTTAGATCCTACGATAAAAATTTAAAAATATTCCGAGAAATTGTTAATGCAGGATGTTAAAAATGAGGAGATTCTCCAATGATTAATTATGATTTAAAGAATAAATAATATGAGTTTGAAAGTAAATTAACCGTTAAATATTCATTTGAATTCAGTTTACTATTTTTAATTTATTAATTGTATTTCTAGGATTTATATTAAAATAAGTCAAAATGAACCGCGAGCGCATGAATTTATTAACCAAAATGTATAGAAAATCATATTTTTATAAATTATTGAGTGTAGTTTTTGATGTTACAAAATTTAGAAATGATATATGTTTATTTCTGTGTAAAATAATAAAAAATTTTAAAATTTGGCCGAAATTTTTTGTCTATCACCGATAAAATTCCGATAAATCCGATATTCCCGTTTATCACCAACCTCCGATATTTTTTATATATCGATATAGTAAACCCTGAGTGGATATCGCAGCTACGACCTCGCCTCTCGACGTGTGCTCACCTCACGCCATGTTGTCTTCCACGAGCACTTCTTCCCGTTCAGAAAGCCATATACGCCGGTGTCTACCTCCCTCTTCGACGATCCCGCCAACAACGACGACGTCGATGTCCTGGACTCCTGGTGTCCCCGGCTGCACCAACCGCGCCAGCTCCTGCTGGGCCCACGTCTTCGCCGGCTCCAACCGCCCAAGCTCCTGCAGGGCCCACGGATGGCGCTTCTTCGTCAACTCCGCTGATTCTGCACACCAGAACTGCTTTGCCGTTTCTGCCTTCGTCCCCGAGCGAACCAACATCACCTCACATGTCACCTCGACATCCTATGGTGACACGCGCATGGGCCGGCGTCCACAAACCGAACCCGCGCTACTCCCTGGCGACCACATCGCCTCCGTCCGGGTTGCACTTAAAGATCACAACTGGCTCGGCACGATGCAAGCAGAGTACGACGCTCTCCTCCAGAACGGCACATGGGAGCTAGTTCCTCGTCCTCAAGGCGCGCACGTCATCTCCGGGAAATGGGTTTTCAAGCAAAAACTACATTCCGACGGCTCGCTCGAACATTACAAGGCGAGATGGGTGGTGTGTGGCTTCCATCAATGTCCTGGTGTCGACTTCGGAGAAATCTTCACGCCTGTCATCAAACTGGCAACAATTCATGTTGTCCTCACCACCATTGCCTCCAAGCAGTGGCCAGCACACTAGCTTGATGTGTCCAACGCTTTTCTTCATGGCAATCTACAAGAGCATGTGTACTTCCATTAACCCATAGGCTTTGCTGACCCGAATCAACCAGACGCCGTCTACACCCCAAATTTTCAAAGAAATAAAAATATCATTTAATATATTTTCCTAGAATTATTTATTTTGGAAATACCTTTAATGCCCCCAAATCCCCCCCTCGCCGGCCAGAACCCTAATCCCCCTCGGATCCGCCTCACCGGCCCCTCTCCCATTAAATTGGCGCCATTACTCGGTCCCCCACGCCCGGCCGACCGTTTCCCCTCGTTAAGCCTCGCGATTACACCCCGGGATCGCGCTGTGCGTGCATGGCTGAGCCTCACCGGTGCCATTGAAGAGTGTAACACCCCAAATTTTCAAAGAAATAAAAATACTATTTAATCTAATTTCCCGGAATTAATTTTTTGGAAATACCTTTAATGCCCTCCTTAAACTTTTTGAACTAGAACCTAGACGAAATGACCAAACCAGGGGCTAGAAAATTTTGTATATGATCCCAAGGCCTAGATATATTTTTGAGAATTTTTACAAATTTTTATCAACCTTGGAAGTAGCCCAAATATTTTAATCTATTTTCTGTAATTATTTTTATTCAGAAAGGTATTGAAACAGTAACGGGCCTCTCCCTCCCTTCTCTCTCTCCCGGCCGGCCCATCCTATTACCCCGCGCGCCTCAGACTGACACCCGGGCCCCTCTCGTCAGAGACCCCCTCCCTCCGCGCGCGCGCCCGACACCTCGGCCCCACCTGTCGGCGCCAACCGAACCCCTCGCGCCCGTCCGCTCGACCCCACCCGTCAGTCTCTACGCCCGATCGCTCGTGCCCGCTGGCATGTGGCCCCCGCCTGTCAGATCCTTCGTCTCCGCGAGATCCGCCCCCAAACCCCCCCTCGCCGGCCGATGCCATAACGCGCCTCAGATCCGTTGCTCCCGACCCCCTCCCCTCAAATTAAGCCCGGCGTTAAGTCGCCCGATCCCCAGCGACCGTTTCCCCTTTTTAATTCAGCCGAATCGCGTCCAGGTTCAGTGAACCCCCTTTTGCAACCGAGCTCGCCGGCGTTTAAAACCGCGTTTACTCCGGCCTCCCCTGATTACGCCCCCCTGCCCCCGCCGGTGCCTCTATTTAAACCCTACGCCTCCACCGCGTCCAGCCCCCACGCCAATTCGCACTGAGAACAAACAGAGCGCTCGCACTTCATCTCTTAACGTAGTTTCGCCACCCTCGTTCCAGCCGTCGCTCGCCGTCGCCGGAGTCTCCCTCCGTCCTCGATGACCGCACCGCCGTGACCATAGCGACCACCCTGATCTCGGCCACCGCTCCATCGCCGATGAACCCCGCCGGAACGCCATCGCCGACGAGGACCCGAACACCTTCGCCATCCTTGCTCATCGCCGGCCACGCTCCGACGACCCCAAGTCCCTCCGACGGTACCCTCTTGACCCCCACAGTGTACTGGTTTCGTTTTAGCCCTTAGAACCGATCGCCGTAGCCCGCCGTGGCCGCTGTACCCTCGCCATCACCGGAGAAGACGACCGGCACGGGCCGAGTACCCGTGCCGTGTCGGATCTAATCTCAGCCGTGCGATCTAGATCTAACGGTACCGATTAAATCCCCTGTGCGGTTTAATCTGCGCCGTCGGATCTGAGCAAAGGGGTACGTTTTAATCTCGTGCGTCTGTTAGTTTTAAAAACCCGCATTTAATCTGGAACGTCCATCACGTACCGGTTCAGCGTTTTAATCCTGGCCGTCCGTGATAACTTAACTCCCCCGCCTCACCCGTGACCGCCCGATCGCGATCCAACGGTGGATCTTGATCTGGCGCACGCGCACAGTGCGCGGGTTCACCGTGAGCCCGGCTCACCGTGGACCGTCGACTGTTTTGGATTTAATTTAAATTTAAGAAATGGTTTTAAACTTCTAAAATTCATATCTGGCGCATTTGAACTCCAAAAATTATCATTTCAATTCCAAAATTTTGTAATTTTATTCTATACACGTTAGTACAATAAAAACAGTATGTTTACTTTGAATATTTCATTCTTATTTATTTAAGTATTCAAATGCCCTTAGGTTAAAATGCAAACTTTATTATTTAAATTTCAATAAAATTTATATTTATTCATTTTCTGTTAATATAATGAAACCACTAAGTTTTCTCTGAACCTTCCATTTTAAATTAATTAGAAAACTTAAAATGAGATTATTCACAATTAAAACCCCTTTTATGAGGAACAATATTCCATTTTAGTTCATTTTAAATTATTTATAAAATAAATTTTAGAAACTTAACAACTTGGTTTTCTTTATTTTGGACCAATCAAAACGTATGTGTTTGTTGTGTGGTTTTGTATTGTTTAATTGAATGATTATATTTATTTTATTTTATTTTATTCTTATTGGGAAGACTACGACGCCGCCGAGGAACCGGAATACTTCCCAGAAGTTCCTCCCTCCCCATTCGCTGAACAAGGCAAGTCACCAAACCAATCTTTTGAGCATATTGAACCCATGTTTTATTAAACTATCGCTAAAACATATAGGATATACATGCATTAGTCAAATGAAACCCTTACAATCACTACAACAATCCAGGAAACTTTCGTCGGCCAAAGCCGACGGAAGTTAGCCTTTTCCCGACGGAAGAAGCTAACTTCCGTCGGCAAAAGGCTAACTTCCGTCGGCTTTTGGCCGATGGAAGCGTGGAGACGGAAGTTAGCTAACTTCCATCGGCCAAACCTAGCCGACGGAAGTTACCAGGAAATCTGTAACTTCCGTCGGCCAAATCCTAGCCGACGAAAATTATTTTTTTTCTTTTTTTTCTTTTTTCTGTCGACGGGCCAATAACTTCCGTCGGCTAATGTTGGCCGACGGAAGTTAACTAAAAAATCCAAAAAAAAGAAAATTTGCAAAATGACTACCGAGCAAAAGTTTGAGAGAGGAGCATATCCAATCTCCTACTTTCTTTCATAACATCAAAGCTCGAACACAATAGAGAGAGTTTTAACTCAAACTCACAGATGCATTTCAGAACTCGTGCAAAAATAGTTCAACATGCCATCTATTCAACAAATTCAGTACACAATCAACTCAGTACAGCTAGATTAAACTCAGACTTTGACCAGTAGCTAAATGAACCAGAAACACCAATCAGTTCAGAATAATTTTTCAGTTCAACTCAAGTCTGAATCAATAAGTCTCAAACTTGACTGAATTACTTGTAAACAAATCAGGATATCAATGATACAAACCAATTCATATTAGCCACAGCTACCACACATCAACAAGTTTCTGTTGAAACAAACTCAGACAATCTGCTGCAGTTTTTTTCAGAAAAATAAGAAAAGAGATCAGATATTGAATTAGATTTCATACACAACTGATCGGAAATAGTTCAGTTCAAAACTAATTACACTTCTCTGAAAATCAGTTCAATCAATTAGGAAATACACAAACAGTTCACAGCATATCCAATGCAAAATAGTATTTAGATCTTAATCACTAAAATTGATGATGTGAATTGATCCATGTAGACGGTAACCTTGCCGGCGCGCGCGGCGGAGGCGGTGAACTTGTCGGCGAGGGCCTGGATGACGCCGCGGTGAGGGATGGCGTTGTTGAGATCCTGCAGGCGCGCCTCCATCTCGGCCACCTCCCCCTGCGTGAACCGGAACGCCGGCCCCCCGTTGCTCGGCGGCCGCCCCATCCCACTCCTCCTCCTCCTCCTTACTACGACGGCGGCAGCGGCGGAGGTGGCGGGAGGCCAGGGAGGCGGACGGAGGCGGCGGCCGTATCAACGTCCGTGGAGGCGGCGGAGGCGGCGGGAGGCCGGGGAGGCGGGCGGAGGCGGCGGAGGCCGTGGAGGCGGTAGAGGTGGGCGAAGGCGGCGGGATGGAGGCCGGGGAGGTGGGCGGAGGCGGCGGGAGGTGGCGGGAGGCCGTGGAGGCGGCGGAGGCCGTGGAGGTGGGCGGAGGCGGCGGGAGGCCGTGGAGGCGGCGGAGGCGGCGGGATGGAGGCCGGGGAGTCGGGCGGAGGCGGCGGAGGCCGTTGAGGTGGGCGGAGGTGGCGGAGGCCGTGGAGGTGGGCGGAGGCGGCGGGAGGCCGTGGAGGCGGCGGGAGGCCGTGGAGGCGGCGGAGGCAACGGGAGGCCGGGGAGGCGGGCGGAGGCGGCGGAGGCGGCAGAGGTAGGCGGGGGCGGCGGGATGGAGGCCGGGGAGGCGAGCGGGGAAGAAGAGAGAAGGGAAAACCTAGGGTTAAACAAGGCATGGGCTGAGAAAAAGAGGTGCGGCCTGCGAAAAAAAAAGCGCGTGTACTTAACTTCCATCGGCCACATCTAAAGCCGACGAAAGTTAATTTTAACTTCCGTCGGCTTTTATGCTGGCCGACGGAAATTAAGGGATTTATACCGGGCAGGGAAAAATACCTCAATCTTCCATCGGCCACTGTGAAAAGCCGATGAAAGTTAGCTTATCTTCCGTCGGCTCCTTTAGGCCGACGGAAGTTAGCTAACTTCCGTCGGCTTTTCGAAAAGCCGACGGAAGATAAAATAGCCGACGAAAACTTTCTGTTTTCTTGTAGTGAATATATTTATTAGGATCCCCTGACCTTGATGTGCAACCCAAGCGATGCTATCTAGCCTAAACTCCTTGTCACCATATGATTAGTGTTATTAGCCAGTGTCCAATGTATTGACACGATTGCTATAGGATTAAAAATGAGTCGTAGCGATTGGAATCTACTATATGATCCCCGTTATTCTTATCCCTTGGAATTCTGTTGATGATGGAGTTGTGGTTGTGAGTGAATGCATGGTGGGTTCCGGGTGCAAGCTAGGGCATTGGTCGGTAGCACCCAGGGCACTATAAGGACTGGTCTGCGGGATCCGTTGCAATACACTTCCGTACTAACCACAAGTCTAATGGGTAAGTCCTAACTAAGGTATGGAGTGTTCCAAACCGAGGCCACCATTCGGAGATGGGTCGAGAAGCACCTGCGGGTGGCTTGTACCGACGTGGCGCAAAAGGGGGTGCGACGTTAGCCGGGATGCGGCCCGGCGCACCGGCGAAACCTAGAGCGGGTGGTTATCGCTTGGAGCATTTCATGCTGAGGTTTTGGCACGAGTTCTCGTGGTATGGGTCATCTCATTACACTTTGGTGTTTGGGATGAGTGTGTGCCTTGTGGGTACAGTAGTACATCTCTGATCAGAGTCATAAATCTTTTCGAAAAAGCCGAGCCCACGGTCAAGGGCGGGTTGCGTGACATCCCACAATTAGTTTTCATTTGATATGTATGTGCATGATGGTTTGACATGTAAGAACTATTGTGCGAGGAGGTAAAACGTACTTCTCGAGTTAGATGTTATTATTGATGTTCATGTTTATTATTCCGCATGATAAAATTTGACTACACTAAATGCAATAACTAAAAATGTACTTTTCCGCACTTTTAGCCATTATCCTTCCTTTGTTATTATCTTGCATTATTACTTGCATTTGCGGTGGCTTGTTGAGTACTTTTGTACTCATACCCGTTGGACACACTTCAGAGGATGCCTACTATGAACATGGTCTGGAGTAGCGACCCAGTCAAGCGAAAAGATCCTAAAGAGGGCGTTCGTCATGCTTTTAATTTTTTTATTTTATGTTTACTCTTATGTAATAATTGTGGTCTGCGTACCACAGATGATTGCTCGTATGTACGTGTCGCATGATGAACCTCTTGTATTATTTTTTTTCTTTGGAAATTCAATAATGTTCTGATTTCGATAAATCGGGGCGCCACAAGATGGTATCAGAGCTGACTTGACTGTAGGAAGCCAAACGGACCAGCCTAGTCAATAGCTACAGAAAATTATTTCTCGAAAAACTACTTTATAAACTTTGTTCCTCTCCTCACTTTTCTTCAACTTGTTGTTTTTGTAGATGCCTGTTTATCAAGTGCACAGCTACTGCTGCCACTTCGAGGGCTTCAGTCAGGGAGCTCCGTATGATGCTCACCTTCCTCGGGTTCCTCTTCGAGCCCGAATTCTAGGGGGTGTACCTGGAAGAATTCGCCGGACCCTGCGACGTCTCCCTCACCGTCCATGGCTCCGGAGAGCACCTGCCGCCCTACACCACGACACTTGGGGGCCCGACTTTTGACGTCGCGTGCCAACGCGTCGCCCTCCAAGCCCTTATGGAATTGAGGATGATCTATGACGATCGTCTTCAAAACTTGTCTTTTCGGCTTGTGTAGGACCGAAAGTAGCGACCAGAGGGGGGGTGAATGGGCGCCTTAAAAATTCTTTCGAATAAATGGCCTGTTCCCAACACTCAACGCACCTCAAAAGACTAAGCAACAGAAAATGAACAGATAGCCTAAGTCTAAAGGTATCTAGCTTAGAATCAACTGATGTTAAGCAGAGAACTACCAAAGCAGTGCAACTACGCAGATAAACAAAGCATGTCAGGCCAAAACTTCTCAATGAAAAAGATCTAAGTATATCTGAAGTGAGATGAGAAGTTACTGTTCAGATTTGTCTCCTGTTTGGAACTCGGCGAAGCCTGCTTCACCTGTCGAGGTCTGCTTCGGAGATGGTTGTCGAAGCCTGCTTCAGAGATGGGTGTCGAAGCCTGCTTCGGAGGTCAGCCGCGAAGACGGCCGAAGGCTGTTGTGAGAGTGTCGAAGGTAGGATGTCTATCCTAGTTCGAGTAACAAAGCGCGAAGTACGTCAAGGTGAGAAGTATGTCAAAGTCGAAGCCTGCTTCGAAGTATGTACTTCGAAGACAAGGCTTCGAGCACAGCTTCGAACCAAGTACTTCGAAGCTAAACCTTCGAACAGAAAACTTCGAATGCAACACAGACGGACAACCTTCGAACAAAGAAGTGAAGCCTATCACACGACAGAGAGACCAAAGCGAAGCCTATACTCTACCTTTGAACAGAACACAACAAAGACCTTCGAAGAAGTCGGAAGCAAAATACTGAGCGAAGTCTAACAGAAAGTCAAGCTTCGAAGCCAACTTCGAAACCTGTCGAAGTGTGGACCTCGAAGAGCTCGAGTCGAAGTACCTTCACACAGACGTTCGAAGTATGAGACGCTGTCAGCTCACAAAGTACTCAGAAGCCACCAACTCAAGACACAAGACGAAGTTAAAAGTTCAAATGAAGCCTTCGAGTATATCAGATCGAAGCCTGCCTCACGAAGCTGAGGGGCTTCGAACAGAGAGGGGGCCTCATCAGAGAACAGTCAGAAAATTTACACAGCCCTGTTAACTTCGATCAAAAAGCTGCACAGGAAAAGCAAAAAGCCGGCACTAGTGTACTGTTGCTACAGTAGTAGTACTACTTGCAAACAACAAGAACTAGTACACTCCTCGTGAAGAACAGAAGAGAACAGAAGCAATTCGAAGCCTTCACAACAGGGAATAAACTCACTGTGAACGAAATGATTGCTACAGATCCATAATTACACAATACACGCCTCGCACAGAGAACAAAAACTTACTGCATTAATGAGGAACAAAATGAACGCAAGCAGGAAAACAAGTCTCTGGCGGCGGACACAACCAGGAATAGAAGAGAGAGAGCGCAGGAACAAAACTGACCCAAGGAATGATGGAAAAAGTGATTTCTAGAAGGGTAGTCCAAACCCTAGGGATTGGGGCCCTATTTATAGGCAGCCCAACACTAGGAATATTCTACCAGCCCCTTAGGGTTTTTACAGACGCAAAAATAAAGGAAAAGACTCTACTGCCCTTAGGTATTTTTACAGACATGATTGACTGACTGTGGGCCTAGAGTTACAGATGACTTATCCGGAAGCTAAGCTTTCGTAGCGACTACGGCTTCTCTTCTGGACAGTCGGATACAAGATCGACGGTTGTTAGTTTTGCGCCGAAACTGACAAAGCCTCCACCAGCTTTGCACCAGGTACCTGGATTGGGTCGGCCCGACTCCGCGGCTCTCTCAGCCCGGCAATCGCTCACCGCCCGTGTACCTGAGTCAACCCTGGTCAACAGCCCAGTGGGTCTTCTACTGCTTCTAGCCCATGTACCCGGATTGGGCCAGCCCAACTTCGCAGCCTCCTCTGCCCGACAGTCGCTTGCTGCCCGTGTACCTGAGTCACACTGCGGCCCATGAAACAGCAGATCTCTTCTTCTTTTGTCCTCTTTGACTATCGTTGACAATGACTCATCACTTCTGGAGCCATGAGGCCCACGCTATTCAGCATGGCTCCTCAATCTCCCCCTTGATGAATGCATTGTCAACACTTCTCTTCTTCAGCACCTGCGAGCAAATGTGGAAACACGAAAACAAAACAAAAGAAAAACAAAGAAGAAGAAAAATAAGGTAAAAGTTTAACCCTAATGACCAAAAGCCGAACAAAAGCAAGAAGCGGTCATTATAGTCAACCAAAACGTAAAAGCTCACAATGAGTGCGATTTCAGAACAACAAGGATATCAATAGAGTAAGAACTCCCCCTTAAACTCTGATCCCAAATTTTCTCCCCTTGTTGACAAGTGAACTCATCAAGCACTGAATAGAAACACAGACTCCCCCTGAAATGCAACTCCCCCTCAAAATATGCAGTGAATTCAACTGGAGTGCATGTGGAGGGTAGAAAGCATGCTTCTCAAATATGATTGACTGCAATTACAACATCTAACAGGTATAGCAAAAGACATACTGTCTAAGACACATGGCATGATCAGTGCAACAGATGATATCTAAGAAAAGTCATTAGCACGCATTTTTCAGTTTTTGCAAAACAAAAGCATCACCACATTTTCCAGTAAACAAGCAAGGTAAATCATGAGATGCAAAAACTAACTGATATCTACCATGATAAGCATTGTCCAAATCAAAGTACTTCAGCAAACTTGTTATCATTTCAATGTTCAAGCTTTTTCTTTTCTCTTTTTCATTTATGCCAGGGGTTATTTGCATGTCAAGCCTTATGCTAACCGACCAAGTCAAGCCTAGGCTAGAACTGGACTATCAGAAGCTTAAGACATTGGTCTTGGCATACATTACACTGTCCTAGTTCATACCAAAGTGCTATGGTACGCAGTCTAGAACAATGCAATGCGACAAAAACAAACCCACCTAGATCTTTGCAAATTATGCATAAAGAGGCATGGAATTTTCATTTTTCTTGATTTTTATAGCACATTTCCATGTTTTAAAGCATACAGATGTCCAAGTTGCATATTGGCATCTAAGTCAGGAACTAGCTACAAGGCATGTAACAGATAGCAAGAGCATTCAGCCTACGCATGCTAGTTACCAGAAGCAATGGTGATCATTTTTCAAATTTTAAAGCATAAAAGCCATGCATATGACAGATATTAGACATATATCAACTGAACTGAAGCAAAGCATGATCATCGACAAGTAATCAAAAGCATGTACCAGCTAGAATAAGTAAAGCAGTTCAATCATATAACAGAAGCAAGCTCAAAGGTGTGATATGTGAATATGCAAGATATGAACACACACAAAAAGACTCAAGAAAAGAGTAAAGAAGAAAGAGAACTGACGCAAAATATCCTAAAAAGGATACACAACACCCAAATCCCCTCGTAAACGCTCAAATGTAGACTGATCTAGGGGTTTGGTGAAAATATCAGCCAACTGATGATGGGTATCAACATGAACAAGGTCAATGACACCTTTCTCATATTGATCCCGCAGAAAGTGAAAGCGCACATCAATATGTTTGGTTTTTGAATGGAGACACGGGTTTTTCCCTACACTAATAGCACTAGTACTATCGCAAAAAATTGGAACCCTGGTAGGAAAAACAACCCAAAATCTCGCAGAGTGGAAATCATCCAAACCAACTGTGAGCAGCAGCTAGCAGCAGCTACATACTCAGCCTCTGTGGTCGAAAGAGCAACTCCAGATTGCTTTCGAGAAGACCAAGAGACAAGAGAAGAACCAAGAAACTGGCAAGTACCGGAAGTCGACTTGCGATCCAACCGGCACCCACCAAAGTCGGCATCCGAAAAGCTAGATAAATCAAGAGATGATGATGCTGAATAGTAAAGACCAAGATCAGGCGCATAAGTAAGGTACCTGAAGATGCGCTTGACAGCCTGCCGATGAGACACGCGTGGTGAAGACTGAAAGCGCGCGCACAGTCCTACGACGAACTGTATGTCTGGTCTCGTCGCCGTCAAGTACAGCAGCGAACCGATCATCCCTCGAAACTCTCTCTCGTTGACCTTGATACCTCTCTCATCCTTGTCCAGACCCCCAGAAGTGCCCATCGGGGTCATCTGCGGCTTCAACTCACCACCAAAGTCAAATTTTTTTCAACATGTCACGAGTGTACTTACCTTGGTGGATGAAGGTGCCGTCCTTGGTCTGCTTGATCTGGAGCCCTAAGAAGTACTTGAGCTTACCCATGAGGCTCATCTCAAACTCACTGTGCATCTGCTCAGAAAACTTGGACACAAGATCATTAGTAGTACCGCCAAAAATAATATCGTCCACGTAAATCTGAGCAACTAAAAAATCTGAAGCATCTCTGAGCAAGAAAAGAGTTTTATCCACCGAACCCATCACAAAGCCCTTCCCCAACAAAAATTGCTTCAACCGGTCATACCAAGCCCTAGGGGCTTGCTTCAACCCGTATAAAGCTTTGTGCAACTTAAAAACATGTCGAGTAAACTTAGGGTTCTCAAAGCCGAGGGGCTGCCTAACATAAACTTCCTCCTCTATGAACCCGTTCAGAAAAGCACTCTTAACGTCCATTTGAAAAAGCTTAAAACCCTTCGAAGCGGCAAAAGCTAAAAGAATGCGAATGGACTCAAGACGGGCAACAGGGGCGAAAGTTTCTTCAAAATCAATACCCTCCTTCTGGCAATAACCCTGGGCAACTAGTCGAGCTTTGTTGCGCACCACAACCCCATCTTCACCTTGTTTGTTCTTGAATACCCACTTGGTGCCTATGGGGTTGCATCCTGGTGGCGGCTCAACTAGTGTCCAAACCCGATTGCGAACAAAGTTCTCAAGCTCGTCTTGCATAGCATTAATACAATTAGAATCAGAAAGAGCATGAGAAACGTCTCTGGGCTCAAAAGATGCAACAAACGCAGATTCAGCAAACACAGCAAGAGAGGCAGAAGAACGCAAAGTTCTCTTAGTCAGATCACCTATGATGAGCTCTGAGGGATGGTCACGCTGGACTGCTCGGGTTCCCTGGTGATCTGAAGTCACCTCACCGGAGTCAGCAGCTGGCACCTCTGGACTTGACTGAGGGGGCTTGATCGTAGTGGAAGAAGTGATCAGAGGTCCGCCCTCATCCTCAGTTGAAGTCTCAGAAGGTGTGGGCTCTACGGGGGGTGCAGAAGGCCCACCCTCATTAGCAGCTGGAGTGTCATCATCTTCCTCGAAGATGGACTCTCCGAGCTCACCATCAGAAGGCTCAAAAGAAGGAGTCAAAGAAGGCAAGGACTCATCAAATGAAACCTCACAAGTCTCGACAAGCAGCTGGGATTCAAGGTTCCAAACACGGAAGCCTCGAGAATGCAATGCATAACCAAGAAAAACACCATCCCAGCAACGATACTCAAACTTGTCCAAATGCCCTCCCTTCTTGAGCACAAAGCACTTGCAGCCAAACGCTCGCAAGTGGCTCACCTTGGGCTATCTGCCAAACCGCAGTTCATATGATGTCTTACCAAGATAAGCTCTAAGAAAGATGCGGTTGGCCAGATAGCAAGCCATGTTCATGGCTTCAGCCCAAAAATGCCTAGGAGTCCTGTGCTCATCGAGCATCGTCCTGGCCATCTCGACTAGCGTGCGGTTCTTTCGTTCCACAACGCCGTTCTGTGGGGGAGTGTAAGGAGCAGAAAACTAGTGGTCCAGACCCTGATCACTACAGAATCTGACGAACTGAGAGTTCTTGAACTCAGAGCCGTTGTCGGAGCGAATTGCTCGCATCCAACCATTGTTCTCATTCTTCAGTTTCAAAATCAGGTCATGAACAAACTGAAATGTTTCATCCTTTGACTCCAAAAAGAAAACCCACGAGAATCGAGAAAAGTCGTCAACAATCACAAGTGCATACCACTTCCCACCGACTGAGCGTACCCGAGCTAGACCTACAGTGTCCAAATGTAAAAGCTCGCCCGGATACGAAGTCATCACCTGATTCACAGGTGAGTGAGAAGCGGCAACCATTTTCCCATGACGACAGGGATGACAAACTAGATCCTTCTCCATCTTAAGATCGGGCAATCCTCGGATGAGGTCCATAGAGCTCAATCTGACTAGCAGATCAAAACTCAAATGACCTAACCTCCTATGCCACTTCTAGAGCTCAGAGGAGGATCCAGCAATCAAATAGCGAGAAGGGCCAAAAGAACTAGAGAAGTCAATTCGAAAAACTTTACCGAAAGGTAAAATCTGACAAACCAAAGACCCTCTAGAATCAACCACAGAAGAGTTGCCCTTCTTAAAACGCACCTCCAAACCATCCTCAAGAAGTTGCGAAACAGAAATCAAATTGAAGTTCAAATTCTTAACCAAAGCAACATTCTTCAAAGAGAAATGATCTGAAATGCGGATAGAGCCTATGCCACTTACCTTCCCTTGACCACTGTTCCCGAACGTGATGTATTCTTTGGAGCTCGGGGGAGTGAGACTGGAGAACCATCTGCGATGTCCCGTCATGTTGCGAGAACATCCTAAGTCCATGATCCAAACGTCCTCCAGTCCCCAATCCTGCACAATCAGTGGCTGTAAGTGGGAGCAAATGGTCCGGCACCAGGTTTAGCAAAAGAGCTAAACCAGTGTCGAGCCATCTGCTCAAAAGATGGAAAGCGAAAACCATCAAAAGAATTTGGACCAAAACGCGGCTCAAAGCGCGGTCCTCGGTTCTGTCTAAACCTGCGGCCACGAGGTCCAGAACCATAGCCAACACGGCCTGGAACTCTGCCGGAACGGACACCACCAACTGGAGCACGGGCAAGAAAGCCGTCTCCTCTACCACCACCTACACGACGCGGCCTGGCCTCCAGCCTATCCCCACGTCGAGGAACACGCAGTCTGCCACCCTGTTGGTAGAACTGCTCCCGATCACCACGATCTCTCTCTGCTCTCTCAACCCGCTTCCTTCTGAAGCAAAACTCCGCAAGATGCCCGTCTCTCTGACAGTACTCACAATGATAGGTGGGCTTCTTGGGGTGTGGTTGAGGCTTGAGATGTTTGGGCTTGGTGATGTTAGGTGTAGTCTTCTTGGGTTGAGAAGGTCCAAGAAGAGAGTCTAGAGAAGAGTGGATGTGTTTGGGCTTAGGAACCCAGATAGGCTTCTTGGGTGGAGCTTTGGGTGGTTCATGAATTACTCCATCCTTGGGCTGACAAGCCTGGGAAGTCTCAGTGGAGTGAGTCTTGGGATACCTCTGCTCTGGAGTCATTTTACTCCACTCCACTGCCCGGCTAATGGCACTCTCAAAGTCAGCCTTGGTGTAGGTATAACCTACTCCAAACCCATCCTGCCTCTTGAACTGCTGGATCATCATGCCGAGCTGAGGCTCTCTGGCACTGATCCAACTCAGGATGGAACAGAGGTAAAAGTTCTCATTCTGAGAATCTGCTAGCTCCTCTCTCAAGGAAGCTAGAACCTCCACCTAAGACAAGCAAGTCTCACACACACTCTCTACTTGGACAGACTTTTCAGCTTTCAGCTTGATCAACTCCATTCTAAGAGACAGACAGTTCTCACAGACAGTGGGTGGAACTGACAGTGTCTCAAACTCTAGCCTAGTCTGGGCAAGCTCAGCTCTCAACCTCTCCAAATCACCCAAATGCTCATCACCCTTGGATTTCAGCTCATCTAAGGCAGCTAGATGAGATGGGCAATGAACACAGGGTGCGACGACAGTGGCTTGAGCATCTTTCAGCTCCAGCTGAGCGCTTTCAAGCTCAGTGGCCAAACCGTCCCTCTCATCAACCCTTTCTGTGTACCTGGACTTCAGAGTCGACAGGTCACACAGAAGCACCTCACACTTCGGTCACTCACTGCTATCACCCAAACAAGGGGAAGAAGATAGACTCTCAATTCTACCGTTGGCCATGGCAAGCTCACTCTCTAACTCATCTATCCTCTTCTTAGCCCCCTAAGCAGTTTTTCCCGATATTTCAACTCCTGACGATTGCTCTCAAGTAAATCAACGATTTTGCGCTCGTAGGATGATACCTTGTTGTCGTCATCGTCGGAGTCATCGGAGGAGCTCTTTTCTTCCTTATCCCCAAGAGCCATTGAACAGAAGCTCTTGCGGGATCTTCAGCGCTGGTGTGAGCGGCTCTTCGGCTTGTCTCCAAAGGCCATGAAGCAGAGACCCGCCGGATCGTCCTTGTCCTTCCCCTTCCTGATGGCGATCTCCTCATCGCTTGAGCTCGATGAAGAGGAAGAAGACGTGGACTGCTTGGAGTAGCTCTTCTCCATCTCGGCGAAGAAGGCCTTGTCGCGCTTCTTGTTCTCTCGCCGGTAGTCCTTCAGGGCCTTCTTGAAGAATCTGGTCTTCGGCTTGCCCTTGTTGAAGGAGGAGCTCTTGTGCTTGCCGGAGTCGTGGAAGCCACCACCGGTGCCCTTCTTGTGACCATTGCGCTTGGGGCAGTCGGCGATGAAGTGTCCTGGATCACCACACTCAAAGCATCCGGATTTTGTGCCGTGTCTTTTGAACATTCTCTTGTCATAGACACGACGCACCCGGTTGTTAAAAAGACACAAATCATCATCTCCCAACAACTCAAGCTGGTCCTCAGTGATAGACATCAAAGAGAACCCAGCACAGCTCACAGAAGAAGGATCAACAGAAGGTGTAGCAAGGGCCAGGGATTTTGATCCAGAACCAGTGAGATTTGATCTCAGCTGGATATCTACCTCAGTGGCCTTCAGCTTGCTAAACAACTCAGAAATGGTCAAGGTATCGTAAGAAGTCCTCTCAATGATAGAGGATACCTTGATCTCCCAGATCTTTGGATCCAAGGTATGGAGAACCTTGAGCACCTGCCCGTGATCTGAGACTAACTGAGCACCCTCAGCCTTGTTGTCCCGAAGCTTGTTAATGATCGATTGAAAGCGACCAAACAAAGCTTCAACAGATTCACCCGGCTTTTGTGTGAAGTTCTCGTACTCACGCCGGTAGGTCTGATAGAGCAGAGCCTTGACCTGAGTTGTTCCCTCATGGTGTGCCTTGAGGGTAGCCTAGATCTCTCTCGCAGTGGAGAGATGGCTCACACGCTCAAACTCAGTGGGACCTAAACCAGAGAAAAGAATGTTCACAGCCTTACTGTTGCTGAGATGCTGGGCAACAATACCAGGAGTACCATGCTCAGCAACTGGCAATATGACAAACGTATCGTGAACACAGATGTCCCAGATGTCCGAACCCTGGCTCATGAGATAGGCTCGCATGCGAGTCTTCCAATAGTTATAGCCATAGGCTTCCAAGGACGGGACCTTGCCAGGAGAAGTCATGATCACTACTGGGGTTTAGAACCGGTTAAGGTATGGAAAAACCCTAACCAGGCTCTGATACCACTTGTAGGACCGAAAGTAGCGACCAGAGGGGGGGTGAATGGGCGCTACTTTCGGTCCTACACCGGTCTTGAAGGATCGCCAAGGGAGGCCGGTCGTCTGCTTCAACTGCCGGAGGGAAGGGCACTACTCGCACCAGTGTCCTTACCCCAAGTAGAACCAAGGCGCGGCACCCAACCAAGCGATTCGTGCCCGCGTCAACCACATCACCGCGGAGGAAGCTCAGGAGGCTCCCGAAGTCGTGCTCGGTACGTTTACCGCAAATTCCATACCGGCTATAATATTATTTGACTCTGGAGCAACACACTCCTTCATTTCGGAAGATTTTGTGAAAACACACAACTTGGAAGTACTCCCTCATTCAGTCCCCATGATGATTGTCACTCCAGGCAATAAAACCTTAGCCCACTTATACAGTCCTAAGGTTAAGATAGAGATCCAAGGAGTATTGTTCCGGGTCGAGCCAGTCCTCATTAAGTGTACAGGACTCAACCTCATCCTAGGGATGGATTGGTTGATGAAGCACATGGGAGTGATCGACTGTGCCAACAAGTCCTTAACAGTGACCAACCCCGAAGGCGAAGCCGTCACTTTTCGGATGACTAGCCGCAAACCACCGGAGGCATCTCTTCACTCGCTTGCCCTTAAAGAAGTGCCCATAGTCAAGGAGTTCGCGGACGTCTTCCCAGAGGACCTGCCAGGAATGCCTCCCAAGCGGGACATCGAATTCAGAATCGAGCTTGTCCCCGGGACCACTCCAATCTCCTAGCGCCCATATCGGATGGCCGCAAATGAATTAGCCGAAGTAAAGAGTAACATCGAAGACCTAGAGTAGAAAGGATACATCCGACCGAGTACCTCACCCTGGGGTGCACCGGTCATCTTTGCCATGAAAAAGGACAAGACCAAGAGGATGTGCGTGGACTATAGAGCCCTGAACGACGTAACCATCAAGAACAAGTACCCATTGCCTTGGATCGATGACCTGTTCGATCAACTGAAAGGATCCTCGATGTTCTCCAAGATTGACCTCAGGTCAGGTTATCACCAATTGAGGATCAGAGAAGAAGACATCCCTAAGACTGCCTTCACCTCCCGCTATGGACTCTACGAGTATACTGTGATGTCGTTCAGACTCACGAATGCCCCTGCCTTTTTCATGAACATGATGAACAATGTATTCATGGAGTTCTTGGATAAGTTCATCGTGGTATTCATCGAAGATATCCTCGTCTACTACAAGACCAAGGAAGAACATGAAACCCACCTCCGTCTGACCCTCGGAAAGCTAAGGGAACAACAACTGTACACCAAATACAGCAAGTGCGAGTTTTGGTCATCTGAGGTGACGTTCCTCGGTCATGTTATATCTGCCAGAGGAATAGCAGTGGACCCAACCACCGTGGAAGCAGTGACCAACTGGCTGCAACCCACTACCGTGACCGAGATCCAGAGTTTTCTCGGATTGGCCGGATACTACCGTCGGTTCATCGAGAATTTTTCGAAGATAGCTAAACCTATGACCAGATTGCTGCAGAAGGAAGTGAAATTTGGATGAACCCCAGATTGTGAAGAAAGCTTCCAAACCCTCAAGAAGAAGCTCGTGTCAGCCCCTATTCTGACTCTGCCAGACATCCGGAAAGACTTCCACGTCTACTGTGATGCCTCTCATCAAGGATTGGGATGTGTCTTAATGCAAGATGGGAAGGTTATATCTTACGCCTCCCGACAGCTGAGACCACATGAGCTTAACTACCCGACCCACGACCTAGAGTTAGTAGCTGTGGTTCATGCCTTGAAGATATGGAGACATTACCTTGTGGGAAATCGGTGTGAGGTCTTCACCGACCACAAGAGCCTCAAGTACATATTCACCCAACCGGACCTAAACCTCAAGCAAAGGAGATGGTTGGAACTGATCAAGGATTACGACTTGGGCATCCATTATCATCCTAGGCAAGGCAAACATGGTGGCAGACACCCTTAGTCAAAAAGGGTACTGTAATGCCATCATGATACAGGACCAAGCCCCTTTGCTATACAAGGAGATGGAAAGGCTGAATTTAGGGATCACCACCCGAGCGTACCTCGCTGCCTTGGAGTCAAGACCTGTCTTGATAGACCAGATCCAAGAAAAGCAGAAAGAAGACCCGGACATCTTGGAGATCCAACAGAACATGCGGAAGGGTAAAGCTTCCGGATTCTCTGAGGACGAGCACGGTACCATCTGGTTCGGAAACCAGATATGCGTACCCGACAAGCCTGAATTGAAGACCCTCATTCTCCAAGAAGCCCACGATACTCTGTACTCCATACATCCTGGGAGTACAAAGATGTATCAATACCTAAAGGATAAATATTGGTGGGTCAGCATGAAGAGGGAAATAGCTGAGTATGTGGCCAAGTGCGACATGTCGGTGAGTCAAGGCAGAGCATCAAAGACCTGCTGGACTTCTACAACCCCTCAAGGTCCCCGAATGGAAGTGGGAAGAGATAGGGATGGACTTCATCATGGTACCACCCAGGACCCAAGCTAGACATGATTCTATTTGGGTGATCGTCGACCGACTCACCAAGGTAGCTCACTTCATCCCCGTCAAGACAACTTACACCATCGCCAAGTTGGCCGAGTTGTATATGACCCGGATCGTGTGCCTACACGGAGTTCCTAAGAAGAGTGTATCTGACCGTGGGAGTCAGTTTACCTCTAAGTTTTGGAAGAACCTTCAAGAGGAACTCAGCACCCGGCTGAACTTTAGCACCTCCTATCATCCACAGACCGATGGTCAAACCGAAAGGGTTAACTAGATATTGGAAGATATGCTTAGAGCTTGCGCTCTAGACTTTGGCGTAATGTGGGACAAGAACTTGCCCTATGCGGAGTTCTCCTACAACAACAGCTATCAGGCCAGCCTGCAAATGTCCCCATTCGAGGCACTCTACGGACATAAGTGCATAACGCCATTGCTCTGGGATCATACCGGAGAGTCATAACTGTTTGGGACAGATATACTAAGGGAAGCTGAAGAGAAGGTCAGGATCATCAGGGATAGATTGAAGATAGCCCAGTCCCGACAAAAGAGCTACTCCGACAACCATCGAAGGGACCTAACCTTTGAGGAGGGTGATTATGTCTATCTCCGAGTCACTCCCCTCCGTGGCACTCAAAGGTTCAACATGAAAGGCAAGCTAGCACCCCGCTATGTCGGACCTTTTCAGATCCTCCGACGGCAAGGAGAAGTGGCATATCAACTTGAAATACCTCCATCCTTGGCAGGAGTTCACGATGTGTTCCACGTCTCTCAGCTGAAGAAGTGTCTTCATGTACCCGCCGAGCAAACCGATCTCCAACAACTCAACATCCAAGAGGATTTGACCTACATCGAGAAACCATTCAAGTTCTTGGAAACTAAGGAAAGAGTAACTGTCACGCCCCGATTTAATAAAACCGGGGATTTATTGAAATTCCATAGAAAATCAATAAACACAAGACGTTCATCACACGACTGCGTACAATACGCCAATCATTCATGGTTCGTAGACCATATTAATACAAAAGAGTTAAATAAAGAGAAACTAATAAAATAACTCTTCTAGATGAACGCCTTCTTCCAGTCTCGTGCCTTGACTGGGTCGCTACTCCAGACCTTCGCCCTCCTCGTAGTAGACAGCCTCTGGTGGAGTAAGTCAACGGGGGTGAGTACAATCGTACTCAGCAAGCCACCGAATGCAATTATAATGCAAGGTAATAACAAGGAAGGTAGTGGCTTACTTTTGCGGAAAAGCACAATTTGTAAAGCAATTAATGTAATCAAGTTGTTATTGCAGAAAAGTAAACATAAGTCATGCATCATCTTTCATCATCTTCTACCTCGAGGGGTACAGTCAGCCCACCCTCGCTCAACAGTCCTTACATGCCATGAATAACACCAACATTCACATAAAAGTAAACTAACTACGAGAGGTCACACAACCCGCCCTTGACCGTGGGCTCGGCTTTTCGAAAAGATTTATAACTTCTGATCAGAGGTGTACTACTGTACCCACAAGGCACTCATTTCCCGCACACCGTAGTGTGTTAAATGACTCCTGTCACGAGAAGCTCGTGCCAAAACCTTCAGCATGGAATGCACCAATTCGATAACACCCTCTTATAGGTTTCGCAAGGTTTCCCAATCACTTCGGGCCACGCCTTATCCCCCCTTGAGCCACGTCGGTACAAGTCGCCCGCAGGCTTGCCCCTTGTACCCCTCCACTATGGTGTTCCGAGTTGGTACGATCCATACCTCTAGTTAGGACTTACCCACTAGACTTGTGGTTAGTACGGAAGTGCTTTGCAACGGATCCCGCAGACCGGTCCTTATAGTGCCCCGAGTGCGACCAACCAATGCCCGAGCTTGCACCCGGAACCCACCATACTTATAACATAGCCAACTCCAACAGAATCCAGAGACAAGAATAACGGGGAAATCATATAGTAGAATCCATCTATCTACGACTCATTCTTTTTATCCTATAGCAGTTGTGTCGGTATATTGGACACTAGCTAATATAATATTGTAGAGTGACAAGGAGTTCAGGCTCAATAAGCCTGGCTTGGGTTTACACACACAAGGACGGGGATCTAATAAATATAAGTGTAGGGCTTGATATTTGACTAATGCAATATTATCCTATGAGTTATATCGATATTTTATTAAAACATGGGCTCAATGATGATCAACTATTTCCACAGGAGTGGGTCGATGACTTGCCTTGATCCGCGAATGGTGAAGGTGGAACCTCAAGGTAAGACTCCAGATCGTCGACGGCGTAGTAGTCTTCTTGATACGGAAAAGTAAACACACCATTCAATAAACAACCCAAAATCAAGCATACAAGCATACATGTTTTGTTGGAGTAAATAAAGGAGATAGGGTTTTAAGTTCTATGAATTTATTACTTAAATATTTACGATTAAGTTTTAAAGAGGTTCCTGAATTTTATAACTTGATATAATTATTTTTCCTAAGGGGGTTTTTATTTTCCCTTTTTTTAGATGAATTAAAAGGTATCAAATTAGCCTTAATGTTCTTATTGAAGTAAAAAGAGTGAAATTAAGTTATTATGGCTTCTGAAGTTGTTATATAAGTTTTTAGGATATTTTCATAAAGTGTGGACTTTTATTGTATGAATTGATTAAATATCCTAAAAGGGCTTTTGCAATATTAATTAATAGATTAAAGTGGGCAAAGTGAACATGCTATTTTTGTTGCATTAAAACAGTGGAATAAAGTCATTAAGTCCTCTGAATTTAATATATAAATTATTCAAGGTTTTTCTGAATTATTTAAATGAAGAATTAATTAAATCCTAAAGGGACTTTTCTTTATATTTTAATAAGAATATTTTGTGCCAAATAAATATATTGTTTTTATTGCATAAAAGTGTAGAGGATAAAAAGACAAATTTTCCAGAATTAAAATGATGAAATTTGGAGTTAAATTGGGCAGGATATGAATTTTGGAAGTTTAAACTATTTTCTGAATTTTTATTTAAACCAGAAACAGGCGTGGGTCCACGGTGAGCCAGGTCCGCCATGGACCCACGCACTGTGCGCGTGGGCCGATCGGATCTGGACCATTGGATCCAGATCCCACGGGTGGGCGCGAGGCGAAAATCTTTAAATGGGATCGACGGCTCGGATGAGTCCGTACCATTTCGATTAGAACCAAGGGCCTAGATTAACTCCTGTGGTGATTTAATCTGCGCCGCTCGATCCCAATCGTACGGCCTGGGTGCCGTCCGGCACGCTCGCGGGATGGGGAGGCCGAGGCCTTCGTCTCCGGGCTCCGGCCGAGCGGCGGCGAGCGACGAACCGATGGTGGCGAAGGCCTAAGGCCCTAGGTGACGGCTGAATGGATAGAGGGGAGGGAGGGGAACATGGCGGTACTAGGTGATGGTGGCGGGTGCAAACGACGACGACCAGGGACGAGAAGAGGCGGCGGGTTTCCTCGGGGTTGACCGGCGGTGAGATGATCCGGGGTGTTCTGGCCCAACGCGATGGGGCCGAGCAGAGGGCGCGACGATGGTCCCGGCGGTTGTGACAGCGAGGGCGGATGGTGGCCTGGAGCGCCGGCGAAGGCTTGCGGGAGCCGAAGCAGGGGAAAACTCTCGAAAAGGCAGTGGCGGTGCTCGGGTAGGCGAGGGTTTAGTCTTTGGTGGTGTGGCGGAGTGCGGTGAGGCCGGAGTTCTTATAGGGGGGTCACTGGTGTCGATATGGCAAGGTGATCGAAGGAAACCCGAGGGTTTGCAAACTTGCGCCGACAAGCTTTCCATAAGCACGAGCACAAGCGATCCTGGATGCAATCGCAGCCGGAAATAAGAGGGAAAGTGATCCACGAGGCATGGTAAGAACGACGGCGTGGACAATTTGGCGGAGGGCGGTCGACGATGGCGGTTTCACGTGCCTAGGGTTCGGCCGGAGGAAGGAAAGAGGAAACTTCCATGGGGAAGACGATCGTGACAGGTGGGTCCCACCTGTCAGCGGGTGCGTGCGAAGGAAAGTGCTGACATGTGGGGTCCCGGGGCAGAGAGAGGAAGGCGAGAGTGCGAGGCTGACAGGTGGGCCAGCAAACACTCGCGCGCGGAGGAAAGAGGGGGCGGGCGCTGACAAGCGGGCCCGAGATGTAAGCGGCGGAAAGGGGCGAGCGGGAGGCTGCCAGGAGGGCCTAGTGGGGCGTGGCGCGGAAGAGAGAAGGAGGGGGGCACCGACAAGGTGGCCCCGCCTGTCAGCAGCTAAGGCAGAAAGACTGGGCCAGCCCAAGGAGAAAGGAGGGAGGCGGCCCACTATTTATTTAAAATTATTTTTCTGATAAAAATAATTCTAGAAAATTAATTATTTGTTTAAGGCTTGAAGCACTGTTGCTAAAATTTTGTAAAAATTCTCAAAAATATTTCTTGGCCTCTAGATTCCACCATAATTTTTTTAGCTATAGATTTGAAATATTTCTCCCTGATTTGCTTTAATTGAGTTCTTTTAGCCTTTACTTTAATTAAATAAATCACTTTATTCCAAAAAAATTATTTTCCTTATTTTTATTTTATTTTTAATTCTGGGGCTGTTACAGTAACCAGGAGCCGTGTGGTTCGCTTCTGCAAGGTTCAGTGGGACAACCACCCCGCCAAAGAAGCCACATCGGAAAAAGAAGACGAGTTGAAAGCCCAATACCCCGAGCTATTCGAGTAGTGTTCCAATCTCGAGGACGAGATTCGTTGTAAGGGGGATAGGTTTGTAACACCCCAAATTTTCAAAGAAATAAAAATACTATTTAATCTAATTTCCTAGAATTAATTATTTTGGAAATACCTTTAATGCCCTCCTTAAACTTTTTGAACTAGAACCTAGATGAAATGACCAAACCAAGGGCTAGAATATTTTGTATATGATCCCAAGGCCTAGATATATGTTTGAGAATTTTTACAAATTTTTATCAACCTTGGAAGTAGCCCAAATATGTTAATCTATTTTCTGTAATTATTTTTATTCAGAAAGGTATTGAAACAGTAACGGGCCTCACCCTCCCTTTCTCTCTCTCCCGGCCGGCCCAGCCCGTTACCTCGCGCGCCTCAGACTGACACCCGGGAGCCTCTCGTCAGATACCCCCTCCCTCCGCGTGCGCGCGCCTGACACCCCGGCCCCACCTGTCAGCGCCAACCGAACCCCTCACGCCCGTCCGCTCGACCCCACTCGTCAGTCTCAGCGCCCGATCGCTCGCGCCCGCTGGCATGTGGCCCTCGCCTGTCAGATCCTTCGTCTCCGCGAGATCCGCCCCCAAATCCCCCCTCGCCAGCCGACGCCATAACGCGCCTTGTATCCATTGCTCCCGACCCCCTCCCCTCAAATTGAGCCCGACGTTAAGTCGCCCGATCCCCGGCGACCGTTTCCCCTTTTTAATTCAGCCGGATTGCGTCCAGGTTCAGTGAACCCCCTTTTGCAACTGAGCTCGCCGGCGTTAAAAACGCGTTTACTCTGGCCTCCCCCGATTACGCCCCCCTGCCCCCGCCGGTGCCTCTATTTAAACCCTATGCCTCCACCGCGTCCAGCCCCCACGCCAATTCGCACTGAGAACAAACAGAGCGCTCGCACTTCAGCTCTTAACGTAGTTCCGCCGCCCTCGTTCCAGCCGTCGCTCGCCGTCGCTCGCCGTCACCGGAGTCTCCCTCCGTCCTCGACGACCGCACCGCCGTGACCGTAGCGACCACCCCGACCTCGACCACCGCTCCATCGCCGACGAACCCCGCCGGAACGCCATCACCGACGAGGACCCGAACTCCTTCGCCATCCTCGCTCGTCGCCGGCCACGCTCCGACGACCCCAAGTCCCTCCGACGGTACCCTCTTGACCCCCACAGTGTACTGGTTCTGTTTTAGCCCTTAGAAACGACCATCGTAGCCCGCTGTGGCCGTTGTACCCTCGTCGTCGCCGGAGAAGACGACCGGCACGGGTCGAGTACCCGTGCCGTGTCGGATCCAACCTCGGTCGTGCGATCCAGATCTAACAATACCAATTAAATCCCCTGTGCGGTTTAATCTGCGCCGTCGAATCTGAGCGAAGGGGTACATTTTAATCTCGCGCGTCTGTTAGTTTTAAAAACCCGCATTTAATCTGGATCATCCATCTCGTACCGGTTCAACGTTTTAATCCTGGCCGTCCGCGATAACTTAACTCCCCTGCCTCGCCCGTGACCGCCCGATCGCGATCCAACGGTGGATCTCGATCCGGCGCGCGTGCACAGTGCGCGGGTTCACCGTGAGCCCGGCTCACCGTGGACCGGTGGCTGTTTTGGATTTAATTTAAATTTCAGAAATGGTTTTAAACTTCTAAAATTCATATCTGGCGCATTTGAACTCCAAAAATTATCATTTCAATTCCAGAAATTTTGTAATTTTATTCTCTACACGTTAGTACAATAAAAACAGTATGTTTACTTTGGATATTTATTCTTATTTATTTAAGTATTCAAATGCCCTTAGGTTAAAATGCAAACTTTATTATTTAAATTTCAGTAAAATTTATATTTATTCATTTTCTGTAAATATAATGAAACCACTAAGTTTTCTCTGAACCTTTCATTTTAAATTAATTAGAAAACTTAAAATGAGATTATTCACAATTAAATCCCCTTTTATGAGGAACAATTTTCCATTTTAGTTCATTTTAAATTATTTATAAATAAATTTCAGAAACTTAACAACTTGGTTTTCTTTATTTTGGACCAATCAAAACGTATGTGTTTGTTGTGTGTTTTTGTATTGTTTAATTGAATGATTGTATTTATTTTGTTTTATTTTATTCTTATTGGGAAGACTACGACGTCGTCGAGGAACCGGAATACTTCCCGGAAGTTCCTCCCTCCCCATTCGCTGAACAAGGCAAGTCACCAAACCAATCTTTTGAGCATATTGAACCCATCTTTTATTAAACTATCGCTAAAACATATAGGATATACATGCATTAGTCAAATGAAACCCTTACAATATATTTATTAGGATCCCTGACCTTGATGTGCAACCCAAGCCATGCTATCTAGCCTAAACTCCTTGTCACCATATGATTAGTGTTATTAGCTAGTGTCCAATGTATTGACACGATTGCTATAGGATTAAAAATGAGTCGTAGCGATTGGAATCTACTATATGATCCCCATTATTCTTATCCCTTGGAATTCTGTCAGTGATGGAGTTGTGGTTGTGAGTGAATGCATGGTGGGTTCCGGGTGCAAGCTAGGGCATTGGTCGGTAGCACCCGGGGCACTATAAGGACCGGTCTGTGGGATCCGTTGAAATACACTTCCGTACTAACCACAAGTCTAATGGGTAAGTCCTAACTAAGGTATGGAGTGTTCCAAACCGAGGCCACCATTTGGAGATGGGTCAAGCAGCACCTGCGGGTGGCTTGTACCGACGTGGCACAAAAGGGGGTGCGACGTTAGCCGGGATGCGGCCCGGCGCGCCGGCGAAACCTAGAGCGGGTGGTTATCGCTTGGAGCATTTCATGCTGAGGTTTTGGCATGAGTTCCCGTGGTATGGGTCATCTCGTTACACTTTGGTGTTTGGGATGAGTGCGTGCCCTGTGGGTACAGTAGTACATCTCTGATTAGAGTCATAAATCTTTTCAAAAAGCCGAGCCCACGGTCAAGGGCGGGTTGCGTGACATCCCACAGTTAGATTTCTTTTGATATGTATGTGCATGATGGTTTGACATGTAAGAACTGTTGTGCGAGGAGGTAAAACGTACTCTCGAGTTAGATACGAGTTAGATGTTATTATTGATGTTCATGTTTATTATTCCGCATGATAAAATTTGACTACACTAAATGCAATAACTAAAAATGTACTTTTCCGCACTTTTAGCCATTATCCTTCCTTTGTTATTATCTTGCATTATTACTTGCATTTGCGGTGGCTTGTTGAGTACTTTTGTACTCATACCCGTTGGACACACTTTAGAGGATGCCTACTATGAACATGGTCTGGAGTAGCGACCCAGTCAAGTGAAAAGATCCTGAAGAGGGCGTTCGTCATGCTTTTAATTTTTTTTATTTTATGTTTACTCTTATGTAATAATTGTGGTCTGCGTACCACGGATGATTTCTCGTATGTACGTGTCGCATGATGAACCTCTTGTATTATTGTTTTTCTTTAGAATTCAATAATGTTCCGATTTCGATAAATCAGGGCGCCACAAAGAGCCCCCTTCCCCTTTCCATGTATACGCCGCCCATTTTCCCCGCTGGTGACTCTATTTAAGCCCCCTGGTGCCCCGCATCCACCCCTCGCTCGCAATTGCACCAGGACCGAACCGAACGCCTGAGGCACTCGTTTTAGCGCCACACCACCTCCCTCACTCAAGCCACCGCTCGCCGTCGCCGGAGTCCCCATCCGTCCTCGCCGACCGCACCGTTGTGACCGCAAGCGCCACCTCGACCTCGGCCACCCCTCCGCCGACGACGAACCCCGCCGGATCTCCGTCGCCGACAAGGACCTGAATGACTTCGCCGCCTCCCCTCGTCGCCGGCCACGCCCCGTCGACCTCGGACCACCGCAACGGTACCCCCGTGTTCCTCTTAGCGTCCTCTGTCCATTTCTAGGCGTAGCTTGGACCGCCGTCGCTCGCCGTGGCCTCTGGCCCGCTCGCCGTCGCCGGAGAAGACGACCGGCACGGGTCGAGTACCCGTGCCGTGTCGGATTCAATCCTGGTCGTGCGATCCAGATCTAATGGTGGCGATTAAATCTATCCCTCGGTTTAATCTGGCCCGTCAGATCCAAGCGAAGCGGTACATTTTAATCTCATGCGTCCGTTAGTTTTTAAATCCTGCATGGCATATGGTTCGTCCATCGCGTACCGTTTCAATGTTTTAATCTCATCCGTCCATGTTGATTTAACTCCCCCGCCTCGCCCGTGGCCGCCCGATCGCGATCCAACGGTGGATCTCAATCCGACGCACGCGCACAATGCGCGGGTTCACCGTGAGCCTGGTTCACCGTGGACCCGAGGTTGTTTTTGGTTTAAATTAAATTCCATAAACTTTTTTAAACTTGTAAAATGCATATCTGGCGCATTTTAACTTCAAAAATTATCATTTCAATTCCAGAAAATCTATAATTTTATTCTCTACATGTTAATGCAATAAAAACAGTATGTTTACTTTGAATATTTCATGCTTATTTAATTAAATATTCAAATGCACTTTAGGGTAAATTACAAATTGGCTCATTTCAATTTTAGAAAAATTCATCTTTTATCCTCTTCATGTTTACATAATAAAACCACTAGGTTTACACTAAACCCCTTATTTTAAAATGGTTAGAAAAATTTAAAATACAATTGTTTACATTCTTGTTCCTTTAGAAAGACCATTATTTCTTTTTATTTTTTTAATATGTTCTTAGGATAACATTCATAAAGTTAATAACTTTATTTTCCTTAGTTCAAACCAACTCAAAGACCCATAATGCCTATTGTGTGGACTTTTGTATTGTTTATTGAATGTTATGTTTACTATTCATGTTAAAAAGACTACGACGTCGTCGAGGAGCCGGAGTACTTCCCGGAAGTCCCTCCCTCGCCTTTCATCGAACAAGGCAAGTCACCAAACCAATCTTTTGAGCATATTGAACCCATGTTTTATTAAACTATCGCTAAAACACATAAGATATACATGCATTAGTCAAATGAAACCCTTACAATATATTTATTTAGGATCCCCCGACCTTGATGTGCAACCCAAGCCATGCTATCTAACCTAAACTCCTTGTCACCATATGATTAGTATTATTAGCTAGTGTCCAATGTATCGACATGATTACTATAGGATTAAAAATGAGTCGTAGCCATTGGAATCTACTATATGATCCCCGTTATTCTCATCTCTGGAATGTTGTTGGTGATAGAGTTATGGTTGAGAGTGTATGCATGGTGGGTTCTGGGTGCAAGCTAGGGCATTGGTCGGTAGCACCCGGGGCACTATAAGGACCGGTCTGCGGGATCCGTTGCAATACACTTCTGTACTAACCACAAGTCTAATGGGTAAGTCCTAACTAAGGTATGGAGTGTTCCAAACCGAGGCCACCACTTGGAGATGGGTCAAGTAGCACCTGCGGGTGGCTTGTACCGACGTGGCGCAAAAGGGGTGCGACGTTAGCTGGGATGTGGCCCGGCGCGCCGGCGAAACCTAGAGCGGGTGGTTATCGCTTGGAGCATTTCATGTCGAGGTTTTGGCATGAGTTCCCGTGGTATGGGTCATCTCGTTACGCTTTGATGTTTGGGATGAGTGTGTGCCTTGTGGGTATAGTAGTACACCTCTGATCAGAGTCACAAATCTTTTCGAAAAGCCGAGCCCACGGTCAAGGGCGGGTTGCGTGACATCCCACAGTTAGTTTACTTTTGGAATGTATGTGCATGATGGTTTGACATGTAAGGACTGTTGTGCGAGGAGGGAAAACATACTCCTCGAGTTAGATGGTATAATTGATGTTCATGTTTATTATTCCGCATGATTAAATTTGACTACACTAAATGCTATAACCGAAAAATGTACTTTTCCGCACTTTTAGCCACTGTCTCTCCTTTGTTATTATCTTGCATTATTATTTGCATTTGCGGTGGCTTGTTGAGTACTCTTTGTACTCATACCCGTTGGACACACAATTTAGAGGATGCCTACTACGAGGATGGTCTGGAGTAGCGACCCAGTCAAGAAGAAAGATCCTGAAGAGGGCATTCGTCATGCTTTTATTTACTTATTTTAATTTTACTCTTATGTAATAATATGGTCTGCGTACCATGAATGCTTGTCGTATGTACGTTGTCGCATGATGAACCTCTTGTATTATTGTTTTTTGGGAAATTCAATAATGTTCTGATTTCGATAAATCGGGGCGTCACACCATCTGTCTTCTTCATCGCTCCCTCTACGGTCTACGTCAAGCGCCTCGGGCCTGGTTCACTCGCTTCACCGAATTCATCACCTCCATCGGGTTCAAGCAAACACGCTCAGACTCCTCCTTGTTAATCCTCAACTCCAATGATGGAATGGCTTACCTCCTGTTGTACGTCGACGACATGATACTCTCTACCTCCACGACTCGCCTTCTCCAGCACATCATATCACAACTGAAGTTTATCTTCGCAATAAAAGACTTGGGTCCACTACAATACTTCCTCGGCATTGATGTTCATTGTTCCGTCGATGACTTCTTCCTTTCCCAAGCTAAGTATGTTGAAGATCTCCTCGACCGTGCATGCATGAGAAATTGCAAGCCAGTCACCACACCACCTGACACCAAGCCAAAGTCTTCTACTTCTGATGGCGAGCTTATTTCTTAAGCCACCTTCTACCGTAGCATTGTCGGCGCACTACAGTATCTTACTATGACTCGCCCGGACATTTCATTTGTTGTCCAACAAGTGTGTTTACACATGCACACTCCTCGTGATGTCCACTTCACGATGCTGAAAAGGATACTCCGTTATCTCAAGGGTTCTTCCAGCCTCGGCATCCTTCTTCGGGCCACTACTCCAACTACACTGACAGCATACTCCGATGCGGACTGGGCGGGCTGCCTAGACACTCGTCGATCGACCTTTTGGCTTTTGTGTGTTTCTTGGCGATTCCTTGGTCTCATGGTCGGCCAAGAGACAAACCACAGTGTCAAGATCAAGTGCGGAGGCTGAATACCGCGGCATCGCCAACGCAGTCGCTGATTGCTCCTTGCTCCGTTCTCTCTTGATCGAGCTTCATTGTATTGTGGACAAGGTGGCGATAGTTTTCTGCGACAATGTCTCCGCAGTCTACATGACGAAGAATCCATTTCATCACAAGCGGACCAAACATATGGATCTTGATGTCCATTTAGTACGGGAGAAAGTGGCCGTTGGCGAAGTACGTGTGCTACACGTTCCAAGTTCTCAACAGCTGGCCGACATATTTACTAAAGGCTTGCAAACATCTCTGTTCCAAAAGTTCAGGCACAATCTCTACATCAACAGATCCAACGCTGTGCCCGCAGGGGAGTATTAGCGCATGGATTACTTGGGTAACGTCCTGGAGACATTGGCGGGCACGCATGGCTACTCACACTGAGTTTGTTACGCTGAGTTTGTTAGATCTATGCATGGTTGTTGTGTTTGTTGCACATAGCCATGCTGGCGGTCATTTCGCTGGGCGTTAGCTCAGTGCGTGCGTGCGTTTGTATCAAGCTATATATTGCACTCTCCCTGAATAAATATGTTGCTGATGGTTCATTCTTTCTCTTCAAATAATTAAGACGTTACTTCATACAATACATCTCTTGGATATGATAATCTTACGTAGGAATAGATTCTAGATCGCTGGTGCCAAGAAGAGATCGATATGATCGAGTGGTGATTAAAAATTGCGGTCAGCAGATGGGGTAGTGTCTAGGGTGGAGAGGCAAAATCGACCGATCCATTACATCACCAGGACGAGGTCAACGTCATGGCTGGAGGTGAAGCCGACGAGAGTACGAGTTTGTGCAGCTTCAAATCCTGAAATTCAGGAGCACTTGACGTTGGTTAAATTTTATCCCACAAACTTTAATTTATTTTTCTAAAATACTCAGTGAGATTCAAAATTGTTATAAGATTTAAAATTGTTTAGTTTAGCTCTAATTCCACAAAACAAACAACATGACCCGCCAAACAGAGGTCGTTAATCCAACGAGGGTGCGTTGCCGCGGCCTGCGGGGGGTGGGGGGGATGGGGGGTGGTCACGGGTAGCGTCACGTACCTTATGTGAGATCAAATCCGCTGTGTCGCCGCCAGATCACTTCGATCGATCGATCGAATCGATAGGGACCCGGACGGCATCCTTGCGATTCACACGACGTGCCGCTCTACCTACCAATCACGCCGCCGACTTGTGCTGGCTCCGGAGTCCGGCCTCCGGCGGATCATATCGAGGCATGATTTCTCCGGGGAGAGACGGCATGGCCTTCCCCCCAATAATTCGAGCCATTAATACGAAGTCGAGGTGCTACCGTCCAGGCCATAACTAATATGGGTCCTATATATGTAGATCCGGCCCAATGGTTGTTCATTTTCTCCGTTACATTTGCCGACCCATTCTCTTCCTCTTCACTTCTTTCTTGAACAGGGAAATGTACAAGATTTTAGAGTATCTTATAAGTTATAACCACGGTATAAGCAGTAGCTGTCTCGACCACAACGACTAAAAAGCAATGCATCGAATAGATTAAATAATTTATATTACTGAAACTAATATATGCTACAAACATGAAACAATTAAAGCCTATGAAAAAAGTATACCTAGGTATACCTTAAGCTCTAGCTCTACACCTGGAAAATTTTGTCAGGGATTTGTACAAGGATATTTTTCGAATATAGCAAGGCTATATAAATAGGGAAAATTACTCGCATGCCATTATAATTTTCAGAAATTGTCTATATGCCACTGTCGGTGACTGTGGCGGCCCCCATCTGTCAGTGACACACCAATAACATATTGGCAAACCGTAAAAATTGTAATGGCACAGAAAAAATTAACCCATATAAATAGGCCTAACCACAGCCATCTATCTCAGTTCCACTTTGGGCCTTATCCGAGAAGCAGCCAATAGCCCACAACCCATTAGCCTTCCTCATTTTTTTAAACCCTCATGGCCTCGTCAAGTCGTCCTCAGTCCAAGTGCCTGGACAAACGCCGCCTCCTCATGCGCCGTCGGCCGTAGCCTGCCCGCTCAGGGGAAGGCAAAAAACCGAAAAATAGTAAATTTCGTTTTTTTTCTAAAATTTCCGGTTTTTAATTTTAGAGATTTCAGTGTTCATTTTGCAGTTCGGTTTTTATTCTCGAAAAATCGAGTAAATCGATCGAACTACCAAACGGTACCAAGTCTTAACTATATAAAAAGGACGACTTACTCGTCCGTCCGCCTCGGCCGCGCGCCCCCTCCCCGCGCATCGCGCGCAGCGCGACCACGCGCCCCTCCCCGGTCCGCCTGGACCGCGCGCCCCCTCTCCGGTCCAGCCAGTTGCGCTCCTTGCGCCCCTCCCCGGTCCACCTCGACCGCGCGCCCCCCTCCCCGCGCATCGCGCGCAGCGCGACCTCTCCGCCTCGACCGCGCACCCCCCTCCTCGGTCCGCCTCGCCCTCGGTCCGCCTCGCCCACGCGCCCCCTCCCCTGGCAGTGCAACTGCCTGGACCAAGTCCGAGGGCATCGCAACTGCCAGGACCAGGACAATGCACCTCACTTTAAAACCGAGACCTCTCCCCTCCGCTCTACCTCACTCATCTCTCCCCTCTGCTCTCGCCCTATACCCTACCCTACCAACGCTCACTGTCGCTCGCCGCCGCGTGCCCGCTCCGCTTCACCGACGATCGACGCCGCTCGGCCGCTCCGCCGTCGCGCCGCCGCTTACCGGGGCCGGGTCCACCTTCGGGTAAGAGAGAGGAAGTCAGGAGAGATAAACAAACAGAAAAAAAACCAAAGGGAAAAAAATCCGAAGGTTAGGGTTAGGGTTTTCACCCTAACCCTAACCCTAAACGAATAGTATGGGGCGGGGGACTCACCTTGCCTCTCGGGTCATGGCGCCGCCGCTCGCCGGTGGTCGGGAGCCTACCGCCGCTCGCAGGAACTCGCCGGAGGCCGGGATGAGGGCGGCGAACCCTCTCGGGACCCTAGGGTTTTGGCCGCCCGGGCTAGCTCGACGGAGCCCCGCTCACCCTCGGGTGAGCGCGGTGCTCCGGCGAGCTAGCCGGTGGCGGCCGACCGCCGGTCGCCGCCGCCGCCGTGGGCCGCCGCCGCTCGCCGCTCGCGCTCGCGCTCTCGGGACCGAAGGGGGGAAATGAATTAGGGTTTCCCCCCCGAGTTCGCGTGGCCTTTTATATGGCCGAAAACGACGCCTGGCCGTCGGATCAGATCCGACGGCCAGGATTCACTGGCCTTTTTTCGACCCAGGCGGGATGGCGAATTAACGGCCCAGGCCCAGGTTACGCGCGCGCGCGCGGCGAAAACCTGGCCTGGGCCCAGGAAGCCTTCGGCCTGCGCAATTTTTATAATGGGCCAGGCTTTTGCACTGTGTGGGCTGAAATATGTTTATTAATTTCCGGAATTAAAGAAATTGTTTTCTGTTTTTTGTTATTCTCTGGAAATTAAGCAAATTGCCCAAAAATCTGATAAAATTAAGTTTGATGCTAAAATAATTTTGTAAATTCCATCATGTTCATTAAAATTACTCCTAATTTTTTCAGAATTTCTATTAGTATTTTCCATTTTACATAATTTAATAATTGCTTTTTCCCTATTTAGTTATTCCCTAGAAAATTAAAATGATTACTGCATTCAGCCAAAAAATGATTACTATCTATATTCATTTTTTTCCATTACTGCATTCAGCCAAAATGAATTTTCCATTAGTATTTTCCATTACTATCTATGTTAAAATGAATTCAGTAATCATTTTGTTATTCTTGTAAAATAAAATGATTACTGCATTCAGCCAAAAAATGATATACATTTAGTCCAATGACTCTTTTTTTATTGAATTCATTTTGTATTTTCCATAATTAAAATCATTACTGAATTCATTTTGTTATTCCTGTAAAATAAAATGATTACTGAATTCAGCCAAAAAATGATATAAATTTAGTCCAATGACTATTTTTTTATTGAATTCATTTTGTATTTTCCATAATTAAAATGATTACTGAATTCATTTTGTTATTCTTGTAAAATAAAATGATTACTAAATTCAGCCAAAAAATGATATAAATTTAGTCCAATGACTATTTTTTTATTGAATTCATTTTGTATTTTCCATAATTAAAATGATTACTGAATTCATTTTGTTATTCTTGTAAAATAAAATGATTACTGAATTCAGCCAAAAAATGATATACATTTAGTCCAATGACTCTTTTTTTATTGAATTCATTTTGTATTTTCCATAATTAAAATGATTACTGAATTCATTTTGTTATTCCTGTAAAATAAAATGATTACTGAACTATTTTTATTTCTTACAGATTCAAGACGATTTCTCATCTAAAGAGTATTCACATCTAAAGACGGTTTGAACCTGATTTATCTCTAGCTTATCTCCTTATGAGATGTTTATTTCCTATGAGTAATAATACCATCATTTCCTATGCCGTAGTATTTAGGCACATCTGTTTATTTCTAATGTAACGTTCCATTAGAAATTATGTTGGTTGTCTGTGATCTTGGGTCTATTTGGCGTCTCATTGTTATAAGTAATAATTTGTACATTGTATTTAATATTTTATTCAGATAACTGTGGGCTGAAAAAACTGCCTTAGAGGGGATAGGAGCAAGACATGCAATTTATAGATATCATTATGGGCCATGAATCTGATATAGGATGTGCATTGTTTAAACCTGATTTATCTCTAGCTTATCTGCTTATGAGATGTTCATTTCCTATGAGTAATAATACCATCACTACAAACCTAATTATCATGACATTCTCCAATTATTACATGGGAAACACAAAACATATATTGAATAAAAACATCAGCCAATAAAAACCAACTGTTCTTAATTTTTTTTCCGCATTTCCATGATTTTTTTATATTTTTCTATTCATTTCTTAATTGCGTTTCTGTATTTTTTGAATTTTTGGCATTTTTCGATGAATTATCCTGTTTATTCTTTAATATTTCCCCCTTTTATTCTGTAAGATTTTCCCCTATTTTCATTCTTACATGTGTTTCTATTCTATTTGTCAAATAATGTGTTTATATCTGATTTGTCAAATAATGTGTTTATATCTGATTTGTCAAATGATTCCGCTAGATAAAGCATTATAATATAGTTGAATTTCTTAGATATATTAAATGGCTGGCATGCGAAAGAGAACTTACGCCGACCGTCCAACTCGTAATGCGGTGGTACCTAGGTGAGCCTATATTAGTAAAACCAACTTTCCTGCAACGATGAAAGATGTTCTAAATTTCATTTTTTTGTTAAGGTTTATGAAATTTGACGAGATAGAGTTCGAGCACTTAAACTATGCATGGAGTGCCGTCGCCAGAGTAGAAGTTAAGTTTCTCCCTGATGAATATGGAGAAAAACAACGATTTATTTTAATGGATATTACCGTAAGTTGCACACAAGTTGGACTAAATTTTACATAGTAGTGAACATGTGAACTATTCTAAACCCTAATATTATACGTAGGGTGCTAAAATAGAAGTCATTGCATGGGAGCGGGAGGAAGTTCATAGGTTTAACATTCTCCTAAATCAAGGACAATGTTATACTATTCATTGTCTATATTTTCAACCTAATCTTGAAGAGGCATTGTACTATCGGAGCATTGCCCATGCCTATGAAGGTTCTCTTCGAAGAAATACAACAGTTGAGCCATACATTCTTCCAATCCAATTCCCTCCCTATCCAAAATATCTATTGACGTTTCATGACGCGTGGATTCGTCCTAATAAAACGTTTGTGGGTACGTACGTAATTGAATCGGCGATGCATAGTTTCAAAAAAATAGTTGTCTTACTTATAGTATGATATGATTATTTGGACAGACATAGCTGGAGTTGTTGTCTATTGGGGGAAATTGGAACGACTTGGAGGTCTATATAGGGAGATAACACTGATGGACACTAGGTAATTCATAAGTTAGATACAACCACTTATATCGTTATAAACAATCATATTGTTTTTGCAAATCGAAAGCTAATGAGAATTTGATCTTTTTTAGCTTGAACATGATGGTTGTTGGAATTTGGGGTGACTCCCTCACTGATCACATCTCTGAATGGACAGAAGCTCATCGTAACAACCACATTGTTTTAGGAACCATGCTTCGACTTCACAAGAAGCATAGTAATTTAGTCCTAACCCATTTTATCATTAATAAAGATATAGTGATGAATTACGCTAATATTTGTTCTACTTGGCGATAGGATGTTTAGAGACTTCAGAACACACTACAGTCAAGTTTAATCCGATTTATCCATCCACACTACCTTTGCAAAGTAAGTAGTTCCAACAATACAAACACAAGCTAAGAATAATGGCAATACATCACATAATATTATAGATATTGTTAATTATTTTTCTTTGAAATATAAATGCAGACTTACGGCAACGTCTGAGTTCAGGAACTATGGATCTAAGCTTTGTGAATCGGTTCATGGAAGCTAGATGGAGATATTTTGCAACGATTTATGGATCTGACTGTCCATAGTGTTACAGTCTTGTGTGTATTGTGGTGTGCGTTGTTTATGTACTTCCTCATATTCGGATGTTTTGTGTTTATTTCTATTGGGTACACCCTTTGAAGTTATTTGAATGTAATATTGGTTTTTGTGTTCATTTCGTTTAATCTATTGTGTACTCCCTTTGAAGTTATTTGAATTTGGTATTTGGTTTTGTGATCATTCGTTGAATCTATTGTGTATTCCCTTTGAAGTTATTTCAATGTAATATTTGTATTGGAATACATGTCTCAAATTCAAATACGCTTATTTACAAAATGAAAACATCATTCACTGTAATACTCTCATTCCTAACCTTGAAGAATATTTTCTTTCCTCTAACACAATCTCCAGATCCAATCTTGATTAATAATCATCCAATGCCCTATTTAAATAACAAATTTGTAATCCTAACCCTCAAAATAACCCTTTAATCCAAAACAAGTATTCTAAATCACTCTTTGGTACCAAGAAAAATAAATTAAAAACTCAAACACTTATCTGAATTAAAATCATGTTCCATCTATAATGTTTCCACTCAATTATCGTTTGTTTAGTGGTTAACCAATTATGCAATCAACAGGTCGCTCGACGCCGCGATAACAAAGCTATCAACCATGTCAGAAAATATACCGAGGAGAGAGGGGAAAGAAGGTTATTATATTTTATGCGCCTAATTTATCATGTTTATTTGTCTATTCAAATATTTGTGCTACAACATTACACTAAAATTATTGTCTGAAAATGTGTACTCATTTTAAATTTTTAGTTATCGATGGTCGTCATAGACAAAAGAGAAATCGTTGTAACATTTTGCCTCACGGCCCTTCTGGAATTTGTATTCGACAACCATCACAGACTCCATCGGAAAGTTCATCGGACGGTGAAAATGTGTCATATCGACAACCGTCCTCATTTGTTGTTCCTACACAAAGTACCCTTACATCAGCGGGATTATTTCAAGGACAAACCTCTAATGGTATAAACTACTGCAATGTGGGTTGTGCAATTACTAATAGCAAAAATTATGTCTCATGTGATTACATAAACTTTGTGCAGGTGCAAATTCTGCTATATTAGCAACTCCAACTATCGACTCACAAGAGCAACAAGCAATTCCATCTGTTCAACAAACCCAACTTGACCGATCGATAGATCGTGCTGAGATAAGGCGTGCTCGTGAAAGAGCACGCTATGCAAGCTTGACATCAGAGCAACGAAACAAAAGACGTGCACGTGATAAAGCTCGATATGCAAGTATGACAGATGAACAGAGGCAAGCGAGGCGAGAGAACCAACGATATTCAGCAAGTATGACAGATGAGCAAAGGCAGGTTATGCGGGAAAAACGTAACCAACAAAATCGAGCAAGAAGAAGAACTCTTGGTCCAAACTGTGTCGTTCGTAATACACCACATGGCTCTGAGATAGGATCTAACAACCTTAATACAACTGACGTTGTCTACCAGAACCTACCTGTTAGCGCCCACATTTTAAAGACTCAGCCAGACTGTCGTCATTGTGGTGCGAAGAGGTTTGAATATGAGCCGCCAGGATTTTGTTGTATGAATGGCAAGGTCAAACTTCAAATACCTGCGCCACCTGAGGAGCTTCGACGGTTGTACACAGGTGAAGACATTCAATCACAACATTTTATAGAGAATATTAGATATTTTAACAGTCATTTCTCCTTCACCACAATGTACTGTGATTATGACAAGAACCTCGCAAGTGCAAGGGATGGAGTTTACACATTTAAAGCGCATGGGCAAATGTACCATAACATACATTCTTTTGGGAATGGAGACAATGAACCAAGCCATTTGCAGTTGTACTTCTATGATGATGATCCTAGCTTATCACATCATTTCCGTCGTGCTCGAGATGAGATATATAGAGAAAGGGACATATCTATTATTAGATGTTTGGTACATATTTTGAGAGATAATCCCTACTCTGAAACATTCAGAAGCCTAGGACAGGTTGAAGACGTTGATGAATATCGTATTGTGCTAAATATGGATTATAAGCTAGACCAGAGAACTTATAACAGACCGTTAACATCAGAGGTTGCTGCTGTGTGGGTTGAGGGGAATGATATTAATAAACATTTTGATCGTAGCATCACCTTGTTTGGCAATAACAACAACTACTATTCAATTAGACCGAGTGATGGGTGCTACGACCCTTTGTCATACCCCCTATTTTTTCCAAGAGCAGAGCTCGGTTGGCATTCTGATATACCAAGACAAGGTATTGACATTAGTCAAATAAATACAACCCGACAAAGAAATGCTGACAACTCAGGTTAGCTAAGTGACTCATATTCATGTTATTACGATACTATTAATCCATACGCTAATCACCTAATTGATTTCTCTTTTCTTTGTAGATACTACCAGCAAGTTTTTTGTTTCGATGCGTGAATATTATTGCTATAAATTCCAGATGCGTAGTGGAATCTTCAACACGGTCTTGTATGGGAGACGTCTATTCCAGCAGTTTGTAGTTGATACCTACATAAAAATTGAAACGTCTCGCCTGAATTACTTCTTATACAATCAGAAGAAGATTCGTGCGGATCTTTACCAGGGCTTGATGGATAGTGTATCTGTTGGAGAACATAGAGCCAGCAGATTGGGAAAAAGATGGGTCCTACCTGCATCGTTTATCGGTGGCGGGAGGGATATGAGACGAAGATATATGGATGCTATGGCCTTAGTGCAGAAGTATGGAAAACCCGATATATTTATCACAATGACTTGTAATCCTAATTGGGAAGAGATAAGTAGGGACCTTGCACCTGGCCAAACACCACAAGATCGTCCTGATCTTGTTGTGCGTGTATTTAAAGCCAAGCTAGAGGATCTCAAATTCCAGCTATTTCGTAAACATATCCTAGGAATCATTGCAGCACAAGTCCATGTTATCGAGTTCCAAAAAAGGGGTCTACCACATGCACATTTCCTCCTTATCATGGAGTCAACATACAAATTGAGTTGTCCCGATGAGTATGATAATGTTATATCAGCAGAACTTCCAGATAAGGATAAATACCCGGAGCTATATGAAATGGTAGTGAAACATATGATGCATGGCCCGTGTGGTCCACTAAATAGGAAGAGTCCATGCATGAAAAATGGTAGTTGCAAGTGCTATTATCCACGCCAGTTTAGTGACACAACTATCCAAGGCGAAGATTCTTACCCTATCTACAGGAGAAGGGATGACAAACAAAGGGTAAGAGTGAGAGGTCATGACTTAGACAACAGATGGGTTGTCCCATATAATCCCATGCTTCTAAGAAGGTATGACTGTCACATCAATGCAGAAGTTTGTTCGAGTATTAAGGCTGTTAAGTACCTCTACAAGTATATTTATAAGGGTCATGATAGGGCGTCTGTGTCCGTCAATGAAGCTGATGAAAACCGCGAGATCAATGAGATCAATGAATATAGGGATGCTAGGTGGGTAACACCACAGGAGGCATTGTGGAGAATATTTGGATTTGATCTTAGCGGGATTTCGCCACCAGTGCTACAGTTACAGCTCCACCTCCCAGGAATGCATCTTGTGTCCTATAGAGAGAATGCTGATGTACGTGAAGTTCTCGACCAACAGGGTGCCTCAAGAACCATGTTGACTGAGTATTTCAAGGCAAATCAAGAATTTACGTGGGCACGCACATTACTTTATAGGGATTTCCCACAATATGCAGTGTGGTTGCCTAGACGTAAGCTTTGGAAAATAAGAGAACGAAGCACGCAGATTGGGAGGATCATCTCAGCACATCCAGCAGAGGGAGAAAGATACTACTTGAGGGTGCTATTAAACCATGTGGTTGGTGCTACTTCATTTGAGAATTTGAGGACATATGATGGTATTGTATACCCTACATTTCGAGAAAGCGCTGAGAAAAGAGGTATTATTGAGTCAGATAACAGCATTGATGAGTGCCTCTCTGAAGCTGAAGTATTTCATATGCCTTCGTCCCTCCGAAGGTTGTTTGCTACAATATTGGTATATTGTGAACCTAGCGATGTGCGTGGACTCTGGAACAAACACTTCGAAGCAATGTCTGATGACATCCGACGATCCCAGATGAATGCATATGCAGTTGAACAAATGGTGTTATTGGATATAAGAAAATTGCTTCAGTCAATGGGTAAAGAGATAACATCATTTCCTCTTCCAGAAATTGATGAATCATATGACGCCATGGCGGGTGAGGTGAGGGAGATTTGTGAAGAGTCCTCTATACAAGTGGATAATGAGCTACTAGCGAGCACATCCTCTCTTAATGCAGAACAGAGATATGCTTATGATGTTATACTATCATCCGTTGACAACAATAGTGGAGGTGTGTTTTTTGTTGATGGTCCAGGAGGAACAGGAAAAACCTTTCTGTACAAAGCTTTATTAGCAAAAGTCCGTAGCGAGGGGAAGATAGCTATTGCTACTGCAACATCTGGTGTTGCTGCTTCCATCATGCCTGGAGGTAGAACGGCTCATTCAAGGTTCAAGATACCACTAAGCATACAAGACAATGGAGTGTGTAACTTCACCAAACAAAGTGGTACTGCGAAGCTTCTTCAAAAAGCTTCGCTTATATTATGGGATGAAGTCTCCATGACAAAAAGACAGGCAATTGAGGCGTTGGACAAGAGCATGAGGGATATAATGGAAAAGCCCAATCTACCATTTGGAGGCAAAACAATGGTTTTTGGAGGTGACTTCAGACAAGTTCTTCCAGTTATACGAAAGGGGAATAGGGCTCAAATTGTAAACGCAACATTGCGTAGATCTTACTTATGGGATAACATGCATCAGTTGAGACTTGTCCATAACATGAGAGCTCGATCAGATATATGGTTTTTAGACTACCTGCTACGGATTGGCAATGGCATTGAAGAGACCATCGATGATGACTATGTAAATTTACCCGACGAAATATGTGTACCCTACACTGGTGCAGAATCAGACATTGATAGTCTTATTGACATGGTATTTCCAATGTTAGGTGCAAACATGACTGATGCAGACTACATCACATCTCGAGCTATTTTGTCAACGAGGAATGAGAACGTTGATGCAATAAACATGAAGCTTATCGAACGTTTTCCTGGTGACGAGATGATTTATCACAGTCATGATCGAGCAGTCGATGATCCATGCAACCATTATCCGTCTGAGTTCCTGAATTCATTAACGCCAAATGGGTTACCTCCTCATATATTAAAACTCAAGGTTAATTGTCCTGTGATTTTGCTCAGAAATCTTGACCCGGCCAATGGTCTGTGTAATGGGACTAGGTTGATAGTCCGAGCATTTCAAAGAAATACTATCGATGCTGAAATTGTATTGGGACAACATGCTGGTGAGAGAGTCTTCCTTCCACGCATACCCTTGTGCCCCTCCGATGATGAGATGTTCCCCTTCAAGTTTAAGAGGAGTCAATTTCCTGTTAGGGTGAGTTTTGCAATGACAATTAATAAAGCACAGGGTCAAACAATACCGCATGTTGGAATATACCTCCCGAACCCGGTGTTCTCTCATGGACAACTATATGTAGCTCTGTCACGAGCAACTTCTCGTAGCAACATCAAAATACTCGCCGCTCCGGAGAAAAATAGGGGAATCAATTCAACAAGCACGTTAACAAAGAATATCGTCTACAAGGAAGTGCTCACTGAGTAGATAAAAGAAGATGTGCTCACTGTATAGTATATTGTACGATTTCATACCAGATCTGTAATTATAAATATGCAATGACACTTTATATAGTAAACATACTTCTATGTATTGTTTTGAGGAATAATATATTACTTTGTTTCTTATCATCACAATATTACTAAACAAATGTGTTCGGCAAATATATCATGTTCTAAATATATTGCCGTTAACATTATGCATCCGTTGCAACGCACGGGCCTCTCACTATCATGTTCTAAATATATTGCCATTAACATTATGCATCCGTTGCAACGCACGGGCCTCTCACTATCATGTTCTAAATATATTGCCATTAACATTATGCATCCGTTGCAACGCACGGGCCTCTCACTAGTTACTCTATATTGGGGCACTTTACTCACTTCCACATCCAGACCTAGTCCGTGGAGCGCCGAGGGACTCCTGCTAGCCCCGTCCCATTCATCGTCACACCACTGCTGCTACAGTGCCACCCGGCATTCGCCCATGTCGACGCCCGCCCCCTATCTCTCCGATGTGGTCAGCTGACCATCGTCGTCGCCCGCTCGACTATCCGTCATGGCACACCGGTGCCCAGCTCATGGCGAACAAATCCCTCTTTGTGCATGGATCACAGTTGGATTCTTTATTTTTCGTTAACTACCTATCAAAACTGGACTCAAGGGTATAACTTTTATGTTCAAAGTATCTATAACAATTTTAAACTTAATTACTCATTAATTCATCTAACTATTAAAGTTACACTCACATGCTCTATGAGGGTAATACAATCTTCTTATTTGTTTTTTTAATATATAATATCAAGCGGGTAATACAATCTTTTTATTTGTCTTTTTAATATATAATATGCTTAAGCCTAAAATTCACAATATTTTAAGATAGATGAAATATTATGATATGTTCATCATTATGATGATCGGCATGGTAAGCTGTTGCTTGATCTGAGGAGGGGAAATTGATGTTTTCATTTTGCCCAAATCACATGATCTTACATACATGTGGACAAACCGTGGTTATCTTCGCACATATATTCCACTACAAGAAAACGGTGAACTCTCGTCGGTATTTTTAATTTTCATCGGTATTTCCGATAACCGATGGAAGTTAATTAATTTCTGTCAGCTACTGGAGGCCGGCAGAAGTTAAGTTAACTTTCGTTGGCTTTTACTGTGGCCGACGAAAGTTAAGATAGCCGACGGAAGTTATAGCTAAATTTTTCCCCGCGCATGTACAGGGAAACCCAGGTTCCCTGTTTACTTCTCTCACCCACGCGCGCTCGCCCAAGCCGCTGCCATCCACGCACCCGCCTACGGCCTCCTCTGGTGCCACACTGCCTGCCCCACCGCCTCTCACTGCCGCCCACCTCCCATCAGCCGCCACCGTCCGGTCCAGCCGGTTACCGTTGCCCGACCATCTCCTCCGCCCACACCACCACCATGCTGAAGCTATCGGCATCACCGTTCCATCTTGTCTCCGCCCGCCAGTCGTCTCCTCGCTTGCCCGTCACCACCTCTAAGGTATTCACTATTTTTAGAATATTTTTAATTTATTAATGTTATTTCACGGTTATTAGCAATGTAAAGACTTAATAATTAATGTGTTATTATGTGATGATTTCATTAGGGTGATTATTATGCTATTACATTTATTCATGTATTAATTAATGTTGTGTTTTTACATGTGTTTTATATGTGTTGTTTCTTTTTTCATATGCAATATATGTTGTGCTATATTATATATGCTATTTGTTGGGGGGAAATACTTCATCCTCAGTATTATTCAAAATCTCTGCATCAACACTGTCAGAAGATAAAAGGAAGCTAGAAGCCATGATCTCCGAAGACTCTAACAGTATCAAGGCTTCGCTACATTCGGGGCCTTCCGAGACAGAGGTCCCCGTTAGGGCTTCGGCATGACAAAGAATCCCGGAGTCTCTTTATTCAGAGGGGAACTGTCAGCAAGGATGGAAGAATTACTTTCTCACTATTGACTGAGTCTTTTACCCTTTTAACCCTATGAAGAATATTAAACAGTATCTTCTAGGTCAGTTGTAATTAGAGGGTAAGGAGGTCTTTTCCTAATGTATCTTGTCTATAAATACCCCTCTTTGTTCTGTAATGAGCATGGAATATTCAGATATTCAATATACACTTCGAACTGTCTTGAGCTATTATCCAATTCGGAGGCTTAGAACAGTCTGCATAAACCAACACTTCGTTTATCAAATCTTTGAGTTTACTAAAACCTGTTAGCGTAATCTTTTGCGCCAACACTATTAATTTTATTCTTTTATTAATTTGTAGTTTATTGATGATTTCATTATTGTGATTAGTATTACATATACTTCCTTATATATATTATTTTCGTATGCAATTTTGTATGTGAGAAAAACGTAAGTAGTGTAACGAAACCTGCGCGTCACACATTTCGGACCAACATGTCTCACACGTGTCATGCGTGTGAGATGTGTAGGTACGGAATTGTCCCTTTTTTGGACAGCCTTAGAGTGGGCGACAGAGCGTGGTATTTATGATGAGCCATTAGTCCAAATGAGATTTCAGTGTCATAACCTTGTTGTTCTCCATTACACCATTATTAGGCGTGTAATTGGAGAACGGCAGGGTTATGCTGCTGAAATTTCATCCGGACTCATGGCTCATCATAAATACCATGCTCCGTCGATCACTCTTGGGTGAGTTTAGGACATATCTTTTCCTATAGACATAGGGTCGTGTTACATAAAAACGTCTAGTACTTATGATGCATTCTCGATTGAATAAATGTTATGCCGCTAGAATGGCTGAGGACCGACGGTGGATGTATAGTGGTTGGAATAAAAGTGGAGCTCACTCGAAGGAGTGGATGATCAACACTGAGAAATTTATTGATCGTGCATTCACTTTGACAAAGGAAAGTGGCGCGAGGTGCCCATGCATGAAGTGCAAAATTTTATTTGGCAAGACAGGAGAACGTTGTCACTACACATTTGCAAGTATAGTTTCTTGCCAGGTTATGAAGTATGGGTGCACCATGGCGAGACAATTCATGAAAAACGGTATTAGTAGTGGAAGAAAATGATAACACGACTGATGATAGGATGGATGAGATGCTTGATGCTCTATGACCAGAGTTTGAAACAAACCCTAAGGATGCTCCTACACCAGAGGTTCAAAAGTTTTTCAACATCCTTAGATCTTCAGAAGAGCTGTTACATGAGCACACCACAGTAAGCATCCTCTCTTTCGTGACCCGTCTTATGACCATTAAGTCGAAGTTTGCATTCTCCAATAATTGTTACAAGGAGCTCATGAACCTGATCAACTATGCCCTTCCTATGAACCATAAGATGCCGAAAGATATGTACTAGTCAAAAAATGCTTTCTGCTCTCGGTATGGAGTATGATAAGTTTGATGTGTGCCAAGATAACTGCATGCTTTTCTGGAAAGAACATAAGAATGGGATGCAGTGCTTAAAATGTGGTAAACTGTGGTTCGTACATGTCGTAAATGAAGACGGTGAAAAGGAGATGACAGAGGTTGCTCATAAGAAACTTCGTTATATGCCTCTTAAACCTCGGGTGAAACAATTGTTTCTCTCAAAGAAAATCGCCAGGTATATGAGATGACATAAGGAAGGTGTACATGAGAACGACCAAGTAATGGTGCACCCATCTGATGGTGAGGCATATAAGGCTCTAGATGATTTTGACGTAGACTTCACTAGGGATGCGAGAAATGTCCGCATCGGGTTGGCAATAGATGGATTCAAGCCTTTCAATGTAACCGCATCGTCATACTCTTGTTGTCTTATCTTTGCTATTCCATATAAACTTCCACCTTCACTTTGCATGAAATATGAATTTATATTCCCGTGTCTCAATATACCTGGTCTAGAGCATTCTGAAACGCACCTCAATGAGATGTTGAAGCCCTTAATTGAAGATTTGAAATAATTGTGGAAAGGAGTTGAAGCATATGACTATGACTAGAAGCAAAATTTCAATCTTTGAGTTGCGTATCTGGGGTCGGTCTATGATTTTATGGTATTTGGCCGACGGAAGCGGGTAGACTGAAGTTAGCTAACTTCTGTCGGCGACCGACGAAAGTTAGTTAACTTCCGTCGGCTAAACATGGCCGACGAAAATTAACACAGGAAATCGATAACTTCCGTCGGCCAAACATTAGCCGACGGAAGTTGTTTTTTTCTTTTTTTTACTTTTTTCTGTACATTCCAGCAATGCACTAAACTAAGCACTGATAATTTTTTTCTTTTTTTTTTGCTTTTTTCAGTATACATCCTCAGTATACAACATCACAAACATGTATTCAAATTCATATTACAAGTATTCACAAATCTCTCTCAACAATATACAAAAGCATGATACATATATAATCAGTATACCACATCAGTATGATACATATATAATCAAATCTCTTTCAACATGAATAATCATGCCACATCACAAACATGTATTCATATTACAAGTCACTCAACCATAAGTATACAAAAGTGGGGTGGCCAAACATTTCAATCACCTTTCTAATGTAAAACACGAGGTAAACTATCTTCAACTTGCTCAGATGGATAATAGATAGGCAAATGGACCACCTCAAAATTATCTTCAAATTGGCAAAGAAGCATAACTGTATGGCCTGAGATTTGTAGTGTTCATCAATTGTAACCTGCATAGAAACTCTTTGCATAAGATGCCTTGCCATTTTTTGCATAACAAGCACTGAAAGTTGTCAATTACTCCAATGCTGAACTCGCTAGAAGCAAATTTTATTTAATATTTATCTTATGAGGTACGAGGAACATAGTATTTCAAATTCACATGAAAACGTATCAAAGCATGTTTACCAAGAAAACTGTAATTAATTTTTACTGCACTGCAACTAAAAATTGACAAGCTTTTGACCGGGCAGCAGTAGGGTTTCGAGCTGAATTCACCTTCTTCTCCACAGCCAGCCCTGCGATTCCATCAAAATTCAGAAAACACAATACGAACTGTCACAAACCGAAGTGAAGAACAAATCCTTACTAACCAGCCGCCTTCTCCAATCCATTGGACACAACATCCTTGTTGGCAAACGCCCGTCTCGACGGTAAGGACGCGCTCTACGACAGCACGGGTTTCTTCTTCACCCGCCCCGGCGTGCCAGCCACCTTGCCATTCGACAACTTCCCCTTCCTCGCTACAGCCGCATCCCCTTCTACGCACGCACAAAGACGATGTAGGACCGAAAGTAGCGACTAGAGGAGGGTGAATGGGCGCCTAAAAAATTCTTTCGAATCAATGGCTTGCTCCCAACACCCAACGCACCTCAATAGACTTATCAAAGAAAGGTGAACGGATCAACAGAGCCACAAAGGATCTAGCCTAACAACAACCGGTGTCCTAATCGAAAAGACACCAACACAGTGCTAGTAGGCAGATTAACTAAGCATTCAACACATGGGCAGATCAAGGTTCACAGAAATAAATCACCACAGCAATAAATCTGAGTGCACGTAAGAAGAGATGAAGGATTACTGTTCAAGGTTGACGAAGCCTGCAGCGTCGAAGCCTGTGATGGTTGTGTCGAAGTCTGCTTCGAAGTCCTTTGTGCGAAGTCTAACGAAGTTGAAGCCTGTTCGGAGGAGTCGTGCGAAGTCTGATGTTGTAGGAGCCTGTTCGAAGTATGTAGTACCAAAGGTTGTGGATGTCGAGCCAGAGTATGCTTCGGTGCTGTTTGAGCGAAGGTACAGATAGCGAAGCAAGCTTCGAAACAAAACTCCGAAAAACAGAACTTGCGAACAGGACTGAAAACTGTGGGGGCCCACGACAAGACACTTCGAACGACACTCACAGAGGGAAAACCTTCGAACGGGAGACAAAAGCCGAAACCTGTCTGCAGCAAAGTCAGATCGAGTGACAGGCTTTGAATCTGTTCATACTTCAAACCAAAGCCTGCAGCTCAGCGAAGTTGAACTTCGGAGCCGAACACAAGAACAAACACAAGTTCAAAGCCACAAGAAGTAATTTAAAACCTCCGAAGTGAGAGACACGAAAATGAAGCTCTCCGTTCACAGCAAGGTCTGTGTCGAAAACACTACAGAGACAAACTACGTTTCGAAATACGTGCAACCTTCGGAAAACTGTGAATAAAGATGTAGGCTATGTGTGAGCAATCTCCGAAGTGTGCTTCGCACCAGCTTCGCAAAGCCTTAACTCAAATTCGAAGCGTGCAATGGACGAAGTACTACAAACAGACTACGCTGAAAAGCTTCGTACAAAAACAACTTCGAATGGACGGAGAAAGGCTTCGAATCAGTTCTGATCATTGTACGAAAGAGCCAACGAAGCCTTTAAAATTAATACCAGAGACAGCGAAGTCTGCTGTGTAGCGAAGGTCACACAGCTACTTGGAAGCAGTAGCCTTCGCTCAGCTAGAGAACTCAGATGTACGAAGCTTCGCAACAAAACCCTGTGGAGCCAGTACTCCAAACAAAAATAGCTTCGACCAACAAAGCAGGACTTCAAACAAGATGCTGACAAGGGCTATAGACAAGCAACAGAACCCGAGAGAGGAAATCCCATCTTGACACAATCAGGAGCTAGGCAAGAAAACTAGCACCTATACAGCACAAAAACAAGGCAACCAGAGATAAAAACACTCGCACAGAGAGGAAATCGCAAGGCATGCAACACGATTTAATCAATTCGATGAGTAACCTGCTAGATGCCGATGGCTGAGAAACAAAGATCAAAACCAGAGAAGGCAAAAACTCTCGGTGTGCGCTCGATGAGAGTAACGACGGCTGAGAGGAAAGAGACACCAGGAGGAAGAACAAAAAGTGACCCAATCTCTTGATTAGTAAAGTGATTTCTAAAAGGGTGACCTAACCCTAGGGATTGGGGCCCTATTTATAGGCAGCCCAATAGCCTAGGAATATTCCAACAGACCCTTAGGGTTTTTTACAGACGCTGAAATAAATGGAAAAGACCGAACTACCCTTAGGATATTTTTACAGACTCAACTTACTAACTGTGGGCCTAAGGACAAAATAGTAAACTCCAATTTACAGATGACTTATCCGGAAGCAGAGCTTTCGTAGCGACTACGGCTTCGCCTTTGAACAGTCTGATGTGAGATCAGCGGTTGTCAGTTTTGCGCCAAAACTGACAAAGCGTCCACCGACTTTGCACCAGGTACCCGGATTGGGCCAGCCCGATTCCGCAGCTCTCTCAGCCCGGCAATCACTCGCCGCCCGTGTACCTGAGTCAATCCTAGTCAACAGCCCAGTGGATCCTCTGCTGCTCCTAGCTTATGTACCCGGATTGGGCCAATCCGACTTCGCGGCCCCTCTGCCCGACAGTCGCTCGCTGCCCGGACGTAGCAGGTCTTCTCCTCTTTTCAGTCCTCTTTGACTACCGTTGACAATGACTCATCACATCTGGAGCCATGAGGCCCACGCTCTTCAGAATGGCTCCTCAATCTCCCCCTTGATGAGTGCATTGTCAACACTTCTCTTCATCAGCTTTCCAGTACCTACAAGCAACCGTGGAAACATGAAAACAAAACACAAGAAAACAGAGAAGAAGAAAAACAAAGTAAAAGTTTAACCCTAATGACCAAAAGCCGACCAAAAGCAATGAACGGTCATCATGGTTAACCAAAAGTAAAAGCTCAAAACGAGTACAATCTTAGAATTATCAACAAGGATATCCAAAGAGTAAGGACAACCGGGACAAAAACTCCCCGTGAAACAAATCCCAGAAAAAGCCAAAACTCCCCCTTAAACTCTTCTCCCAAAATTTCTCCCCCTTGTTGACAATTGAACTCATCAAGAGAGACTAAATGCACTCTAAAGAGACACAGAGTCCCCCTGAAATGCAGCTCCCCCTCAAAATATGCAATGAATGCAATGGGGTGCAGGTGGAGTGTAGAAAGCATGCTTCTCAGCTATGATTGACTGCAATTACAACATCTAATAAGTATAGCAAAAAGACATACTGTCTAAGACACATGGCATGTTAGTGCAACAGATGATATCTAAAGAAAGTCATTAGCACGCATTTTTCAATTTTCGCAAACAAAAGCATCACCACATTTTCCAATTGACAAGTAAGGTAAAGCATGAGATGCAGAAGCTAACTGATATCTACCAAGATAAGCATTGTCCAAAACAAAATGCTTCAGCGAACTTGTTAACTTTTTAATTTTCAGGCTTTTTTCGTTTTCCTTTTTCATTTTTGCCAGGGGTTATTTGCATGTCAAACCTTATGCTAACCGACCAAGTCAAGCCTAGGCCAGAATTGGACCATCAGAAGCTTAAGACATTGGTCTTGGCATACACTACACTATCCTAGTTCATACCAAAGTGCTATGGTAAGCAGTCCAGAACAATGCAATGCGACAAACAAAACCCACCTGGATCTTTTCAACTCAAGCATAAAAAGGCATGGAATTTTCATTCATTTTTGATTTTTATCATTTTTATAGCACATTTTCCATGTTAAAGCATACAGATGTCCAAGTTGCATATCTGCATCTAAGTAAGGAACGAGCTACAAGGCATGTAACAGATAGCAAAAGCACTCAGCCTACATATGCTAGTTACCAGAAGCAATGGTGATCATTTTTCAATTTTAAAGCATAAAAGCCATGCATATGACAAATATCAGACATATCAAGTGAACTGAACCAAAGCATGATCATCGACAAGTAATCAAAAGCATGTACCAGCTAGACTATGTAAAACAGTTCAATCATATAACAGAAGCAGGCTCAAAGTGTGATATGTGAATATGCATGATATGAACACACACAAAAAGATTCAAGAAAAGAATAAAGAAGAAAGAAAACTGACTCAAAAATATCCTAAAAAGGATACACAACACCCAAATCCCCTCGTAAACGCTAAAAAGTATACTGATCTAGGGGTTTGGTGAAAATGTCAGCCAACTGATGATGAGTATCAACATGAACAAGGTCAATGACACCTTTCTCATATTGATCCCTCAGAAAGTGAAAGCGCACATCAATGTGTTTGGTTTTTGAATGGATACAAGGGTTTTTCCCTACACTAATAGCACTGGTGCTGTCGCAAAACAGAGGAACTCTGGTAGGAAAGAACAACCCAAAATCTCGTAATGTGGAAATCATCCAAACCAACTGTGAGCAGCAACTAGCAGCAGCTACATACTCAGCCTCAGTGGTCGAAAGAGCAACTCCAGACTGCTTTCGAGAAGACCAAGAAATAAGAGACGAACCAAGAAACTGGCAAGTACCGGAAGTCGACTTGCGATCCAACCGGCACCCACCAAAGTCAGCGTCCGAAAATCCAGATAAATCAAGAGATGATGATGCTGAATAATAAATACCAAGATCAGGCGAATAGGTGAGATACCTGAAAATGCGCTTGGACAGCCTGCCGATGAGACGCGCGCTGGTGAAGACTGGAAACGCGCGCAAAGTCCCACGGCGAACTGTATGTCTGGCCTCGTCACCGTCAAGTACAACAACAAACCAATCATCCCTCGAAACTCTCTCTCAGTTGACCTTGACGCATCTCTCGTCCTTGTCCAGGCCCCCAGATGTGCCCGTTGGGGTCATCTGAGGCTTCAGCTCTCCACCAAAATCAAATTTCTTCAACATATCCTGAGTGTACTTACCTTGGTGGATGAAGGTGCCATCCTTGGTCTGCTTTATCTGGATCCCTAAGAAGTACTTGAGCTCACCCATGAGGCACATCTCAAACTCGTTGTGCATCTGCTCAGAAAACGTGGACACAAGAGCATCAGTAGTACCGCCAAAAATAATATCGTCCACGTAAATCTGAGCGACTAAGAAATCTGAAGCATCTCTGAGCAAGAAAAGAGTTTTATCCACAGAACCCATCACAAAGCCCTTCTCCAACAAAAACTGCTTTAACCGGTCATACCAAGCCCTGGGGCTTGCTTCAGACCGTATAAAGCTTTCTGCAGCTTAAAAACATGTCGAGGAAACTTAGGGTTCTCAAAACCGGGGGCTGCCTAACATAAACTTCCTACTCTATGTACCCATTCAGAAAAGCACTCTTGACATCCATTTGAAAAAGCTTAAAACCCTTCGAAGCGGCAAAAGATAAAGAATGCGAATGGACTCAAGACGGGCAACAGGGGTGAAAGTTTCTTCAAAGTCAATACCTTCCTTCTAGCAAAAACCCTGGGCAACTAGTCGAGCTTTGTTGTGCACCACAACCCCATCTTCACCTTGCTTGTTTTTGAACACCCACTTGGTGCCTATCGGGGTTGCATCCGGGTGGCAGCTCAACCAGTGTCCAAACCCGATTGAAGACAAAATTCTCAAGCTCTTCTTGCATAGCATTAATCCAATTTGAATCAGAAAGAGCATGAGAAACGTCTCTGGGCTCAAAAGATGCAACAAAAGCAGATTCAGCAAACACAGCAAGAGAGTCAACAGACGAACGCAAATTCCTCTCAAACAAATCACCAATGATGAGCTCTGAGGGATGATCACGCTGAACTGCTCGGGATCCCTGATGATTTGAAGTCACCTCACTAGAGTCAGCAACTGGCACCTCTGGACTCGACTAAGGGGGCTCGATCGAAGTGGAAGAAGTGATCAGAGGTCCACCCTCATCCTCAGTCGAAGTCTCAGAAGGTGTGGGTTCTGCAGGCTATGCATATGGCCCACCCTCATCAGCAGCTGGAGCATCATCATCTTCCTCGAAGATGGACTCTCCGAGCTCACCATCTCCAGAAAGCTCAAAAGAAGGAGTCAAAGAAGGCAAGGAATCATCAAAAGAAACCTCACAAGTCTCGACAAGCTGCTGGGAGTCGAGGTTCCAAACACGGAAGCCTCGAGAATGCAAAGCATAACCAAGAAAGACTCCATCCAGCAACGAGACTCAAACTTATCCAAATGCCCTCCCTTCTTGAGCACAAAGCACTTACAGCAAAATGCTCGCAAGTGGCTCACCTTGGGCTGTCTACCAAACCGCAACTCATATGAAGTCTTACCAAGGTTAGCTCTAAGAAAAATGCTGGTTGGCCAGATAGCAAGCCGTGTTCATGGCTTCAGCTCAAAAGCGCCTAGGAGTCCTGTGCTCATCGATCATCATCCTGGCCATCTCGACTAGTGTGCGGTTCTTTCGTTCCACAACGCCGTTCTGTGGGGGAGTGTAAGGAGCAGAAAACTGATGGTCAAGACCCTGATCACTACAGAAGCTGATGAACTGAGAGTTCTTGAACTCAGAGCCATTGTCAGAGCGAATCGCTCGCATCCGACCATTGTTCTCATTCTTCAGCTTCAAAATCAGGTCATGAACAAAATGAAAAGTCTCATCCTTAGACTCCAAAAAGAAAACCCACGAGAATCGAGAAAAATCGTCAACAATCACAAGTGCATACCACTTCCCACCGACTGAGCGTACCCGAGCTGGACCTACAGTGTCCATGTGTAACAGCTCGCCCGGATACAAAGTCATCACCTGAGTCACAAGTGAGTGAGAAGCAGCAACCATTTTCCCGTGACGACAAGGATGGCAAACTAGATCCTTCTCCATCTTAAGCTTGGGCAATCCTCGGATGAGGTCCATAGAGCTCAACCTGACTAGCAGATCAAAACTCAAATGTCCCAACCTCCTATGCCACTTACAGAGCTCAGAGGAGGATCCAGCAATCAAACATTGAGAACGGCCAAAAGAACTAGAGAAGTCAATTCGAAAAACCTTACCAAAAGGTAAGATCTGGCAAATCAAAGACTCTCTAGAATCAACCACAGAAGAACTGCCCTTCTTAAACCGAACCTCCAAACCATCCTCAAGAAGTTGCGAAACAGAAATCAAATTGAAGTTCAAATTTCCAACCAAAGCAACGTTCTTCAAAGAGAAATGGTCTGAGATGCAAATTGAACCAATGTCGTGTACCTTCCCTTGACCACTGTTCCCTGAAGGTGATGTATTCCTTGGAGCTCGGGGAAGAGAGACTAGAGAACCATCTGTGATGTCCCGTCATATGGCGAGAGCATCCTTGAGTCCATGATCCAAACGTCCTCCAGTCTCCGATCCTGCACAATCAGTGGTTGTAAGGGGGAGCAATGGTCCGGCACCAAGTTTAGCAAAAGAACTAAACCAGTGTCGAGCCATCTGCTCAAATAGACGGAAAGCAGAAATCATCGTAAGAGTTTGGACCAAAACGCAGCTCAAAGTGTGGTCCATGGTTCTGCCTAAAACCTCGGCCACGAGGTCTAGGACCATAACCAAACTGGCCTGGAGCTCTGCCGGAACGAACACCACCATCTAGAGCACGGGCATGAAAGCCGTCTCCTCTACCACCACCTACATGACGTGGCCTAGCCTCTAGCCTCTCCCCGTGTCGAGGAACTCTCAGTCTACCACCCTGCTGGTAGAACTACTCCTGACCACCACGAGCTCTCTCTGCTCTCTCAACTCGCTTCCTCCTGAAGCAAAACTCCGCAAGTTGCACGTCTCTCTGACAGTACTCACAGTGATAGGTGAGCTTCTTGGGATGTGGTTGAGGCTTGGGGTTCTTGGTCTTAGTGGTGTTTGGTGCAGTCTTCTTGGTGTGAGAGGGTCCAGAAGAGAGTCTAGAGAAGTGCGGAGGTGTTTGGGCTTCGGAACCCAGATGGGCTTCTTGGGTGAAGCTTTGGGCTATTCTTGGAACACTCCATCCTTGGGCTGACTAGCCTGGAAAGTCTCAGTGGAGTGAGTCTTGGGGTATTTCTGTTCAGGAGTCATTTTACTCCACTCCACTGCTCGGCTAATAGCACTGTCAAAGTCAGCCTTGGTGTAGGTGTAGCCTACCCCAAACCCATCCTGCCTCTTAAACTGCTAGATCATCATGCCGAGCTGTGGCTCTCTAGCACTCACCTAACTCAAGATAGAACGGAGGTAAAAGTTCTCATTTTGGACATCAGCTAGCTCCTCTCTCAAGGAAGCTAGTACCTCCATCTGATACAAGCAGGTCTCACACTCTATATCTACTTGGACAACTTCTCGGATTTCAGCTTGATCAACTCCATTCTAAGAGACAAACAGTTCTCATAGATAGTGGGTGGAACTGACAGTGTCTCAAGCTCTAGCCTAGTCTGTTCTAGTTCAGCTCGAACTCTTTCCAAATCGCTCAAATGCTCATCACCCTTAGCTTTCAGCTCAGCTAAACTAGCTAGATGAGATGGGCAATTAGCACAAGGCACGACGACAGTGGCATGAGCATCTTTCAGCTCCTAGCTGAGCGCTCTCAAGCTCAGTGGCCAAAGCGTCCCTCTCATCAACCCTTTCTGTGTACCTGGACTTTAGAGTCGACAGGTCACACAGAAGCACCTCACACTTTGGGCACTCACTGCTATCACCCAAGCAAGGGGAAGAAGATAGACTCTCAATTCTGTCGTTGGCCACGGCAAGCTCACTCTCCAGTTCATCTATCCTCTTCTTAGCCCCTCTAAGCAATTTTTCCCGATATTTTAACTCCTGACGATTACTTTCAAGTAAATCAACGATTTCACGTTCGTAAGATGATACCTTTTCATTGTCGTCGTTGTCGAAGTCATCGGAGGAGCCCTTCTCTTCCTTATCCCCAAGAGCCATTGAGCAGAAGCTCTTGCGGGATCTTTGGCGTTGATATGAGCGGCTCTTCGGCCTGTCCCCGAAAGCCATGAAGCAAAGGCCCGCCGGATCGTCCTTGTCCTTCCCCTTCCGATGACAATCTCCTCATCGCTTGAGCTCGATGAAGAGGAAGAACACGTGGACCGCTTGGAGTAGATCTTCTCCATCTCAGCAAAGAAGGCCTTGTCGCGCTTCTTGTTCTCACGCCGGTAGTCCTTCAGGGCCTTTCTGAAGAATCTGGTCTTTGGCTTGCCCTTGGTGAAGGAGGAGCTGTCGTGCTTGCCGGAGTCGTGGAAGCCACCACCGGTGCCCTTCTTGTGACCATTGCGCTTGGGGCAGTCGACGATGAAGTGTCATTGGTCACCACACTCAAAGCACCCGGATTTCGTGCCGTGTCTTTTGAACATTCTCTTGTCATAAACACGACGCACTCGGTTGTTAAAAAGACACAGGTCATCATCTCCTAATGACTCGAGCTGGTCCTCAGTGATAGACATCAAAGAGAACCCAGCACATCTCACAGAGGAGGGGTCAGTAGAAGGTGTAGCAAGGGCCAAGGACTTTGATCTAGAGCCAGTGAGATTTGATCTCAACTGGGTATCAACCTTAGTGGCCTTCAGCTTGCTAAACAACTCAGAAATTGTCAAGGTATCATAAGATGTGCTCTCAATGATAGAGGATACCTTGATCTCCCAAATCTTAGGGTCCAAGGTATGGAGAACCTTGAGCGCCTGCTCATGATCTGAGACTAACTGAACACCCTCAGCCTTGTTGTCCCGAAGCTTGTTTATGATCGATTGAAAATGACCAAACAACGCTTCAACAGATTCACCCAGCTTCTGTGTGAAATTCTCATATTCACGCTGGTAGGTCTGATAGAGCCAAGCCTTGACCTGGGCTGTCCCCTCATGGTGTGCCTGAAGGGTAGCCAGATCTCTCTCGCAGTGGTGAGATGGCTCACATGCTCAAATTCAGTGGGACCTAAACCAGAAAACAAAATATTCACCGCTTTGTTGTTGTTCTGATGCTGGGCAACAATATCTGGAGTAGTGCGCTCAGCAACAGGCAACACTGTGAAAGTAGCGTGAATACAAATGTCCCAGATGTCCAAGCTTTGGCTCATGAGATAGGCTCGCATGCGAGTATTCCAATAATTGTATCCATAAGCTTCCAAGGACGGGACCTTTCCAGGAGACGTCATGATCACTACTGGGTTTTAGAACCGGTTAAGGTATGGAAAAACCCTAACCAGGCTATGATACCACTTGTAGGACCGAAAGTAGAGACCAGAGGGGGGGGTGAATGGGTGCCTAAAAAATTCTTTTGAATCAATGGACTGCTCCCAACACCCAACACACCTCAACAGACTTATCAAAGAAAGGTGAACAGATCAACAGAGCCACAAAGGATCTAGCCTAACAACAACCGGTGTCTAATCAAAAAGACACCAACACAGTGCTAGTAGGCAGATTAACTAAGCATTCAACACATGGGCAGATCAAGGTTCACAGAAATAAATCACCATAGCAATAAATCTAAGTGCACGTAAAAAGAGATGAAGGATAACTGTTCAAGGTTGTCTCCTGTTAGGTACTTGATGAAGCCTGCAGCGTCAAAGCCTGTGATGGTTGTGTTGAAGTCTGCTTCGAAGTCCTTTGTGCGAAGTCTGACGATGTCGAAGCCTGTTCAGAGGAGTCGTGCGAAGTCTGATGTTGTAGGAGCCTGTCGAAGGAGGCGGCGGCCGGGAGGCGAGGAGGCGCACGGCGGTGAGGCTCGGAAGGAGGCTGGGAAAACCTAGGCGCGGGGAGGCGTGTAGTCACCGGCCGAGAAGCTGGGAGGTGTGCGGCCACCGGGAGGCGGGGAGGTGGGCGGAGGGCGAGGTAGGGAGGCGTGGAGTCGGCGGCCGAGACACGGGGAGGCGTGTGGTGACCGAGAGGCGGCGAAGGGGAGGCGGGTGGAGGGAGAGAGGTAGGCGTCGAAGGGCAGTGGGGGGCTGAAAAAACCTAGGCGGGCTGGGGAAAAAATAGGGTGCGCGCTGCTATTTTTGGGGAAAAATCATCTTCCGTCGGTTGAGGATTGAACCGACGGAAGTTAAGTTAACTTCCGTCGGCTCCTTTAGGCCAACAGAAGCTAATTAATTTTCGTCGACTTTTGGAAAAGCCGACAGAAATTAAAAAGATGGACGAAAATTTCTATTTTTCTTGTAGTGTGTTTGATATGTGGTAAGGACACAAATTGTTTTCGTCTTAACTTCAGGGAGAAGATTTGTTACTTTGATTGTCATAGATGCTTTTTTCCCATGAATCACCCATTTAGGTTGTAGAGGAACTCTTTCAAGATGGACAATGTTGTCGTAAAAGGACCGCTAAGGCATTTAAGTGGTCTAGAGATCGCTAATATGCTGAATGAGTTGGTTCTTAATGAAAATGTGGATGGATTTGTAGGATTTGGAATTGTTGATAGCAAAAAATGGCATTAATGGTCAAAATTGTCAAAATATCAATTTTGGTAATTTGGACCAAGAATACACAAGTCCTGTTACCGGCCGATGCTTTATAGGGCCGAAGGCCCATCAAATATGGGGCCTTGGAGGCCTTTTAGCGGCCTGCTAGCTTCAACCCTAAGGCCCTTCGGAGGCCTGCCTCACCGAAGCTTCAGCCCGAGGAGCAGGTTTCGGCAGGCCTGCCAAAGGCCCACTTTGGGCCAGCTTCAGAGATAGATTTTGATACTGATTGTGGTTGTTTTTATCCCTAAACTTGATTAAGCCGAATCTTATCAGATTCTATTAGAGATAAGAAAACTAGCCCCTATAAATATAGGGGTGAGGACGGTTCATCAGCCCCGCACAACACAAGCCAACTTCAAACCCTAGTTTGAACCATACCTTTACTTTCCTGTACTACCTTCGTGGGTTTGCGTGGAAGCCCTCCACCGGCCACTTCGAAACAGTGGTAAGCCTTGTTGGTTCACCTATGAACCCTCTAATCATCTACGTAACAGATTGTTATCACTTTGTTAGCTCGCTCGTGAACCCTCCGTTAATCTACGTAACAGATTGCTACCTTCGTTTCCCTACTGTAACACTTAGTAAATTCGGTCTCTAGGCCGAATTGGTGCTTGATCTATATTCTGCTGTAGGTTTCACGGTCGGAGCCCCTTTCGCCTTAGGTTTCCGGAGCTAGGAAACTGGTTTCGGAGTCCGCTAGAACACCCTTCAGTGGAACCTTGCTTCTGCCGCGCGTGCCGGATCCATCACGCTATTGTCGGTCTGGTCGAGTCTCACATACCGAAGCCACTCCGCATCGGGGCTGCTTCGCGCCGGGGTCACGTCAAGACGCTCTGCATTAGGCTTTGTCATACCGGTACTCTGCATTAGGCTTCATCACGCCAACACTCCACACTGGATGAAGTCGCGCTAGTGCGTTGTGTTGATTTCTGTCGTCTCAGAGACTTCGCACCGAACCCCATCATTCGGAGGTGATTTCACGTCAGAGATCTATTCGGATTCTGCCTTCGGCCAGATCGATTCGAATGCCGAAGGCTACCTTCGGCGCACCCTTCACACTAGACACCGAAGGCCCCCCTTCGGTGACCCTTCGCACGATAAACTCTATACCAATCAGGCTTCATTCGGCCGATTGGGTTATTTTATCTATATATTTCGGTTAATTGGATTATTTCTGTGTGATCTGATTACCTGGCGACTCCACCCCCTTGCTACTGTTAAGGGTAGTTGAAACGCGACGTCAGTGTTGTGTCATGCTTAGGTTCGTCCCTAAGTATCCACACACTTTTGGATCGTTGAACTGACCCAAGTGCGGGGGCACGTTTTCATGTCAACACACTTTTTCTCTTTCACTATCTGGCACCGCTTTCCATTAGTTTTCGACGCTCCCTCTGAACTTTGTCCAAACATGGGCCCAATTGGAACAAAAGTTTCATGACTATTTTTATACGGGTGAGACAGAACTTAGGCTTTCACACTTGACATCAGTAAAACAGAAGCCTAGTGAGAGTGTCTCTGAGTACATCAAGCGCTTTAGATATACCAAAAACCGATGTTTTAGTCTCAACATTTCAGAAAGGGATTTAGCAGATCTAGCTTTTAACGGGTTGCGTTCTGAGATTAAAGAAAGGCTAGACAACCAGAACTTTTTAGAAGTCAGCCAAGTCCTACAGCAGGCTCTGGTCCAAGAAGGCTGAGCCAAAGATAAAAAATTCATTAAGACGTTCAACAAGCCTAGGGCTGAAGTCCACATCATGGAACACTCCGACGAGGAAGAGTTGGAGGAAGATTCAGCCGACATGTATGCAGCCGAATGGGTTTGGAACGCTAAGAGCAAGCCCATCACTTGTTCTGAGCTATGGCCGTCTCCCATTAAGAGTCAGCCCATCAAAGTTAAATACTCGTTTGATATAACCAAGTGCGATAAAATATTTGATTTCCTCTTGAAGAGCTAGCTCCTCAGGTTTCCCAAGGGCTAGGTCATCTCGACCGCCGATGAACTAAAGAAGCGCCCCTACTGTAAGTGGCATGATTCACATTCTCATTATACTAACGAGTGCAATGTTTTTCGTCGGCAGGTTTAGTCGGCCATAGAAGAAGGATGATTGAAAATAGATTCCAGTCCAAAGATGAAGCTGGAAAAGACCCCTTTCCCGTGAACATTGTCGACCTCCACGAGAAGAAGATGCTGATTCGACCAGATCAAGCCGAGTCGACTAAAGGGAAAGCAATCCTTATTGGAGAATCACGCACGCGCACACTCATACCAAAGAACCCTGAAGTAGTACTGTGGAAATAGAACATATATCAATACATATCCTTTGGCTAGGGCTCGCAAAAAGCCGAAGGTAACATACCAGATGTTGCTGAACAAACACCAGAAGAAAGCCAAGGAAACAGGCCCCCGACCAAAAATGCTAAGGCAACCAAAGGGTCCAAGACAACTGAAGGGTGAGTTCGGAGCCTAGAGGCCGAACCCTTCGCACAGTGAGTTCGAACCCTAGAGGCCAAACCCTTCGCACAGTGAGTTTGGAACCCAGAGGCCAAACCCTTCGCACAATGGATTCACACCCTAATGGCCGAACCCTTCGCAAGTTGAGTTAGAACTCCAGTGGTCAAACCCTCTGCACAACGAGTTTAGGTCCCATTGGCCGAACCCAACTCCGCTCTGGGCAGACCCCTCGATGGGAGGCTTCGGTCCACAATGGCCGAACATACATCTGGCTTGGAAAGACCCCTCGTTTATATGGTCTGAGATACCTTCGACGTGGCTGAACCCCCCTCCGGGTAATGGGTTAGTGGGAGAAACCAGTAGAGCCTCCTCTACCTCTGCCGTACTATTGGGTACGGTCCCCGTGGACTCTGAACTACACCTCGCCACCTGAGTACCCTTCATAGAATAATGTTGCCCCCTGTTTTCATTTGGAATATTATGATTGGCAGGGGCAAACAGATGTGACGAAGAGGGACATATTCCAAAGACTATCCGTAGTACCTCCAAATCATCTCACACAGGGCGAAGACAAGGAAGATGGGCGTGAAGAGGCAAGACAGAGGGAGTCCGAAGCCATCATAGTCAAGATAGGGTCTCAGGAAGTCCAAATCCTGAAGGCCCCCTCGCCAAAGCCCGACAGAGGTAAGTCCCCTATTCCGGTCGAGGCTATTGCCAGAGCCTAGTCCGATCGGTCTGACGAGGCTGTTCTGACTGACATGGTCCGTAGAGAGGCCCCTGTCGAGCATAAAAAACACAAGGCCGACCCGGGTGATACCCATTCTGCCAGAAGCCACAGAAACAATTTGGTGGCGCCCGATACCAAGCCACAACCATCTTGGGCACCTCCGAGCATTACCAAGTCATAGAAGAGGCGTTTGCAACACCTGCAGTCATAGGAGATACGCGAGAAGAAGGCCGAGGATGAGCGGGACACCATCTTTGAGGAGATTCGCCATTGGCCAGCCACAAAATAGGTATGGAAGCCCAAGTCGGTTGAAACGAACAACCCAACCCCCGTTCCGAGCAAAAACGATGATGACATGCTCGACGATGACTACATGCCCATCTCCAAAGGGCCCACACCCTAGGCGATGGACATCAACGTCGTCCTGCTTCCCACCAAGTTTGCACTACCGCGAGACGAGGCCGAGGTTGCTCAGTTGAACCTCGACCCACGAGATGCTATTTTTGAAAAACCTGGGGATATGACTCGTCACCTAAAACCCCTCTACGTCAAGGGGCTCATTGACGGGAAGCCGATCTCCAGGATGCTTGTTGTCGGCAGCGTCACTGTCAATTTGATGCCATAGTCTCTTTTGAAGAAGCTTGGTAGGGACGAGGAGGACTTGAAGAAGACCAACCTGATGCTCAACGGCTTCAATGGCGAAAGCTCTGAAGCGAAGGGCGTACTCTCCCTAGAGTTGACAGTGGGTAACAAGACGTTGCCAACAACATTTTTTGTCGTTGACGTGCAAGGTAATTACAGTGTGCTACTTGGGCGTGATTGTATTCACACAAACTGCTGTATTCATTCTACTTGGCAACAATTCCTAATGCAATGGGACGACGATGACTTGGAAGTCGTATCGGCAGATACTTCGGCCCAAGTGGCATTGGCCGATATGTCCATCGATGCTGTCCATGACAAAGTAGAGTGTCTATCAGGTAGAGACTTTTCGGATTACGACTTTGTTAGTGTATCCGAGGGACATTTTGTACCTGTGTCCGTAAAGCTGGCTGGTGTAGCATGACTATCTCTAAATTAGTAGTCATGTCCAGTAAAAGTAATCTTGATTGACTGAAGTCTCACGTAGAACAATATCGATCTTCTAAAAATGGTATTGCCGAAGCCATTGAAGACTTTAGCGAAATAGAAAAACTAGTACAGGGTTTTGCGTGGGCCGATCCTTTAGAAGAGGTCGATATAGGTGATGGTAACACTCCAAGGCTTACTTTTGTAAACCAAAATTTATAGGCTAATGAAAAGTCTGAAGTAATAAAATTGCTTTGGTCGTACGTTGATTGTTTTGCATGAGAGTATAGCGAGATGCCTAGATTAAGCCGCGAGTTCATGGAGCATTGAATACCTATTATACCCGGGTTCAGGCCTTATAAACAGCCCCCTCGTCGCTTTAATTTGGCCATGTATGACTGAGTTAAAGAGGAGGTAGAACGATTACTAAAGGTTGAATTTATTAGGCCATGCAGGTATGCTGAATGGGTTGCTATCATTGTACCTGTAAAGAAAAAGGGGAGCTGCAAAATATGAGTTTGTATTGATTTCAGGGATTTGAACAAGGCCAGTCCGGAGGACGAATATCCCATGCCGATAGCCGACATGTTGATCAACGATGCTTCAGGACACAAGGTACTAAGTTTTCTTGATGGCACACTGGTTATAATCAATTTTTTATGGCCAAAGTGGACGTCTACAAGACAACCTTTTGATGCCTTGGTTTGTCAGTTTGTTTGAGTGGGTCTTTATGACTTTTGGTTTAAAGAATGCTGACGCTACACATCAACGTGCTATGAATTTGATTTTTCATGACTTGCTAGGAGTTATGCTAGAGGTCTACATAGATGACGTTGTAGTCAAATCGGACACTATGGGAAACCACCTAGCCGATTTGAGGGTTGCTTTTGATAGGATGCGATAGTATGACTTAAAAATGAACCCACTCAAATGTGCTTTTGGCGTGTCGGTAGGAAAGTTCTTAGGGTTTATGATTCATGAAAGAGGTATTGAGATTGATCATAAGAGGCTTGAAATGATTAGAAACTTTGAAGCGCCGACATGCAAAATAAATGTGCAAAAGTTGCTACGCAAGATGAATTATTTGCGTCACTTTATATCTAACTTGTCTGGCAAGATCGATTCTTTTGTCCCTATACTCCGGCTAAAGAATGAAGCCAAATTCACTTCAGGGGCAAGTCAGCAAAGCGCCTTTGAAATGATTAAAGAGTGCTTGTCATCGCCACCCGTGGTAAGAGCGCCAAAAGGCAGAATTCCGTTTCGGCTATACATCGCTGCAGAAGATAGCGTGATAGGAGCCATGTTAACTCAGGAGGTGGAGGGGAAAGAGTACATCATCACATTCTTGAGCTGCCGCCTATTGGACGCTGAAACAAGGTACGTGTTTGTGGAGCGTTTGTGTTTATCACTTATTATGCATGTATCAAATTACGTCACTATCTTCTCCCTAGCACATGTATTGTTGCTTGCTAAACTGATGTCGTAAAGTACATGTTGCAAAAGCCGATTCTAAGTGGTAGATACGGAAAGTGGGTTTATCTTTGATTGAGTACGATTTTGCTTATGAACCTCTAAGGGCTATGAAAGGACAAATTGTCGCTAATTTTATAATTGATCACCATGTAGATGTCAATTGGGGTAATGATATTGCTCTAATGGAATTAGTGTCGTGGAAACTTTATTTTGATGGTTCATCTTGCAAGAATGTCCAAGGTGTCGGGGTAGTTCTCATGTCGCCTAGTGGCATGCGCTTTGAAACCTTGGCCCGTTTAGAATTTCCTTCTACTAATAACCAAGCTGAATATGAAGCTTTATTCCTAGGACTCAAATTAATAGATTCCATGGGTATTAAACATATTCATGCGCATGGTGACTCTCTGTTAGTAGTGCAACAAGTAGCTAAAAGTGCTCAATGTTTTAGTGGCTTGCTAAATAGTTACTTGGATAAGTGTTTAGACATAATTGCTACTTTTGATGACTTCAAAATTTCTCACGTGTCAAGAGAAGCTAATTTAATTACAAATGATTTGGCTCAACAAGCATCTGGCTATCAAGTCAGAGAGGAAAATTTTCTATACAGGAAAGCCAATGCTTTGTCTCACTACTGAAGCCAGAAACTTCAAACAGATGCGAGGTCCGTTGGACACTCTAGATCGTACCCCTCCGACCGCCGAAGGGTGTTGCGTGCCGAAGCCCTCATGCCGGAGCCCTTCATCCGCCGAAGGATTCTGCACGCCGGAGCCCTCACACCGAAGCTTTTTGGGCAACAAAAGATCTCACACGCCGGACCCCTCCAGCGGAAGGCTTCGATCTGATCGACTCCGCTCGGCCGATCCGATCAGCCTTCGGTAGAGACGGGAAAGGCCCTGGGGGCACTCCGAAGTTAGCAATTTAGACATTACTCTTGGAAAAGAATTAGCAAGCCCTCCGGATGTCCATAAGGATGATTGGAAAATTCCAATCATCTAGTATTTAATAGATCCCAATCAAAAGATTGATCAAAAAGTTCGGCGACAAGCGTTTAAATTTGTGTTACTGGATGATGTATTGTACCGCCAAACTATTGATGGAGTACTTTTAAAATGCTTAGATGTCGATCAGTCCAAAGTAGCTACAGGAGAAGTCCATGAGGGGCTTTGCGGCACTCATCAGCCGACCTAGAAAATGAGTTGGATGCTCAAAAGAGCAGGTTTATACTAGCCGACTATGACTGAGAATTGTTTTAAATATTATAGAGGGTGTGAAGCATGTCAAAAGTTTGGTAATATTTAGTTAGCTCCTGCATCTCTACTTAATCCTATTATCAAACCATGGTTGTTCCGAGGTTGGGGTTTAGACTTCATCGGCCAAATTCATCCTCCCTCTTCAAAAGGGCATCAGTTCGTGCTAATGGCGACAAACTACTTCACCAAATGGACCGAAGCCGTGCCTCTCAAGAATATGACTCACAATGAGGTAACTGATTTTATCTTACATAGATTCGGTATTCCCCAAACTCTCACTACAGATCAAGGTACTTCATTTATTGCTACAGAACTAAGAGACTTTGCCGAATTTTATGGTATTAAATTAGTAAACTCTTCGCCATATTATGCTCTGGCCAATGGTTAGGTCGAGTCTAGTAATAAAACTATAATTAAGAAGAAAATTGAAGAGTTCCCTAAAAGGTGTGTGCGATCGGAATGGCGACTAGAGGGGGGTGAATAGACGCCTCTACAAACTTTTGTGAATCAAACTTGATGGTCAATTTCAAGACACCAAATGCTCACTGTAGCTAATCTGAAAAGAGATCAATTAATTCAATTCAGTATTCAAGAAATTTTCACATGTGACTTTGTGAACAATTCTCAATTTAGTAACCTATACCAAGCAATTGAGACTTTAATCAAGTTCAACTATTCTTGCAAAACCAAACAAAATATGTAAGATTTAGAATGGCACAATCTTGACATTGAACAGTACTAAAAACATAAACCCTTTTGAACATCACTTAATAGACTAAACAAATGAATTTCAGTATCAGCTGACTTCAGTACTAGATTTTCAGATCAATCATGGCACAAAACAGATTACCAAAATAACCTTGAACAGAACTTAAACAGATGTTGAGGCTGTAAAAATTACACACTACAGTGCATGTTTGATTCAACCATCTATAAGTAACATGTGCTCAAAACATATAGCATAACAGAATCAGTATCAGAGACAAGGTTTCTGCTAAAACAGACTATTATGCAGAGAATTGCTACAACAGTAATAATTCTGCAACTAACTCAAACCAGTAATTTACTCAAGGTAAACTTTGTAAGTTACTGTATATGGTTATCAATAAACAGATGTTTAGGAGCAGAAGACTATATTCAACAATCTAGCAAAACAGACTTCCAAATTTAGAGTTTCAGATTACTTATCAAGCTGAAACACATGACAATGTGTGGATGATCAACAGAGCACTCACATAAGAGACAATTTGTAATAATCAACTCAGTGAACTGAAATTGAGGATAAAGTTCAAGAGCAACAGTGGTACATATTCATCTGATTGCCTACAAATATAATTGAATGAAATCACACACTCATATGGCACTTGCACTTTCAGCTCTGAAAAAAATTCACACCAATCTTGCGCACAAATCTGATGCAAAACAATGAGTATCAGACTGCACTGACAAACTCTTTGAAGACAGTGTATAATCAGAATTTGATGGAGTCAAACAGGAACACTCATCTCAAATTAAACTTATGAACAGAAATTTTAGATGTTTCAGATAAAACTGCTACTGAGGTTATAGACAAATATTTTTAGAACAGATCTGAACCAATTACCAGCCAAAATTGAAAAGTTCACCAAAAGTCTTAGTAAACATATGCAGCACTGAACTGGATCAATTTTCAGATCTAAACCTGTATGCTCTCAATATAACTTCTTACTGAACATGACACAGAACAGTGACAAAATCAGCAATTCACAGCAAATGCAATTCAGCAAAAACTATGAGTGCTCAGTAGAAAAACTGGTAAAACTGAAATCAAGCTGGCACAGAATTGATCAAAATGTCTAACCAATACTGTGCTAAACATAATACATCTCATGGTGAGAACAGCAATAGCAGTGCTATACTTAGAGAAGAAAAGAATTCCAAATACAAACAGTGCTGGTAGACACCAAGGATTAAAGGAAAACCAGAAAAGAAACTTGTCAACAAATAACAGAAGAACAATCTATACCAGATAAAGAACAACTGTAGCAGTATATGACAAACAAAATGTTAATCACACAGATTTCATACCAGAGTGATTAATCAGCCAGAAATGGTTTACCAAATTAAAACATAGTCCAACTTGAAACATATTCAGTAGAAAGCAGTAAACAAACAAGGATGCACATTACCTAGGAAGCACAAACCGAACAGTATGTGCACAGAAAGAGCTACAACACAATCAGCAAAGATCTATAGCAGTATGGAGAGAAGAAACTAGCTAAATGATCTAAAGAAAGGTTTGAGCACTACCTCTAGAAGACATCTGAAAATAGCTATTCAGGTTGCTCAAGGTTTATGGCCACACAACCTCTCCCTATAGCTCGTCAGGAAACCTTCTGTGGCGGCACAGCCTCTCCCTGTAGCTCGTCAGGAAACCTTCACTTTGTCACAAGAATGCAGCAGAGATTGCTCGGATGATCCATAAAGTTAAAACTGGTGAAAGAATTGCAGCCACACAATTTTTAATCCAAAAAGGGGCAGCCCATCCCTTGGGTATGGGCCCCTTTAAATAGCCATACCCTAGTTGGGAATATTACAAAGTGACCCTCAAGATTTTTTAGTTTAACACAAAAGACATGAGTCATTTTTAGAATTGTAAATTCTGAAAATTACCCAAAATGACCTCTACTTACATTTATTACAAAATGACTTTACCCTTTTAATATGTTTTCAAAAGTTGGAAGTTCGGAAAAATACTAAAAGTTTACACTTTACTCTAAATTATTACTAAAGACAAAAAGACTCCTAATTATTGAATTTAAAACATTTAGAGATGCGACGGTTTTCAGCAAAAACCGACAAAGCCTCCTCGATCGTCGACGATCGTCGTCAGTCCACGAACTCAACTACGAGCAAGTCTCTCCCACTCTCGATCCCTTGAGCCGCCTTGTCACTTGAACTGGCTTCCCTTTCGCTAACTCAACCGACACTTCGTCTTGATCAACCTTCATCCCACGTCCTGCTCGATCTCCATGCGAACATCTGAGGTCACTCTCAACTTCGACTGACACCTTCGACCATCTGGCATTAGACTCCCCGTCTAACCCTGATCCCTTGCCATCGATAATTGATGAGTATCTCAACCCTGCACACATGAGACAAGCACACACACACACACACACTCCCAAGTATCCATACATGAACCTCATGACAAACCCTGTCAATCACTCATCATAACCTTGAACCATAGTGAAGATCCTCACTAAGTTCCTCAAGGTGGCATGAAGTGCTTTCAGAAACATTGTGGGCTTGTAGAGTTGCAAAGCACGGTGCTACCAAAGTTAGTCCTTATGAGTTAGTATATGGACAAGAAGCCGTTCTACCGGTAGAGATGGATCTTGGCTCTTTAAGATTTCTTAAATAAGATGGCTTATCAGTCAATGAATATGAAACTCTTTTAAAAGATAATTTGGAAGAAGTGACCGATAAGAGGTTGAGGGCTTTAGAAGCTATAGAGAAAGACAAAAGAAGAATAGCTGGAGCCTACAATAAAAGAGTTAAGTCAAAATCATTTCAAGTTGGTGATTTAGTTTGGAAGACGATTTTTCCCTTAGGTACTAAGAGCCCCAAGTTTGGTAAATGGTTGCCTAGTTGGGAAGGCCCTTTTAAAGTAGCCAAAATTGCTCCAGGTGATGCATACTTGTTAGAATCTCTACAACAGAGCGATTTCGAAGGGCTTTGAATGACATGTATTTGAAAAAGTACTTCCCAAGTGTGTGGCAAAACGTTTGAAACTGTCGAAAGGCCGATATGAAAGGTATCGTCCTTAGCCCATTATGCTTTTAGTTCACTTAGTTCACTAAAGAGAAAGGGGCATGTGTTGATAGCAAAAATGTCATTAATGGTCAAGATTGTCAAAATATCAATTTTGGTAATTTGGGCCAAAAATACACAAGTCTTGTTATAGGCCGAAGCCTTATAGGGCCAAAGGCCCATTAAATATAGGGCCTCAGAGGACTTTTAGCGGCCTGCTAGCTTCGTCCCGAAGGCCCTTCGGAGGCCTGCCTTGTTGAAGATTCGGCCCGAGGAGCAGGCTTCAGGTCCACTTCGGGCCAGCTTTGGAGATAGAGTTTGATACTGATTCTGGTTGTTTTTATCCCTAAACTTGATTAGGCTGAATCTTATCAGATTAGTATTAGAGATAAGAAGACTAGCCCCTATAAATATAGGGGTGAGGCTGGTTCATCAGCCCCTCACAACACAAGCCAACTTCAAACCCTAGTTTGAACCGTACCTTTACTTTCCTTTACTTTCCATTACTTTCCTATACTACCTTCATGGGTTTTCCTGGAAGCCCTCCGACGGCCACTTCGAAATACTGGTAAGCTTTGTTGGTTCGCTTGTGAACCCTCCGTTCATCTACGTAACAGATTGCTATCACCTTGTTGGCTCGCTCGGGAACCCTCCATTAATCTACGTAATAGATTGCTACCTTAGTTTCCCTACTATAACACTTAGTAAATTCGGTCTCTAGGCCGAATTGGCACTTGATATATATTATGTTGTAGGTTTCACAGTTGGAGTCCCCTTCACTGGAGGTTTCTGGAGCTAGGAAACTAGTTTCCGAGGCCGCTAGAACACCCTTCGGCAAAACCTTGCTTCGGCCACCCGTGTCGGATCCATCACACTATTGTCGGTCTGGTCGAGTCTCGCATACCGGAGCCACTCCGCATCAGGGCTTCTTCGTGCCAAGGTCACGTCAAGACGCTCCGCATCAGTCTTCATCATACCGGTAATCTGCATCAAGCTTCATCACGCCAACACTCGCATTGAACGAAGTCGCGCCAGCGCGTTGCGTTAGATTTATGTCATGTCAGAGACTTCACAACGAACCCTGTCGTTCGGAGGTGATTTTGCGTCAAAGATCTATTTGGAGCCTGCCTTCGGCTAGATCGATCCGAACGCCAAAGGCTACCTTCAACGCACCCTTCGCACCAGACGCCGAAGGCCCCCCTTCGGTGACCCTTCGCATGGTAAACTCTGTACCAATCAGGCTTCGTTTGGCTGATTAGGTTATTTTATCTATATATTTCGGCTAATTGGATTATTTCTATGTGATCTGATTACCTAGCGACTCCACCCTCTTGCTACTGTTAAGGGTAGTCGGAACGCGACATCAGTGTTGTGTCACACTTAGGCTCGTCCCTAAGTATCCACATGCTTTTGGATCATCGAACTGACCCAAGTGCAAGGGCACGTTTTCGTGTCAACAGGAACAAAACATAACTGGACCCACATATGTGGCTTATGGAATTGTCGTATGTCAAATCACTGATTCTGATGCACAACATCGATATCATGCATTAGGAACGTAATGTTGATGAAAACATTATAAGCACATGCTTGGATTTTGCAGATAGGACAAAAGATAATCTAAAGGCGAGAAGAGATTTAGTTGAGATTTGTAATCGACCAACCCTTAATTTGACAAATCGTGGTGTCAAGCCACGTGCCCAATTTGTTTAAAACCTAAAGAAATGAAACAAGTAATGAGGTGGTTGAAAAATTTGAAATTCCCTGATGGTTACGCCGCAGGATTTAAAGAGTTGTGAATTTGAAGATAGGAAAGTTAAATGGATTGAAAAGTCTCGAGTACCATATAATAATGGAAAGACTCCTTCCTATAATGTTTTGTGGGTACTTGAATGATGATGTGTGGAAGACGTTAGCTGAGATGAGCCATTTTTATAGACAACTTTGTGCTAATGAAATTTAGAAAGAGATAATGGAGAAGTTGGAGAAAGAGACAATGGTAAAATTTATGTATTTCTAGATCTTGGATTGATTCTAAGTTTGATGACACTTCAAGGGTTAGGTAGGTTAATCAAATATTGGGTAAATTATGTCGTATTCACCTCCCAGCGGTTCTGACACTGCTGACCAGTTAGCAGCAACTCTGCACAACTTGTGACCAATATCAGTTTGCTCGTGACAGGGACTACGGTACTTCGCAAGGTGCAATGTCTCATGACTTATGTGTATGATTTTTCATGCATTGTTTTGTTTTAACGCAAAACTTTTGGAGTTACGGTAGGTTACTAATATTAATGCATTTATTATTGTATATTTTTTCCGAATTACATTTTTTCTTGTCAGAAATGGGAAATCACCATAATCATGCCATTGTTGTGATTAATAACAATGCACATCAGGTTGTGAAGAACACAATTTCGTATGCCCAGATTTAAGCGAACAATCAATACTACAAGAAGAAATTAGGGCAACAAATGAACAAGAGGATGTGTTCTTCAACAATTGTAGGTGCATTTTTTTGTCACACTTTGACACACGCGTGGCGTGAGAGATCTGCTTCACTCTAGTGTAGGTCCCACATTCTTAGAAAAAGGGTTCAAGGCGTGCCAATTAGTTTGACCCTGCAACTGATAAGGGAATAGAAAATATGACATCAGTAGCATGGCCTATCAGCTATCAAGCCGATGACCGTAATGAGGATAGGATATTCGTGGAATACCATGCTTATCGGCCATAAGATGGGAAATTTACCAGATAGGCCGATGATTGCTTTTCCAATGGCTTATTAGATGTAGCATTGAATTGAAGATAACTCATTGGCTTGTACTCTAATGGAAATAAATAAAATGTGCCAGATAACATGTCTATATCATGAAAATCATCACAATAACTAGATCAGACCTAACCAAGACAATAGCTAGTCATGATGATCTTAATAATATGTCAAAGTATCGGGCATGCTTTATTTAGATGAATGGTATACAACATGAAAGAGATAAATAGAAAGAGATGTCGGACCTAACCGATGAAGCCTCAAACTATCACACCTAGATCACATCAATCTAAGAGATCAAACTGAAATGATGCAGCTTTATACCTAGCTAATACACCGAGAACAACCGGTGACCATACTATTTCAACGTTCACCTCAAGAGATCAATCTGATGCAGCCGTGAGGATACTAATCTAATAGGTATGGACATCAGGGGTGGCAGGACTCACATATTCTTTTCCGCTCTTATCTCCATCAGCTCTTCCGCGTCCGATCATCTTGTAACAGCATGGATGGGCTTCCTTGACTTTCCTTGACCGAATCCTCTTTGAATTCTATTGACTGTGTGACAACTTTATTGGGCCTAGGCTTTACAAAATATTGGTGTCAACACATGACCACCAGTTTCAGAGCATTAAGTGGTTGTTGATGCTTCAAAATTAACAACTGTTATTATCCCTGTTGCCACGTCTTCTCAAACGTCTGTCTGCACGATCTTTTCACTTTATTTGTCAGCTGAAATCCTTCATCTTCTAATACCTTTATAACTTTTCTTAGCATTCTGGCTTCATAACTTAATTTCTGAAACCCTTCATCTTTCAATGCTTTCACATTTTCCTAGAGTGCTGACTCTATCTCTTCCACTTCTAGCCATCCATAACTACAATGGGTTAATTTATAAACACTGATCGCCCTTCCTTTCTTCTTCACACTTTTGGCTCATCACCTGTTTCTAGCCATCAAATTTCATAATTCACCCTAGTGCTATCTGTGTAAGGATGGACACCATTGAGGCGATCCCCTGAGTAAGTCTTCCACCTTTTATTCTTGACTCACTCATCTCTACTTCTCTTCTGATTCCATTTTTGTTTTGGCAGGGCTTGCAAAACCATGTTTTCATTCTAATAGTCACTCACCCCTTTAGCTTCTTCTTGGTTCCTTTAGGCAATTCCGACCCCACAGACATCATAAATGCCAAGACTTGTCAGATAAGCTTCAAATGTTCACCTATGCGTTCCTCCGACTAGGACTTAGGCTTTGAATCCTTTCCACCTTCCATCCCTAGCCAGCATGACTGGTATCTCAGGGTGTCAGCCACTTACCGCCCTCTTTGGGATGAGATTGACATTGGTCATTGCACCAGCCTTTCTTTGGCTTAAATTGTAGTCAGATGCCTTAAATTCTTTCATTTTTGGTCACAGGTCGATGAGTCCCACTCTTCTTGATGTCTTCTTATCTTGCCTTGACATTAATTCACCAGCCAATCCCTTCTTTCTTCATTTCCAACCATCCCATGACCTCGGCTTTAACTCGGCTGATAGTTGGAGTTGATATATTACTAGGCACAACAAGAAAAATGACCCCGTAAGCGCTCGTGAACACGTTGATTTCCTCAGCCTCTACTTGGAGGAATTTGTCTTCTGTGTGTCGGCTCTGTCCTTGGCCTTTCAGTTTCAGTTTTTAGTAGAACGACTTGCCGCCCAATCTTCGAGTTCCCCTCGGCTGTTACCTCCTTGTAGCCACCTACCGTTCCCTTCACCTTATGTCAGCCAACCTATCGGTTGGTAACTTCATTGGCTAGCCCAAAGGTCCCTAGTGGTTCCTCCAGCTTTGGCTAAATGTTTATACTGCTGATCTTACTAGAGGAACCCATCTTACTCATTCACACTTTCCTGTCAATTTTCCATAATCGACCATTCCCACCTATCGCCGCTACTCTTCTCTAGGCGAAGTGACACCATTCTTTCCTCCTTTTCCTTTGTCTTCCATGACCTTGGCCATTTTCTTTAAGAGCTATTACATCGGATTCTATAATCGAATCGTCTGGTTTCCTTTTTGATACCATTCGGAGTATGAATGCCCCCATCATCTTGTTCTGCGTGATGTGTCCTAGGATGCAGACTCCTTTTGTATCTTTTTAGCGGCCACCTTTCCTTGTTTGCTTCCCGTTGACTTTACTGATTAGTATCCTTAGCAGTGGTCCTATGAGTTTTATCATCCATTGGTCTTTTCGAGGCTTCTGGGTTTTGGTCAGCTCCCACCTCATCTCTTTTTTGTTGGCTAGATCCAAACTCTCGGGAGGGTCATGAGTGCCTTGGAGTGGGACCGCCTTTCCCATATGACCAATGGGATCCCCTTCGGACGCATTGCCTCCTGGGCAACCTATCGGGTGACCTCCCACGTCTTCTGTCGATAGTGGGATGAGTTGAAGCAACATGTCTTCAATCGTTCTTCCTTGGTTTACCAGGAGCAGCTTCACTTAGATGACGCCAATGCGGGGCCCGAGGTAAACACCCTAACTCCCCTATTCATTCACCTTCCACCATATTCCGTTTCATCTAATTAACTTGATTTCTATAGGACGACAATCATGATGCCCCTTGGCAAACTTCAGTGGTCGGTAGATACAGTATGGGCCGGTATCGGCCTTCCCAAACTTGGGCGTTGGTGCCCCCACTCCTACGGCATGGGTGAATGGAAGGCGGTTCTAGACTACCGTCCTTGCCGAGGATCTTCGATCGACCATTGGTGAGAGGAGTCGTCTTTAATGCAAAGCCGAAGGGAACCTACCAGATAGGTGTCTGTGATATTTTGGCCCTGTAATATGAAAAACCAAATATATATATGTTGACAAGTTTTATATGGTTTGGTCTTGAACTACGTTTTCTTCCTGGCGTATGATTCCTCTACATCAGCCGTTTGGAGGTGATAACGTTGGCATCGACTTCTATGCATATAGACTTTTAAACTTCATCCGAATGATCGTGAAATGTTCCTTCGACGTTCTTCATTCGACCTCTTCTCAGGCCTCTTAAGTAGTCATCTCTGATTCACCTCGTTTTAGTCTAAGCAAGCAGATGTTCTCATGTTGTGCTTTGGTCTAAGGGCGATGCCTTCGCATCGACCATCTCAAGGCAATGCCATTGGCATTAGCTATTAGTGCTTCATCCGAACAATTCATAAGTGTTCTCTTGAGTACTCGTTCGGCCTTCTCCCCAGTCTTTCGTCGTAGGTCTTCAATTTGCTCTTATTCTGCCAGGGGCCTTTTCCTCATTTGGCATCATCTTTTACAGGACGATCTTAGGTAGTTCTTCGGTGATCAGCTTGACACCATCATCTGATACCTCAAGTAAATTGTTGTCCCAAGCTCTTCCTGATAAACAGATGACTCCTTCTTTCTCCCACGTTGATAAATCGGTTGTAGCTATATTAACCGATTTATCAGTGGGAACTATTTCCACTTGATCGCCAACCCATTGCATGAGGTTCTGCTGCATTGTTGATGGGACATAACAATTCGCATGTATCCAGTCACGCCCTAGCAATAAACTATAGGATCCATTCCCCTCTATGATGAAGAAGGTAGTCGGCATTGTTTTGCTTCCAACCGTCAATTCTGCATTTAGTGCTCCCATCGTATGTGACGAGTTGCTGCCGAAATCCCTCAATACCGTCTTAGTCTTGATGAGATCTTCTGGCATCTTTCTAAGCTTGAAGAATGTGGCGTAATGCATCAAGTTAACATCCACCCCTCCATCTATCATTATCTTGGACATCGGCTTCCTGCTAACCAACCCCTTGATGAAGAGGGGTCTTAGGTGCTGATGCTCAAGATCTTCTACCTTACCGAAGATTGCTAGCTGAGGAGCCAACACCAATTGAGCCATCGTATCGGCGTGATCCGTGTCATCTTCACGGGCTGCCTGATACTCTGCAGGGAGAAAGAAAACTATGTTTACCTCCGCGTATTTTCCATCATTGTGATCGGCCTTGTCTTTCGGACGCCATTCACTCTTGATTCTACGTGGCCGATCAGTTTCTTCTTCGCACATTTGTGCCTTCCCTTCTCTTTGTCGTAGGTGCTGCACCCTTCTATTCTGACTCCTCGTGAAGATCTCGGGGTGTAACACCCTGAATTTTCTAAAGTAAATAAATTGGAGAAAATAACATTTTTAAAATGAATAAATTAAGTTTGGATAATAATATGGTTGAAGTAATTGGAAAACCTTAAGAAAGAATAAAAATAAAGTAAAACAAAAATTTTACTTGGTTGAAAGTCAATTATTTAGGTTTGAACCTAAAGAGGCATCTAAATAAAAAAATTTGAGAAAAAATTATTTTCCCAAAAAAAGAATTATTCTTGAATTTTGAATAAGATGAAAATGTCCAAATAAATAAAAACATGAAGAAATAATTAAAATTTTGAGCTACGAAAATTATGTTGGATTCATAAGACCAAAATATACAATTTTGTCTATCAATAATTTTGAAGACCCATTTACTAAGAAAGGCCTCATTCATATCTCTAGTAACTATAAAGTCGATGCCTCCAAAATCTTTGAGAATACATAAAGATCTCCAGTTGATCAAATGATATTTTTTCTTTAGACCCAAACCCACCTAGAAGAACCTACTTCTAATACTATCAATTTGTTGATGAATAGAATCTGGAAACTTAAAAACCCCCCATAGCATACAAAGGAACACTACTAAGACAAAAATTTATCAAGATTATCCTCGCACCATAAGACAAATGAACACATTTCCAAGTGGAAAGTCTTTTTTCTAGTTTTTAACAACTCCTTCAAAGCCTGTTTTGGAAGGTTTTGGATTGCCAATTGGAAGAGCCAAATAAGAGATAGGAAGACACTCAAGATGACAATTAAAACAATCAGCCACTTTTTAGCTTCTAAAACAAAGACCCGTAGGGAAAATATTTCACTCTTCTGAAAGTTAACTTTTAGAGCTGACATCTCTTCAAAACAATAAAGTAAGAACTTGAATGTAATGAAATTTTGTTCAGAGTAATTCATCTGCATATTGGAGGTGAGTTATCCCTGAAGGATATGCCCAAGAAAATTACGTAGATCAGAAGTTCTGATAGTATGTATCAGAAGTTCCGGTTATTTTCTAGTCTCGATACAGAGAGAAAATGTTGCTTCAGAAGTTCTGATATGGTATAGGAAGTTCCAATGAGCCAAAAGTTCCAATTCGGAATCGGGGAATTTTTTAACTTATCGGAAGTTTCGATATGGTATCGGAAGTTCCGAGGTGGGCGATAATAGATTGGATCTGTTGCATGTCGTACTATATCAGGAGACCTAAAATACCGTATCGGAAGTTCCGATCCAAGATCGGAAGTTCTGACGTGGGCAAACAGATTGGATCTGTTACGATTTTTACGGTTTCTGGATGAGGACGACCAGGGGGCTCTTAGCCCTATAAAAGGAGAGGAGGAGTACATCTTAGAACATGCAATAAGCCTAGATTAAACCTAGCCACCCAAGAGTTCTCTCCTTCCTTTGTTGATCTCAAATGTTGATGTCAAGGATCCTCGTCTCTCACGTGTGGTGCTAGCACACTTCCGTGGGGGGTACTCCATCCCTGTACGTGTGGACTCCATGGAGGTGTTGCTCCAGTAGCGAGCTCGTGAACATCTACATGCGAACGACTACATTGTCTTCATCGATCGGATCGGCAAAGGACGACAAGGACGAAACGAGGAGAGGCTTGACGTGCTGCTCCAACATCTTCTTCCACTGCACCTAGTGTGTCTCGTGCTAGAAGGTACTGATCTATGATCTCACACGTGCATGAGCCTAGAGTCTAGGGTGGAAATTTTGAATTTACCAGCTAGCGTAGCTCCCCTATTCCCCAACAATCCCCCCTTAGATTAAGTGGGGGACTAAACCTGGAAAGTGTCCTCTCTCTTTGGCCCTTTGCAACATTTCTGGTAAAGAATCACCAACCAGGTTAAAAAGAAGGGGAGATAAAGGATCTCTCTATTTGACCCATCTATATGTCCTAAAGAAAGCACCCTAGTGCCATTAATGTTCAATGCCACTCTTCCTCTTTCCACTACTCTCCTAACCCACTCAATCCACTTCTCATGAAACCTCTTCCTATTCAGAACTTCAAACAAGAAACCCCACTGGACCCTCTTATAAGCTTTTTCAAAATCTATTTTCAAAACCACCACTATCTTCTTTTTTATTTTGTCCTCATGTAGAACCTCATGGAGAGTGACTATGCCCTCATGCATGTTCCTTGTTGGGATAAAGACTGATTGGCACAGATCAATTATATTATTGGACACCTGAGTCGATCTTAAATTCAGAACTCTTGTAATGATTTGAAATCCACATTCAACAAGAAGATAGGTCTAAACTTTTTTATAGAGCAAGCATCTTTAACTTTAGGAATCAACACAATCTCCCCATAATTTATCCTCTCCACATCTAATTCATTTCTGAAAAGAACATCTAACATTTATTTAAATTGAGGTTTAAAACATGCCAAAAGGACCTAATGAAGTTGATTGAAAAGCCATCAGACCTAGGAGCAGTATTCATCTTCATACCTTTAAAAGCTAGATCCAACTCTTCCTCGGTAAAAGGTTTAATTAGCTCTTGATTTTTACTATCAGTAACCCTTCTTCTATCAGCCCAAACGATTGAGATAGGTGGATATGGGATCTCCCCTGAGAGTTAAACAATTTTTTATAGAAACTGTACATGTGATTTCTGAGCTCATTAGGATTATGGATTTCTACGCCTTCATTCATCACGGACAAAATTGATGCTTTCCTCTTCTTGCAACTAGCTGCTATATGAAAAAAACCATTATTGGCATCTCCAAGGAGAAGCCATTGTTGCCCACTTCTTCTTCTTCAGAACTCTGCCTCAAGTTGATAAATATCCACTAATTTTTGTTCTAAACCACTTTACCTAGTTTTTCATGAGGCTCACATCGATCTTGGATGTAGCCGGCTCTTGACATTGTCGATTCGCCTGCCCCCAGGACTAGTCTTGATGAAGAGAGTACCCACACTCTTCCTATTGCTGAATAGGAAGGTGACGCGGTAGCCTCTCCTTCCGAGGGTGGCTCGCAATCGGCTAATCGTACCAGACCAACTTCATTTGTCTAACCTTTCTTATTTTTAGTCCTCCGTCCAGAGATTCCCTTTTGATATCAGCCCATATCTTAAAGACAAAGAAGTCACCAATGTCCCTCAGTCAACCATAACTCAATTATCTCCGGAAGTGAGAGGGGTTCTATCGGATCTGCTGTGTTGCCTAGACGACTCAGTAGAAGCCTTGGTCAATGACTCGGGTCCAATAATGGCTTGCTTCACTGATATCTTGGATTCCCTCTCCCCCGAACTCGTTGATGCCCTCATTCTGGCCACATTCCTAGAGTATCATCACCTGACGGTTCAATGGGCTATACAGCAGATGACCGATCGTGCGAGTTGTGCGTCATAGTTGGAGGCGACCAAGACCCATGATGAAGTGATACTTGCCAATGTATTATCTTGGATAATCTTCGTGATGATTCATCGCCCACATCGCTGTGCCTCGACAAGCTAAGGGCAGAGGAAACTGACTTGGCTTCAAGGATGGATGGGGTCTGGGCGAGGATAGCTGACAAAGAAAATGTCCTTACTTCTTTTCCAAATTGGATCCAATACCAGGAGCGTCATCTCAGCGGTGTCGTCTGCCACGTGCAACACTATCGTCATGCCATCAAAGCCATCCCCGGTTCGAATGTTCAGGATCGGGCTGGGCTCCGAAGTGTCAATGCCATTCGACTACGAGCGATCGAGGCGATCCGTTGCTTCCTTCTTTTAATTACTTCATATTGTGCCGTCGAATGCTATAATCCTTGAAATATCATAGTTTTGTGACATATTGCTATTGATCCCTGATTTTGTCTTGCATTCTCTTGTGTCTAAGGATGATATTTTACCATCGACCATCTAAAGGTGATACCCTTGGTATTAGCTATTTACGCATTCTGTGTAGATCCTTAGGCGTTTATCCAAATACTCGAGAAATATTTCTTTAGATACTTTCCATTCAATGCTTTCCCAAACACTTCTCCATCTAACCCTTTGAGTAGATTTGGTCGATCATATCAATGCCCCATCCTCTAAAGGGCCAAGGCTTAACTATTGGGTTTATTGCCGATGCAAGTGACTTCTAAATGGCTCCAAACTTCTAATAGTCTTGACATCCCTTATAATATTTTATGTAGTCTTCCACCATGGTTAGACAAAAGTAACCTGCCCATTGGAACCACCACTTCATTTTTTGGGCCGACTGGTGTGTTCTGCATATGCCATCATGTACCTCGCACATCACCACTTTGGCTTCTTTGGCATTTATGAACTTGAGTAGTACTCCATCCATCATCCGATAATATAGATCTTCATTGAGTAGCATATACTTTGTAGCTTGGTATCTAAGCTTTCTCGTTGCTGATGTTGAAGGGTTTTTCAGGTATTTCATGATGTCATACCTCCAATCATCGGCCTCTATTTTCGTGATTTCCACCCCGTTCGACATGGCCATCATCTTGTATCCTGATGTCATCTAAGCCAAGTCATTTGCTATAGCATTATGTTCCCTTGGGATGTGTGTAAGGGTTAAATTTCTAAATCTTGCCATCATCTCTTGGCACCGATCATGATATCCTTTCAGCACATTATCCTTGCACTCGTACTCGCCCGAACGGTGTTTTACTATTAACAAGGAATCCCCCAATATTTCTAATGTATCGGCGCTAACTTCCTCCAATAGCTTCAATCCTTTTAGCACTGCCTCATATTCGACTTGATTATTTATGAAGAAGGGCTTGATGGTGTATGCGAATTCAAACGATGCTCCCCAAGGGGAGATAATCACTAATCCTATACCACATCCATGCCGGCACACTGATCCATCGAAAAATATTGTCCATGGTGCCGGCTCGACGTAGTTCATCGTTTCACCTCTCTGCTGAACTATGAAATCGGCTATAGCTTGTCCCTTCACTGCCTTTGCTGATTCATACCGACGGTTAAATTTAGTTAGGGTGAGCACCCACTTTCCAATATGTCCTTTTAGAACCAGGGCCCATAGCATGTACTTGATGACATCGACCTTACATATGACGGTGCACTCTGTGGCCATTAATTAATGCCTCAACTTAGTGCATGAGAAATATAAACATAAGAAGAGCTTTTCTACCATGGGATATTAGGTTTTGGCATCCAATAGCCTCCTACTGAGGTAGAAGATCACCCTTTCCTTTCCGTCGACTTCTTGCACTAAGACCGATCCAATGGTAGCGTCATCGTCAGATAATTATAACCTGAATGGAATTCCCTTCTAAGGGGGCATTAGTACTAGGGGTGAGCTTAAATATTCCTTGATTTCATCGAATGCCTTATGTTGCCTTTCTCCCCTTATGAATTCTTTATTTGGTTTTAGCTTTAATAATGGAGTGAACGACTCTATTCTTTTTGACATATTAGATACAAATCTTCTCAGAGAGTTTATCTTCCTGATTAGTGACTGCAATTTGGTTTTATCGGTAGGGGGATGAGTGTCTCTGATCACTTCAACGCTACGCTGGCTTATCTCAATTCCTCTCTCATGTACAATAAAGCCCATAAATTTGCCAGTCGATACACCAAAAGTGCACTTCTCTGGGTTCATCTTTAATCCATACTTCCTGGATCTTTCCAACACTTGACGTAAATCGACCACATGGTCTTGCGTGTTGCTTGACTTTACCATGACATAATCTATATATATCTCCACTAACAGGCCGATCAAGTCATGGAAGATGTAATTCATGGCTCTTTGGTAGGTTCCTCCAGCATTTTTCAAGCCGAAGGTCATCACTACCCACTCATAAAGTCCGATGACACCTAGACACTAGAACGTCGTCTTGTGGATATCTTCGTCAGCATAAAAATATGATTGGACCCTGCTTTTTTTATGCATGAAACTGATGATATTATTACACAATGAGACATCTACTAATAAGTTCGTGACAAGCATCAGGTATTTGTCTTTGGGGGTTGCTTTGTTTAGATCTCTGAAATCGACACATATCCTAAGCTTCCCATTCTTTTTCCATACGACACAATGTTTGACACCCATTCCGCATATTGGCATGGCCTTATCAATCATGCATCACATAATCACTACACCATGACATCATTTTAACAACAGAATTTAACGTCAGTAAATCTGTCGGTAATACATGGTTACAGACCATATGTCGGTAATAAGCATAAATTGTGTCTAATAATTTGTCAGTAATGCGTAATGGAAGATCATCTGTCAGTAAATGTATCAATAAGCCTCAATTTATCTGTCGCTAAAAATATTTTGATTTAGGCACGAAAAAATTAGACAGGCGCGCCTATCAAAAATTGAAATATGCTACTCAGGCTGCTCACTGTGAAAACCATACCCACACCCTGTACCCCTTCCCACAGTCTCCACTCTCCCCCACCGGCCACCACGCCATCCCCATAGCCACCTCCCCTTCTCCCCTATTGGTTGTCACCCTGCGTGCATGTCCCTCCCTCCTCCCTAAGCCATCGCTACTCCTACCCCCTCCTGCCATGCCACCGCCGGTCCCGCCCCCTCTTGCCGCGCCACTGCCAGCCCGGCCCCCACCAGTGACCGCTATCTTCCCACCCCCTTTGAGATTCTACCGCCGGCCGCCCCTCGCTTCATAGCCCCACCCCTGCCCAACGGCCCCGCTCGCCTCATCGGTGAGCCTCCCTACGTCCGACCCCTTTGAAGTCATGCCACACGCGTAGTAGAAGAACCTTCGGCATCATCGGCAACCCTAAATGTGTCGCCCCCTCGCCGCCGTCATGGCCCTCTGCACCTGCATCTGCCTCCTCTCTTCCTCCTCTGTATACTCCTCTTCCCTCCCCCATCTCCCCTTTCCCTACCCTCTCCACCATCTCTTCCTCTCCCACGATGGCGACGGCGAGTGCAAGGAGCACCACCACCACCACCCATCGTCTCCTCCCACTACATTCTCTCCCCACCCTCTCCTCACTTACACATCCAGGGCTGGTGGATGTCGCTGTTGTATCCGAGGGCACGCGGTGGGCGTCACACCGTGGCGTGCAGGGCGAGGGCCAACCTCCATAGGCTCGACTCAGTCGGGGGATTCCATGCGGCGCTGTACACGCTCGTTTATGCCCTAGACTTCATACATCCGCTAAAAGCTCTTTTGTGGACACTAGAATGTTTGTGCATAGATAGAGGAGTTTACCATTGACAACTGCTTGACATTTTTGTACTAATGCTAAGCTCCATGCAACACGCATAACTTGTACCGTCGTAGTTAGTGGAAGAAGTCCTATATGTATTGCCTCTTGATACCTTGAACATATATTTGTGTAGGAATGTGCTATGCATTATCCTTTTTGGATCCTGTAAGGTTTGCATGATTGTTGGTGGTTTGTTACAGCAAGTGATATGTTATATAATTTTGAATTATGGACGGGAAGCTGACTAGTTGTTAGTTTCCTTGCATTGCATGTTTATTTTTCTGTATTAGTGGTGGCAGAAAGCTTTAATTCCTTGGTGAAATTTCATAGGTGTTACCTTGTTTGGTGTAATCTGGAATATCAAGGCACTTTCTGCAGTCATTATGCAAAAGGAGGTCTTAGCTATATATGGTTTAGAGTTCTTGTAGTATGGTTTTATGTTCTTTACAGCTGTTATCTAGTTTCATGCAATTTGAAACATTATATATGTCTGTTTGTGTGTGTTTGTGTCCCCTTAGTGATGTATGTAACTTTGTTCTTCTGCCTTTTAGGACTTGCTTCATTAACCTAATAATCATATTGGTTATATCATCAGTATTCTTGTCTATGACTCCTGTAGTTCTGTTTGTGTTGATGTTCCCTTTTGACTTTGCTGTTCTTCAAGAGTTCAAGTTTTATGATTGAATTGAATGTTGGTCAACACATTGCTGTGTATGATTGACTTGAACTGACTTTCCTTTGTTGTAGAACACTTGTTAAGTTTTTTTTGCACATGGTCAACTTATATGTCCTATCTGGCAGCTTGATTTTACTAAAATACAAAAATAAAAAGCTATCAGAACAACTAGAAGACCACAAGTTTGAGTACCATGCCGTTGAAAGTAAGTTCAATGATCTAAAAGAGAAGCAGAGGACTCATAATGGGACACATGCCTTGGTCAACAGTTCTTGGGAAAAAGTAAGTTATTATCCTAGCACTGTTGATGTTTTACCAAAAAGAGCATAGACTTTATAATGTTTCTTCATGAATTCCTTTATTCAACCAGCTCGTGGCAGATCTGAAGTCAATATCTGTTTGCAAAAGTGGATCTCCTATCTGGCAGTGTACAAATGTTTTAATTGTTTATCTCAGAGCATACAAGCTCATTTAGTATTTTGAATTCAAGGAAGAAAATATGCTTTGGATTGGGATAGAAGTCCGACGAATATATATGTGTTTATCTCTCTGTGCCTTACTCATGCTGGTAATGCTTAATATTGTGCCATGAGACATTGGTATGCATAATGCAACTAATAGAAAACATAGGTACACAAATCTTGTAAAATACAATGTATACACATTGTGTCCTGAAAGGCCTGAAGTTTTACTTTTCTAGGTAGTCTTTTATTTTTTATAGGTCCTGTGTTTTTATTTTCCTATATTGAGGTGTGACGTGTGCTCTGCACTGCAGGTATCCCTAGAACAAGTTTAATTGGAAAGGTCTTCCATTCTGCTAGGACAGGAGAAGTTCAATTGGAAAGGTCTTCCATTCTGCTAGGATAGGTGGTACAGCCATGAATATCACTCAGATTCTGCTAGCTGCTCAATCTGCATACTATGAGCAAGGTTTACAACACATGAGTAGAGTCTTGATCTTTCGGATAGTTGTAATGTAGAATTGAAGTTGATCATTTAGATAGTTCTAATGGAGCACTAAAGTTGTGTTGTAGTGTGGTCTTATTTACATCGTGACCTTAATATATGATTTGCATGAATAAATTGTATTTCTGGACTACATGTGTTAAATGGAGTATTTGATTTGATGTTGAATCTATTGTTTCATGATATATATATATATATTCGATTTTAAATAGGTTATTTATTATGTCATTGGACAGTTTGTCATTATATGTCATTTTTGTATGTAGCATGTTGTCTGTCGGTAAATATTGTCTGTCGTTAAAAGTCGACGAACTTTAGACAGGTTGTCTTTCGTCAAAGGTATAGTCTATCGGCATAGGGCTTTAACCACAGGCGTTTTCCCAACACACTTTTTCTGTGGCTAAAAGCCTTTGCCGACATTTTTTAGACGTTGAATGGTGCTTTCACCAATAGATTTGCTGTCGCTAAAACGATGTCATGGTGTAGTGAATCTTGTTACCTTTGCCTTGATGTCTGGGTATATTTCTGTCTTGAACCGCCGCGGTGATTGCTTGAAGGGCCGATATCCCTATTTTATCGGGAGCCGATGTTCTACGATTAATCGGTTCAAACCTGGCATCTCATGATATTCCCATACAAAACAATCCCGATATTCCTGTAATAATGCAATTAATTCATTTTCATCTCATCAGGAAGTTTAGCACTTACACAATTTGGCCTCGTTCTATCACCAGGTCTGATGTCTACCTCCTATAGTTTGTCGGTTGCAGTGAAACCTTGACTGAGTTTACCTTCTATTTCGTCGACGATGCCTTTACTGTGTAAGTCTAGGCTTTTCATTGCTAATTGGCTTGACTCCATCATTTGATACCTCGAGAAAATCACCATCCTAGGCTTTCCTGACAGACAATCGACTCCCTCCATCTCCCACACCGACAAATTGACCACTGCTATATTAACCGATTTATCGGCAGGGATGATCTCCACCTGTTTGCTGACCCATTGTACAAGGCTCGGATGCATCATGTATGGATGCAACAATCGACAAGAATCCAATCGCTTCATAGCAGTATGCTATAAGAACCTTTACCCTCGATGATGAAGAATGTGGTCGGCACTATTTTGCTACCAACTGTTAATTCTGCATTTAATATTACCATTGTTTTTGATGAGTTGCCGCCGAAGTCCTTCAGCACCATATTGGGCTTGATTAGGTCACCCGACCTTTTTCCCAGCTTTTGGAACGTAGCGTATGGCATCATGTTGATGGCTGCCCCCTATCTATAATCATCTTGGACATCGACTTCCCATTGACCAACCCCTTAATATAAAGAGGATTCAAGTGTCGATGCCCAAGGTCTTCTGGTTTATTGAATATTGACGATTGGGGCATTAGCACCAACTGTGCCATTGCCTCAGCCTTCTCATCATTACTATCGAGGGGCAGCCCGATGTTCTGCAAGGAGAAAAAATATTTTCCTTGACTCGCCATTCACTCTTTATTGTCTTAGGCCGATCAAGCTGGTATTTATGACTTGACATTTTCATCTCCTTTTGTCGCAGCTGTTGCACTCTTCTCTTCTGATTCTTGGTGAAGATCCTACTTGGGCACCACTGCAGATTTCTTACAATTGCTCTACTATCGGATGACCGGTCATCGTTCTCGGCGTTAACAGGGCCGAGACTTTCATGTACCGATGGCCTTCATGGTGATGGTCCCTGATGGGCGCTTGAACTTTTCTAATCATGCATCCTTCGGTCGCTGCGCATCCTTCGAATGCTTCTCCTTTACTACATTCAGGACAACTGTCCATTAACGGCAGTCACAATCCTTCATTCCAGCAGAACCTAAAGAATTCACAATTTTAGTGGGGGTTGAACCACGAGTGATCTTGGTTACCTTCGTAGTCTACTTCCTCCTTGGTTCTTCTGTTATATTTGTTGGTCAGGCCTGATGAAGTTTTTGACACGAAAACGTGCCCCCGCACATGGGTCAGATCGGTGATCCAAAAGTGTGCGGATACTTCGGGACAAGCCTAAGCGTAACACAACACTGACGTCGCGTTCCGCCTACCCTTAACAGTGGCAAGGGGATGGAGTCGCTAGGTAATCATATCACAAGTAAATAATCCAAATAGCCAAAAATAAATATATTAAATAAAATAATCAGTGAGCTGAATGGAGCCTAACTGATTCAAAGTGTACTGTGTGAAGGGTTCACCGAAGGGGGGGGGCTTCAGCGTTTGATGTGAAGGGTATCACCGAAGGTATTCTTCGGCGTTCAGATTAATCTGGCCGAAGGCAGGCTCCGAATAGATCTCAATGCGAAATCACCTTCGAACAGCGGGGTCCGGTGCGAATTCTCTGGCACGACGCAAATATTCCAACGCAACGCGCCAGCGAGACTCCATCTGGCATGAAGTATAAGCGTGGCAAAGCCTGATGTGACGAAGCCTACTGTGGAGCGTGCTGGCATGCGTGACTTGGTTGAAGTAGGGTCCCGTCGAAGGGTTTTCTGTCAGCCTCCGAAACAAGCTTCCTTGCTCTAGACACCTCCAGCGAAGTGGCTCCGAGCATAAAAACGTGCAACAGAACAGAGATCAAGTGCTAATTCGGCCTGGGGACCGAATCTGCTAAGTGTTGCAATAGGGAAACAAAGGTAGCAATCTGTTACGTAAATTAACAGATACTTCTCAGGCGAAGTAACAAGGCGATAGCAATCTGTTACGTAAATTAACAGATACTTCTCAGGCGAAGTAACAAGGCGATAACAATCTGTTATGTAGATTAATGGGTACTTCACGAGCGAAGTAACAAGGCTTACCAAGGTTTTGGCGTGGCCGGCGGAGGTCTTCTAGGGAAACCCACGAAGGTTGCAGAAAAGTAAATAAAGATAAAGGTACGGTTCAAAGCTAGGGCTTTGTGATTGATTTGTGTTGGGGGGTTTAATGAACCACCCCCACCCTTATATTTATAGGGGCTAGTCTTCTTATCTCTAAGATTAATCTGGTAGGATTCGGCCTAATCAAACTTAGGGATAAAATTAGCCAGAATCAGACTGAAACTCTATCTCTAAAAATCAGCTCGAAGTGGGCCTTCGGTAGGGCCTGCCAAAGCCCGCTCTTCGGGCCGAAGCTTCGGCGAGGCAGGGCTCCGAAGGCCTTCGGGCCAAAGGTAGAAGGCCTCCATTAGGCTTCCGAATCCCAAGGCTCAATGGGCCTTCAGCCCTGTAGGGCTTCGTCGTGATCCATGACTTTGTATTTTTGGCCTAAATTACCAAAATTGATATTTTGACAATCTTGAATAGTAATGCCATTTTTTGCTATCAACACATGCCCCTGCCTTTTAGTGAACTAAGTGAGCTAAAAGCATAACGTGCTAAGGACGGTACCATCCATATCAGCCTTTTGACACTTTCAAGCGCTTTGCCACACACTTGGGAAGTACTTCTTCAAATACCTGCCATTCAAAGCCCTTGAAAACCGCTCTCCTTGTAGAGATTCTAACACGTATGCATTACCTAGAGCGGTTTCAGCTATTTTGAATGAACCTTCCCAACTAGGTGACCATTTACTAAATCTGGGGCTCTTAGTGCCTAAGGGTAAAATCGTCTTCCAAACCAAGTCACCAACTTGAAACGATTTTGTTTTAACTCTTCTGTTGTAGGCTCTAGCGACTCTCCTCTTGTCTTTCTTTATATCTTTTAAAGACCTTAACCTTTTATCGGTAACTTCCTCTAAATTGTCTTTCAAAAGAGTTTCATATTCATCGACTGATAAGCCATCTTGCTTAAAAAATCTTAAAGAGCCAAGATCCACCTCTATTGGTAGAATGGCTTCTTGCCCATATACTAACTCATATGGACTAACTTTGGTAGCACCATGCTTTGCAACTCTACAAGCCCATAGCACCTCGGAAAGCACTTCATGCCACCTTTTAGGGAACTCTTCAATTTTCTTCTTAATGAGCTTAATCACTATTTTATTACTAGACTTGGCCTGGCCTTTGGCCTGAGCATAGTATGGTGAAGAGTTTATTTACTTGATGCCATAAAATTTAGCAAAGTCTCTCACTTCTTTAGCAACAAATGAATCACCTTGATCTGTAGTGAGAGTTTGGGGAATACTGAATCTATGTATAATGTGCTACAAGATAAAATAAGTTACCTCCTTGTGAGTCATATTCTTGAGAGGCACGGCTTCAGTCCATTTGGTGAAGTAGTCCGTTGCCATCAACACGAACTGATGCCCTTTTGAAGAGGGAGGATGAATTTGGCCGATGAAGTCTAAACCCCAACCTCAGAACGGCCATGGCTTGATAATAGGATTAAGTAGCGATGCAGGAGCTAATTGAATATTACCAAACCTCTAACATGCTTCACACCCTCTATAGTACTTAAAACAATCCTTGGTCATAGTCGGCTAGTAGAAATCTGCTCTTTTGAGCATCCAACTCATTTTCTGGGCCAACTGATGAGTGCCACAAAGCCCTTCATGGACTTCTCTTGTAGCTACTTTGGAGTGATCAGCATATAAACACTTTAAGAGTACTCCATCAATAGTTTGGCGATATAATACATCATCTAGCAACACAAATTTAAGCGCTTGTCGCTGAACTTTCTGATCTACCCTTTGACTGAGATTTCTTAAATACTAGATGATTGTGATTATCCAATCATCCTCATCGACATCCAGAGGGTTTGCTAACTCCTTTCCTAGAGTGATGTCTAAATTGCTAACTTTGGAGTGCCCCCAAGGCCTTTCCTGTTCCTGCCAAAGGCTGACTGGATCGGCCGTGCGGAGCCAATCAAACTAAAGCCTCCTACCGAAGGGGTCCGGTTCCCGAAGACTTCTACCATCTAGAAGTCTTTGGTACAAGGGCTTTGGTGTGCAGGACCCTTCGGCGGATGACGTGCTTCGGCACAAGGATTCTAGCACACCACACCCTTCGGTGATCAGAGAGGTCTGATCCAGAGGGTCCAGCAGGCATCGCACTAGCCCAAAGTTTCTGGCTTCGGTAGTGAGTCCAAGCATTGACTTTTTCTGTATAGAAATTTTTCCTCTCCTGACTTGATAGGTAGATGCTTGCTGAGCCAAGTCATTTGCAATTGAGTTGGCTTCTCTTGACACATGAGAAATTTTAAAGTCATTGAAAGTGGCAACTATGTCTAAACATTTATCCAAGTAACTATTTAGCAAGCCATTAAAACATTGAGTACTTTTAGCTACTTGTTGTACTACTAATAAAGAATCGCCATGCGCATGAATATGTTTAGCACCTATGGATTCTAGCAATTCAAGCCCTAGCGATAAAGCTTCATATTCAACTTGGTTATTAGTAGAGGGAAATTCTAAACGGGCCGAGGTTTCAAAGTGCATTTCACTAGGTGATATGAGAACTACCCCGATACCTTGGCCATTCTTACAAGTTGAACCATCAAAATAAAGTTTCCATGGCACTACCTCAATTAGAGCAATATCGTCACCCCAATTGATGTCTACGTGGTGATCAACTATAAAATTGGCGACAATTTGGCCTTTCATAGCCTTTAGAGGTTCATAAGCCAAATCGTATTCAATCAAAAGCGTAAGCCCACTTTTCGATTCTTCCACTTAGAATCAGCTTTTGCAACATGTATTTTCTGACATTGGTTCGGCAAGCGACAATACATGTAGTAGGAATAAGATAGTGACATAATTTTGTACACGCATAATAAAGTGATAAACACAAACGTTCCACAAACACGTACCTGGTTTCAAGCCATATTACCGCATCCTATCAAAAGCAACTTTCAAATCAGCTAAGTGGTTTCCCATAGCGTCCGATTTGATCACAACATCATCTATGTATACTTCTAACATAACTCCTAGCAAGTCATGAAAGATAAAGTTCATAGCACGTTAATATGTAGCGCCGGTGTTCTTTAAACCAAAAGTCATAACGATCCAATCAAACAAGCTGATAAAACTAGGACATCAAAAGGCTGTCTTGTAGACGTCATCTTCGGCCATAAAAATTTGATTGTAACCAGCGTTTCCATCAAGAAAACTTAGTACCTTGTGTCCTGAAGCATCGTTGATTAACATGTTGGCTATCAGCATGGGATACTCATCCTTTGGAGTGGCTTTGTTTAGATCCCTGAAATCAATGAAAACTCGTATTTTGCCGCTCCCCTTCTTCTCTACAGTTACAATGTTAGCGACCCATTCGGCATACCTACATGGCCTAATTAAAGCGACGAGGGGGATGTTTATAAGGCCTAAACCCGGTTTTAATAGGTAGCCGATGCTCCACAAGCTCACGGCTTAATCTGGGCATCTCGCTATACTCCCATGAGAAACAATCAGCGTACGACCGAAGCAACTTTATTACTTCGGCCTTTTCATCAGCCTGTAAATTCTAGTTTACAAAGGTCGGCCTTAGGGTGATACCATTGCCTATGTTGACTTCTTCTCAAGGGTCAGACGACGCAAAACCTTGTCCTAACTTCTCTACTTTGCAAAAGTCTTCAATGGCCACGGAAATACCGTCTTTAGAAGACCGATATTTCTCTACGCGTGAATTTAGCCAAGCAAGATTATTTTTGCTAGACATGACCACTAATTTAGAAATAGCCATGCTACACCAGTCGTCTTTACATACACGGGTACGAAATGTCCCTCAGATACGCTGACGAAGTCGTAATCTAAAAGGTCCCTACCTGATAAACACTCTACTTTGTTGTGGATGGCATCGATTGACATATCGGCCAATGCTACCTAGGCCGAAGTGTCTGCTGGTATGACTTCTACGTCATCGCCGTCCCACTGTATCAAGCATTGGTGCAAAGTACAGGGAATACAATAATTCACGTGAATCTAGTCACGCCCGAGTAGCACGCTGTAGTTACCTTGCATGTCGACAACGAAGAATGTTGTTGGCAAAGTCTTGTTACCTACTGTTAATTCCATGGAGAGTACGCCTTTCACCTCGGAACTCTCGCCATTGAAGCCGTTGAGCATTAGGTTAGTTTTCTTTAAGTCTTCCTCGCCCCTACCAAGCTTCTTCAACAGAGAGTAAGGCATTAAGTTAAAATTGGCGCCACCGTCGACAAGAATCCTAGAGATCGGTTTCTCAAAAATAGCATTGCGTGGGCTGATGTTCAATTGGCCGACTTTGGCCTCGCCTTGTGGTAGAGTGAACTCGGCAGGTAGCATGACGACGTTGATGTCCATTGCCTGAGGTGTGGGCCCCTCGGAGACGGGCGTGTAGTCATCGTCAAGCATGTCATCGTCGTCGCTTAGACTAGGAGTCGTGTTAGTTATGTCAACCGGTTTGATCCTCCATACCTATCTTGTAGCGGGCTGAGGGCGGATCTCCTCAAAGATAGCGTCTCTTTCATCCTCGGCCTTTTTCTCACGCATCTCCTGTGCCCGTAGGCGCTGTAGACGCCTTTTCTGTGATTTGGACATGCTCGGAGGTGCCCAAGATGGTTGTGGCTTAGTACCAGGCGCCACCATTCTGTTTATTTGATTTTTGGCCAAAGGGGTATCACCCAGGTCGGCCTCACGTGTTTCATAATCGGAGGATACTTCGCTGCAGACCCTGTTGGTCAGATTGGCCTTGCTCGGCCGATTGGACCAAGCTCCGGTGCTGGCCTCGGCTGGACTAGGGGACTTACCTCTGTTGGGCTTCGGCGGGGGGGCCTTCGGGATTGGGACTTCCCGAGACCCTACTTTGACTGTGATTGCTTCGAACTCCCTCTCCTTCGTCTCTTCGCGTCCATCTCCCTTGGCTCCATCCTATGTGAGTCGATTTGGCGGTACCACGGACAGCCTTTGGACGATGTCTCCCTTTGCCAAGTCTATTTGTCCCTGGTAGTTATAATAACTTGAAGGGAAGCATGAGGCAACATTATACTACGAAGGGTACTCGGGGGGCGAAGTGTACGAAGCCCACAGGGTCCCTGCCTAATTGTACGGTGGAGGCATTGGTGGCTCCAATGGCTTCGCCCACTGTGAGTCAAACCCATTGCCCGGAGGGGGGCTCAGCCATGTCAAAGGTATTTCAGGCCATACTAGCGAAGGGTCCTGCCAGGGCCGGAGGTATGTTCGACCATTGTAGGCCGAAGCCTCCCGCCGAGGGTTCACCAAGAGCAGAGTTGAGCCTGGACATCGGGGTCCGAACTCATTGTATGAAGGGTTCGGCCATTGAGACCCGAACTCGACGTGCGGATGATTCAGTCACTAGGGTCTGAAGCCACTATGTGGAGGGTTCATCCACTGTGATCTGAAGCCTTTGTGCGGAGGGTTCGGTCACTATGGTCCGAAGCCATCCTCCGACTACCTTGGCCCCTTCGGCTGTCTTAGCTTTTTGCGCGGGGGCCTATTTCCTTGGCTTTTTCCTAATGTTTGTTCAACAGCATCTGTAAGTCACCTTCGGCTTCCTGCTAGCCCTAGCCGAAGGAGATGTGCTAACATTCCTCTTCCACACTCCTACTTCAGGGTTCTTTGGTACGAGTGTGTGTGTGCGTGATTCTCCAATAATGACCGCTTTCCCCTTAGTTGACTCGGCCTGCTCTGGTAGAATCAGTACTCTCTTCTCATCGAGGTCGACGGTGTTCATGGGAAAGGGGTCTTTGTCCAGCTTCATCTTTAGACTAGGGTCTATTTTCAATCGTCCTTCTTCTATGACCGATTGAACCTGTCGATGAAAACATTGCAGACATTAGTATAATGGGAATGTGAATCATGCCACTTACAGTAGGGGCGTTTCTTCAGCTCGTCGGCGGACAAAATGACCCGGCCTTTAGGTAACCTGAGAAGCTGGTTCTTCAAGAGAAAATCAAATATTTTATTGCACTTAGTTATATCAAATGAGTATTTGACTTAGCTAGGCCGACTCTTGGTAGGAGACAGCCATAGTTCAGAACAAGTGACGAGTTTACTCTTAGCGTTCCAAACCCATTTGGCCGCATACATGTCATCTGAATCTTCTTCCTCCTCTGATTCTTCCTCATCGGAGTGCTCCATGACGTGGACTTCAACCCTAGGCTTGTTAAATGTTTTAATAAACCTTTTATCCTTGGCTCGGCCTTCCTGGACTAGAGCCTGTTGTAAGACTTCGCTGATTTCTAAAAAGTTTGGCTGTCTAGCCTCTCTCTAATCTCGGAACACAACCCATTGAAAGCTAGATCCGCCAAATCCCTTTCTGAAATATTGAGACTAAAACATCGGTTTCTGGTATCTCTAAAGTGCTTGATATACTCAGAGACACTCTCACTAGATTTCTGTTTAACCGATGTCAAGTGTGAAAGCCTAAGTTCTATCTCACCCGTATAAAAATAATCATGGAACTTTTGTTCTAATTCAGCCCACGTTTGGACAGAGTTTGGCGGGAGCACCAAAAACCAAGTGAAAGTAGTGCCGGATAGGGAAAGAGAAAATAGTCTAAGTTTTAAAGCATCCGACCCACTAGCTTCTCCACACTGTGATAAGAACTGTCTGACATGCTCTAGTGTGGTTTGCTACCCTCACCATCGAACTTGGTGAATTCAGGGACTCTATAGCAGCGAGGGTATGGTATAGTGTCAAAATGGTCGGGGTACGGCTTCTGGTAAACCCTAGCCTGACCCCTAGGCACGAAGCCGGTGCACTCCCTAAATAGTGCATGGATTCACTCCTCTATGTCGTCTTGGCCTACTGCATGCGTGCGTCTTTCATGGGGGGCACGACATGTGGCGGTATGTTGGCGTGTCGGCCGTGGGGGTCCTCCTCATGCGCTAGCTCAGGATGTATGACATGTTCGAGCCTATGTGTTTGCGCATGCAGCTCGAGTAACGTGACCAAAACTAGCGCGTGTGTAGGTGGAGTTGGCGCATAGCAGGCAGTGTTAGTTTGGTGAGTGCTTGTCCTGGCCATATATGCTGAGGTTAGAGACATGATGGCCTTGCCAGTACTACCATCGGTTCTGCTGTAGATACAATTCAACAGAGGTGCACTAGCGATTGGAGTTGGAGGAACGACCTCAGTAAAGCCGAACCTTCTAAGTGTCACCTCTACTTGAGAGCTAACTGCCGAATCTAAGCGGTTGGCTAGCGAAGTGCTAACAGCTTGATCTACTAATGCGGCTATTTTTTGCTCAATCCCTAAAGAAGATAAAGGAGGTGATGTTGGTGTTACCTGGGTCCGAGCGAGGTCGGGGACGTTGACGTCACGCTTAATGAAGCCTGCGCGTGTCTTGATGTAGTTTCAAAGCATGAGGTCCTATAGCGCTTTCATCTTTGCCTCGATTTCTGCTCGGTCCTCTTCGGGGATGTCTTCAAGGGTAGGCGTCATGATGTTGCGGTTGTCGATATCTGCGCCCCCATGGGATCCATCGGTGATGTAGTAGTCGTCATAGATGTACCCACAACCGATATAGATGTACTCGTCATGTTGGCATAGCCTTCCCTAGCGGAGTCGCCAAAAAGTGTGTTGACACGAAAACGTGCCCCCACACTTGGGTCAGTTCGATGATCCAAAAGTGTGCGGATACTTAGGGACAAGCCTAAGCATAACAAAACACAGACGTCGCATTCCAACTACCCTTAATAGTGGCAAGGGGGTGGAGTCGCCAGGTAATCAGATCACAAGCAAATAAACCAATTAGCTGAAAATAAATATATTAAATAAAATAAATCAGTCAGCTGAATGGAGCCTATCTGATTTGAAGTGTACTGTGCGAAGGGTTCACTAAAGGGGGGGCCTTCGGCGTTTGATGCGAAGGGTATCGCCGAGGGTATTCTTCGACATTCGGATCGATCTGGCCAAAGGCAGGCTCCGAACAGATCTCGACATGAAAATCACCTCCGAGCAGCTGGGTCCGATGCGAAGACTCTGACACGACGCAAATATTCCAGCCCAATGCCCTAGCGTGACTCCGTCCAGCACAAAGTATAGGCGTGGTGAAGCCTGACGCGATGAAGGCTACTGCGGAGCGTGCTGGCGTGTGGGACTTGGTCAAACCGACAACAGCGTGACGGATCCGGCACAGGTAGTCGAAGTAGGGTCCCATCGAAGGGTTTTCTGTAAGCCTCCGAAACAAGCTTCCTTGCTCCAGACACCTCCAGCGAAGTGGCTCCGAGCGTAAAAACCTACAACAGAACAGAGATCAAGTGCCAATTCGGCCTGGGGACCGAATCTGCTAAGTGTTGCAATAGGGAAACAAAGGTAGCAATCTATTACGTAGATTAATGGATACATCTCAGGCGAAGTAACAAGGCGATAGCAATCTGTTACGTAGATTAACGAGTACTTCATGAGCGATGTAACAAGGCTTACCACGGTTTCAGCGTGGCCGGTGGAGGGCTTCCAGGCAAACCCACGAAGGTTGCAGAAAAGTAAATAAAGATAAAGGTACGGTTCAAAGCTAGGGCTCTGTGATTGATTTGTATTGGGGGGTTTAATGATCCGGCCTCACCCCTATATTTATAGGGGCTAGTCTTCTTATCTCTAAGATTAATCTAGTAGGATTCAACCTAATCAAACTTAGGGATAAAATTAGGTAGAATTAAACTCAAACTCTATCTCTGAAAATCATCCCAAAGTGGGCCTTCGGCAGGGCCTACCGAAACCTTCTCCTCGGGCCGAAGCTTCGGCGAGGTAGGCCTCCGAAGGCCTTCAGGCCGAAGGTAGCATGTCGTCATGAGGCTTCCAAAGCCCAAGGCTCAATGCGCCTTCAGCCTTGTAGGGCTTCGGCCTGATCTAGGACTTGTGTATTTTTTGTCCCAAATTACCAAAATTGATATTTTGACAATCTTGACCATTAATGCCATTTTTTGCTATCAACAGTAGTAACTCAGTCTTTGCTAGCACACCGATAATCAGGACGATGTGCGTGCACCATATTGACCGGGAAAGGATGTTCATCGGTGTTCATCGGCTTCTTTCCATCGTCAAACTTAATTCTACCTTGTTCCATGACCGTTTGAATATGTTTCCTGAACACTTTGCACTTGTTGGTGTGGTGCAACGGGGAATGGTGCCACTTCTAGTACTTTCTCTTCTCTAGTTCATCAACAGGCGGTATCACATGGTTGGGTGGTAGCTGAATTTCTTTTTCTTTAAGGAGTAGATCAAATATCCTGTCAGCTTTATTAATGTCAAAATCATATTTCTCCTCCTTATCGTATGTCTTCACCCATGGACACATGATCGACATCTTATTTCTAGACTATTCGGCTAACCCGACTTCTGCATTGGTCTCATTGCCATCGTCGGAATCTGAAGAGTATATCTGAGCAAGTGCAACCTTCTTTTGATACTTTTCCCTTCTTGCCTCATGGAATTGGCTCTCATGTTCCGATACCATTTGCACCCGATGTGAGAGACTCTCGAACTCTTGTGATGAGAATTTCTCTTTTATCGGGCTCAAGAGTCCTTGAAAAGCCAACTTTGCCAAATAGGTGTCAGTGAGGCTCAAGTTGTAGCATATGCTGCGTATGTCCCGGAATCTCTGGACATATTCTTTTACCAACTTGTCCATTTTCTTTCATACTTCCATTAAGTCAGTGAGCTTAATCTAATGCATACTGGCGAACAAATATTTATGAAACATTTTTTCCAAATCTGCCCATTCTTTGATAGAGTTTACCGGTAATGATTAGAACCACATGAAGGTTGATCCATATGATGACAATGAGAATAACGAACCTTCAATGCCTCATCGGTCGATACCTCTGCATGCTGGGCAAGGAAATGACTGATATGTTCGATCGTACAGATCGAGTCTTGTCCTAAAAATTTGGTGAAATCAAGTACATTATATCGGTTTGGTAGTGGCACCCGATCGAACCACTCCGGGTTCGGCCGTCGATACATATATGTCTGGTATTTAAGCTTGCCCAAATTGATCTCGGATGACTTCAGTAATCTGATTCACCCAATACTCCTCTTGCTGGCTCGGCACGGGGTACTGGTCTAGCTGAGCAGCACAACAACACTGTGCTTGAACTTCTCCTCAGTGGTGTAGGGTTACATTCCATAGTATGCATTCTGATGGTACCCCTGGGGGATGCCATCGGGTGCCCCCCTTGGCGGCACGAGATTGGGAAGCGTGTTCCTTGCAATTCCGTATGTTTCTTGGGGTACTTCCTACCAGATTAGCCCTTGCGGAGCAGCCAAAGGCTGAAGTGGACACATGCTTCTCTTGAGGCCATACGCACTCTCCGTTGGATCCGGTCTCTCCATCCCTCGAGGTATAGGGATTGGTGACTGGGTTGTCATATTTCTTTCAAGACCGAACGAGGTGTTCGGTGGTTCTTACCTCATTGACCCTTGTGGCAGTGGTGTCGGCCGAGTATGGTGCGGGTTTTGGAGCAGACATGGCTGACTAATAGGGAAATATGTTGGTCCTTGCGCCGGTTCATGTGCCACGGTGCCATCAATAGTCTTCTTGATCACCCCATGCAGAGTACATTTGACTGATTGATGAGGGCCTGATGGAGTGCATTATCGATGATCTCTTAAAAGCTGACCCGATGACTTCCAGTCTTCTGGATAATATCTCCAGTCAGGGATGGCTTCATCAATTGGTTTCTCTAGATGGGGCCAGTTCGGGTCATGCCAAAGGACTCGAGGCACAACTTCTGGTTTTCATCAACGTGCTTCTGTACCTGTACTTTCTGTTCATCTATAAATACTTCCCACATGTCGAGAATGCTTTTGTTGTTGTTGAGTTCACCCGCCATGGATGAGTTGTTGGATATGTCCCACCGGGCATGCCAAAAAGCGTGTTGGTGTTGTTTTTTGTCACACGCATGGCCTAGGAGGTCTGCTTAACTCTAGTGTAGGTCCTACAATCTTAGAAGGTTCTGAGCATGCCAATCAGTTTGACCCTGCAATTGATAAGGAACAAAGGAAAGTGTTAGTAGCAATGCCAATTAGGGGTTGGTCTTGACGTTCCTAGGCTTCTAATTGACTCATTTATGCGTTCAAGTCATTAGGATTTAATTAGAGATTAAAACAACCTGAAACAGATCAATATGGTTCGGACTCGGACAAGTTTGGCTAAACTGGCCTTATAGGGCCAATCAGACCAAAGTGGGCCCAGTCAGACCGATGGTACATGGCCGGTCAGATCGGACTGTGCCAGGAATTACATATGTTCTGTCCAAATTACCAATTTTGACTTTTTGACAATTTTGACCATTAATGCCATTTTTTCTATCAACAATAGCCTCATTAAGAAAACTAATACTATGTGTGCTAGACACACTATCGATGATCCAAATCCTTGGTAGGTGAAGCTATTGGAAATAGCATAAATACTTAATTTTTTGAGGGAAAACTATCCTAGAAAGGTAATGTTCTCTAGCGCGCATGAAACATGCAAGAATAGTATGACATGAACATAAGTAAGCATCACAGGCAACCATATTGACTATGACATAGTATGGCCCCTTCACATGGTGATCTCCATCTCGATGGCTCCAGTCATTGAGTGTGTGCTTCCGTCATCCATGAACTTTTACTAGCCTATCCAGCATAGCCTATACTAGTTACATGAGTCAAAGCATCACAAATCGACACATAGGTTGCAAATTTATATCAGCCTTGGGTTGTAAATAACCATGACACGTAAGACATTTAATTTACATTCAATGCATCTCATACATCACATTCAACCAAGGCCATACCAGTTCCCTTAATTCAGGAATAGGTGGCGCACGCCCGTTCCAGAATCGAATCGCTAAGTATTATCTTGGCCATTTATGTTTAAGCCTCGACCAGTTGATTGTCATCTTGTGACAACCACGGCGGGGCGCCCATTGACATGGGAAAAGGGTATTGAGGGTTCCGAACTGCGTCAGAGAAACCCCGCCGGGGCGATCCAGTTACCCGGAGAAGACTCTTTGCAGTATTCATTCTTTAAAATCGGAGGGCGATCAACCCTTTTTTCTTTCATATTCGATTGGGTCCCGATAATATTTGATATTCATTCCCGCAGCGCGCCTAAGACAACATTATCTGCAAAACAAAGTTAGGCAAAGAATCTACAAGTGATTGATACGTGGATCTGAAAATCCTAGCTAAACAGACTCGGAATTTCAAATTCGGGTGGATCAGAACTTCCGATCTATTAACCGAACTTTTGGCGGCAAATTGCTCTCTATATCAATTGAAAATCAACATCGAAACTTACGATCTGACATTAGAACTTCAGACAACAATATTTACCTCTATCGCGAATTCTGTTTAGCATCGGAACTTCTGATCTGACAGGCATCAGAGCTACCAATTTTCTGCGAATAGAAATAGATCTAATCTACTTTTCCAACATGTATCTCAATACATGAGGGATCCATATCGAACACTATTCACATAGGATCTGATACCACTGTTGGGGTACAGGAAAGCTACACTAGTCAGAAAATTCAAAATTTTCACCCCAAACCCAAGAACCATGTGCGTGAGGGATCATAGATCGGTACCTTCTTCCACAAGACGTGCTAAGTGCAACAGAAGAAGATTTTGGGAAGCGCATCCTTGCCAATCCTCACCTCACTCCATCCTTTCCTAGCGATCCAATCGGCGAAGACTGACGGTGTCCACGTGAAGAAGCCTAAAAGCACCACTATTGGAGCAACGCCTCCACAGAGTCCACACGTACAAGGATGAGATTGATCTCATGCCGGTGTGCTAGCACCGGTGGTGAGATCCTGGAGAAAACTCAATCTAAACTCTTGAGATCATGAAGAGGAAGAGGAGAGGTTCTTTGTGGATAGGGTTTAGATCTCATTTAAACAATGAATAATATGTTGATGATCACCTCCTCCTCTCCTCTTTGTATAGAGGATGAGACCCTAGGCCCAATCCCCATTGAGGTCCAATAGATCTGATCTGTTTGGCCCACCTCGTAACTTCTGATCTTGGATTGGAACTTCCGATCTGGGCTCTCATTATGAAATTTCAGAAATTATCTGAACTTCCGATACCCTTATTGGAAGTTCCGATCAGGCCAATTTTTTTCCCGATCCAAATCAGAACTTCCGGTTTCAACTCTCTCTTATCGGAACTTCTGATACCATATCGGAACTTCCGATTTGAGTTGAGCTCTCTGTTTCGCAAACAATAAATCATCAGAACTTATGATACCATATCAGAACTTCTGATTCTAGTTTAGTTCTCTATTTCGCAAACAATAAATCATCAGAACTTCTGATACCTTGTCGGAACTTCCTATTCAAGTCGAGATCTCTAGTTCAAAATCAGAAAATAATCGGAACTTTCGATCCAACCGGAATTTTGTTGGGCATACTACCTTCACCAACACCTGTAGCTATCATTCGTTTTTTCCTATGACTGGCATGCACACAAGAGCTGGCTCCCGAGTAGTGTCCGGGACTTCTCTGCTCAAGCCGGCACACCCAACCGGCACACGTGGCTCCACCATTCGCACTTCGTCCACAAGCCATGATGGTATAAACCACTATTTCTCTTTTGCACTGCAATTGTTTGATGAAATTATTGCTTCATTGTTGAGTGCGCTTTGCCTTGTCTGTCAAGTGTTTAATAAAATTCCAATGAGCTTATCCATCTAGTATTTAATTTGATTAAATGTCAATGAGCTTGTATGTCAAGTGTTTGTTTAAATGCATATGAGTACCAGGTGGGTGTCTTTTTCCATAGGCACTAGTGGTTCTTGTGAATGCAAATTTGTTTGATCTCTTGATGTTCTTCTATCATCATCAATGAACCATTTCAATGATTTACTTCTTGAATTTCTTTGTGTGGAAGATATATCTTACCCTTGTGTTGAGTTTCGAAAATCCACAAGTAAGATCAAATCAAAGTTCACATTTGTTTTTCAAGATTTGTGACTTTTGAATTTGCTCCCATTCACCCCTCTCTAGTCGCTACTCTCGGTCATACATCCATTGCTCAATATTGGTGTGATCCATCGAATAAATAATGGCACAGATGTCTGTGAAATCGTGGAGCAAATTACTTGCTTATATGCTTCTACAGTAATTAGAGGCACTGTCTTTGCAAAGGGTGTTGCTGCTTTTGAATTCTTTACTAGCAATAAATCATTAGATTTAATGAGATATTATCAAGGGAGACTGCTTGAAATAGAGTTTTCATAGCCACAAAGTGTATGCAGCTTGAAGGAGAAAACTTTGCATTAACAATTGTGGAAATCTAAAAAACAACGGAGAAGAACCATTTTGCTACTTGCATGCAAATATTCTCTATTCTTAGACTACAGAAGTCACATGTGTTTCTCATCCATTCAACCCTCCACACAACAAGGCAACCGTACACTTTTTTTAGTTGTTTTCTCATTCTATTGCATAGCCAGAGACAATGAGGAGGACGATGGTCCACTATCAAGGAGGACAATAAGATCCAAGAGTTATTTCCGTCAAAAACAACAAAAATACAACAATATGCAAGATTTGTGTGCTGTGATGACTCCTCTACATATGGTGGCCATCCTCATAGTTGTACTGCTAGTGATAATATCATCTATTGAGAGCGTCGTTGCCAATGGGATCTTTCAGGTACAGCGCAAATTCCCCTCTCCAAGGGAAAAGATTGCAAAACATAGTTTAGGATGGTCACATGCTCATGATAGGAATCGCCATGCTCGTGTCCTAGCCGCTACTGACATCCCACTTGGCGGACTTGGCCTCATCACCTACAGCGGGTCCGTGTCAATCCACTATTGTCTATGTTAATTTTTGTTTTGTTTATTAGCTGGTAAAGGACTGATGGAACTCGATATAGATTATACTACGCTGAAATCAGGATTGGGACACCGCCTCAGCGGTACTTTGTTCAAGTGGATACTGGTAGTGCCATTTTCTGGATTAATTGTGTATACTGCTACCAATGCCCCCGCGAGAGTGACCTTGGGGTAGGAATTTATATTGTTTCTCTCCATCAGTTGCAAACTTTGTCAGACTTGAATGTTTTGGTCCATGTAGATGTGAAATTCTGAATTTCAATTCTTTGTCGGGGCATACCCTTGTATGCAGTTCAACCTAACGTTGTATGACCCCAAAGAATCATCGACTGCTGACTGGGTACAATGCAAAAATGAGTTCTGCCATGGTCTATATGGGAATGTGTTGCCTGACTGCACAATAGGAAATCCCTGTCCATACAAAATCACATATGGAGATGATGGCTCAACGTTAGGAATGTTTGTCAGTGATCTAGTACAATACGATCAAGTAACTGGGAATGGGCAGACTCAACCAGCCAACACCAGCATTGTATTCGGGTGAGTTGTGCATGCAAACTCATATATAGTTTTATCATTTTGTCGAACTTGATGATCAACCATTGGCCTTCATGATACACAGTGATACTCTAGTTCCTTCTATTACACACGGTATTTCATTGTTTACTTGACACAAGTATGTTTTCTCACAAAAGTGTTTACTTGATTTTTGCCATCCGCCCTAGATAGTTTGTCAAATCCCTTCTTAATTAGCATCTGATTGGATACATCTTGTTCCCTATAAAGTATTAAAGGTGACTAATAAGCATTCTTATTAATTATATTTTAAATATTATCTTACGAAAGTCATTGCATGCATTATTCAATTATCTATGCTAGGAATAAAGGCAACGAACAACTCTCTAGAATTACAATAGAGTAAAGACAAATTAAACAATTAACATCAACGTAGTTATAACATTTTTTAACAATGTGGAATAATTTAAAACCCAATTTAATGGTTAAGGTGACAATGTGAATAAATAGTTGTCATGCCCTTTGTAGATGTGGTTATCAGCAAGGAGGAAGTTTGAACACTTCAAATGGTGCAATTGATGGCATTATTGGATTTGCAAAACCTAATACAACAATGTTATCGCAATTAGCTGCTACAGGGAAGGCGAAGAAGATATTTTCCCATTGCTTGGACACCACAAAAGGAGGTGGAATTTTTGCAATTGGTGATGTGGTGGAGCCAAGAGTAAAAACCACACCGTTGCCGGACAATAAGTGAGTCAGGTTTTTATTATGTTTTTGTAGCCTACACACCATTATTCTGTTTATTTTATAACCAGTGAAATTTGTAGGAATATTTTAATTATGCTAAGATTGTAATATCATATTCAACTAGCTTTATTGCCTAAACCAGCTATTGGGGGAAATAGTTTTAACCCTAATAGGGGCAAACAAATGCCTTTAGCAAATAAATGTAGCAAAGCCCTATAGCGAAGCACAACATGAAGCATGGAGATGAATTCCTATGTGGAGCTCTGCACGCAAGGCCGAACAACCAAAGACTACCCTTTAGCACTAATGAGGACTCGAAGCCTCAAGAAACCACTCTAAGGGAACCTTTTAAACTATGGGCTCCAGAATGACACTCAAAGCAGTATAACCCCAAGCATGTTTACACAAGGAGTTACCTATATACCCCTACAAAGATCACTTTATATGCTGATACAATCAGTTTAACGTAAAGGGTAATTACGTATTACCCTATGTATTTTTCCTACAAATACCCTTCCTGTACAATGTAATACAAACTACATTCAAAGGTTATTATCCTGAACGGAGGCCTCGAACTTGGTCTCAATCATAGTTATACTCTTCGAACCCTTTGATGTTCTTTAATTTGAACCTATTGCGTAATTCTGTATCACACCAACAGTTGATGTCATCCATGGGGTTCTTAGTTCAAAACTAGCCTCTCTATCATCCAGTCTTCGAGCCATGCCACCGAAGAAGAGCAAGAGCACGTCCCCCTTTAAAGGTCCACCATGACCGCAAAGCCAGCAGCTACTAGCAAGCCCATGGGAGTTGTGGAGCACTCCACATCACCCCCACTAGCACATACAATAACGTAAAAAAACTCAAACAAGACCCCAATAACATGACTCTAAACAAGCAACAAGACTTTGAACTCGGACTCAAACTCAACAAAGTAAAACTGAGATAAAATTTGTGAAAAGAACAATAGGGCTTGGACAACGGAAAAACCAAAACCTACATGAACTCAATGATATTTTTGTGTGGATTTTTCTGGACTCTCGGTAATGGAAAATAGCAAGGGTAAATTGGCGTACTAATAGGACAACCTTTGCTCTGGTACCAATTGATGAGATCTTGGTGTAATTATAGTTGGCCCAATCTTCTAATAGGTTCGATTGACGTGACGAGTGGACATTCATGCTTTACGGCTTCCAATCATCCATCGGAACCCTACAATTGCTTCACCCTCACGTCTAGTCATTATGAACCACACTTTCACGTAGTCGGCATCACCACGAAGCTTTTGATCAGGCAAATCAATCGAAGAACATTGCAATAACAAGGTAAACACAACCTAGATTGCTAATAATAATCTGAAGTACTCGAAGTTGGGGTTTTACAAACCGATATATAGTGAAACTGTGATGGTAGATTAATCTAACCAAAACCCAACCCTAACAATGGCGGTGATCATCTATTTATAGGGTTAACAAGATGTGGGATGCCATCTCTAACATGGGTCATACCCTAGAAACATGGTCGGACAATAAACCTAAAAAGACTCGAATAACCTATTTAGACTCTGACTTGAATTGATCTGGAGTCCCACTCCCGACTGGTATGGCAGTTCAACTCTCGACTAGTTTGGTAGGTCAACTCATGACTAACGTTGATTCTCGACTGGTCTTATAGTCGAATGTAACGCCCGAAATCTACTGATTTCGAGTTTTATTGAAATTCTATATGAAATCAACTTACAAAATGTTCATCACATGACAATCGTCTTACATCAACCAATTTACAACTCAAAGGCTACATTTATTACACTAAAGATAAAATAATAAAAACAACATATGAAAATCTTGCTCCAAGACTTGTTCCTTGACTGAGATAGCTACTTTAGGTCTTCGTCTTCATAGAACTCAGCATGTAAAAGCTTTAATCAACAAGCGTGAGTAGAAAGCATACTCAACAAGCCACCGAATGCAACATAGTGCTAGTATACTATCAACGGATAGGCATATGGCTTGTTTTGTATAAAAGCATGTTTTGCAATTATGCAATTATGGTGAACACATTTGATTAACAAAAGTAAATGACATAAATGCTATTCACTACCTCGAGTAGCACACATGTTCTAACTCGCACAACAACCCAACCATTCACAATTAACCATTCATGTTTAAATCATTATGCTAACTGCGGAGAACATCACTTTGCTCAACCATAATAGTGGACACGACTTTTAAAAAAGGTTATACTCTGATCATATGTGTAAAAATTTACCCACAAGGCACACACTCATTCCCACACACCATAGTGTGTCGAGCTGACCCATATCACAAGAACTCGTGCCAAAACCCTTAATATAGTCTGTCTCAACACAAGGACAACCACACTAGGTTTCGTCAATGCTCCAATGCATTGGATAATGTAGACCCACTTTTGTGCCACAATGTCTCAGTCATTAGGAGTTTCATGGCACCATCTTTCCTAACTTCATCGACTCCTCCGCTCCGCTCGGTGCATCATGCTGAGAGACCTATACTCCAAGTTAGGTCTTACCCACTAGACTTGTGATTAGTACGGAAATGATTTGCAGCGGATCCTTCAGACTAGTCCTTATATTGCCCCAGGTGTGACCAACCAATGCCCTCACTTACATCATTTTAGAATACCATGAGATGAGACATATCTAGGAAATATAAAATAGAATAAAGTATCCAATCTAGTCTATGACTCATCTTTAGCATAACTATGCAGGTGTGCTAATACTTAGGCACTAACTAATAGTGTAGTATATTTCAAGGCGACAAGGGACAACAAACCAAAAGCATGGCTTGGGTTACACATCAAGGATAAGGGATCTTATAAAATATAAACTATAGGTTTAATTGGACTAATGCAATTAATAATTTGAAAATATGGGTTCAAGATGTCCAATGAAGGGGTGTGACGTGCCTCTTGCACTTATGGAAACATTTTAACTCTTCAACGAAGACTTCTGGGTCTTGCTCGAGGTCCTTCAAATCTTGAGGAGCACGAGGCTCTACACGGCATGCAAAACAAGATAAAAACTCTAAGAAAACCAAATAAATAAGATGATGAAATATTATTATTAGTGAATGTATTGATTAAGGAGAATTATGAAACTTGAATGGAATAAATCGGTTATACGATGTGAAATATATTGATTTTAGAATATCACATTAAATGATGAGACATTTCTTATGAAATTCCTTGGGAATAGGATGAGACGACCTTGAACGGTGTACATGTGATATGGACCAACTATACATTCAAGTATAGCATGATTCTAAATGAATTTAGAAAGTTGAATGGATTGATTTGGAGTTCAAATGGAAAAGATATTAATTTTAGAAGTTCAATTTCATTCACATGAAATGAGAGAACTCAAATGAACATAATAACCGTGAGATTATTTCTTCAGATTAAATGAGATGTAGGGGCGACTAGTTTTTTATAGAGGAGGATACGTAGGGGTTAAAGACTCCGAAGATATTAGGTTTTGCTGGTAAACAAGGAAGCGGCACCAAATAAATCGGCTAGGTGGTTCGAGTGGAGGTGGCAGTACATGCGCAGCGCGTAGGGCATATCGAGGGCACACATTCACGCTGAACTAGGCTCAAAGGGGGCTATGGGTTGGCTCAGCTAGAGGAGGAGAGGCGGGAGCTTGAGGGGCGGAGCTAGGAAGAGAAGGGAGGAAGGAGGGAGGAGGTTGTGGGCTGGCAGAGGAAGAACACGTGCGCAGGATGTCTAAAAAGAAAGGAAGGAGATATATAATGGAAAAAGAAAGAGAGGAGAGAGAAAAGAAAAGAAAGAGAGGGAAAGGAAAGAGAAAGAAAATAATTTCATGAAAATTTGGATTTGGGCTTGGTTTTCTTATAAAAATAGATAAGTTATTAAAAGTTTGCAATTTAAAAAACATTGAGGGATTTTTGATTTCAAAGGAATAATTCATGGATATTTTAAAGAATATTCGATGATTCAGAAAATTGAGAAATTTTGTATTCACGTCGAAATTAGAAATTCCGAACTTGAACACAAAATCATGGATGAAAATAGATAATAGATTCCTCTGCATTTACGATGGAAAAATATAGAGATGGTCGAGAATAAGGATTTCAGACTCGATTGGAAAGAAAAAATTATTTAATTACATTTTTGATAAAAGTTATTCATTGAAATATTATGGATTGCTATTCTAATTGCAAAAACCTTAATGAAATCAAAACCTATATTGATTTGAGGTGGGAGAAATTTACTACAATTCCTCTAGCCAAAATCGATTTGGTTTATATTATTTTATTGAAATTATTTATCATGCATTTTATTCACACAACATTTATGTTGAAACATATTTTATTAATTAACATTAGAATTTTTGATGAAGTAATATTGATTATATCTTAATTAATTCCATTGCACCAAAATACTGGAAATTTTTTGTGGCGCAATTTAGAGCAAGGAGAATGTTAAGAAAATACAACCACTGTGTTTTATTTTTAAACGAAATTTTTAAGGCCATATTTTAGTTTTGTTATTTATCATTTTACATTGAATCACTTTCTTGAATTTCATTTATTATTTTCATTATTTATTTTAACCCCCGATGAAAATCAGGGCGTTACATCAAACTTGGTATCTTCTTGATCGTCACAGTCTCATGGTTGGTGGACAACTGAGTGGTGTAAGTGGCCGACCGATTGGTTAGTGGACAAGTGGTCTGATTGCCTAAACATCCTGGTCGGTAGTTCTGATCTTCTCTTGTTAACTCGACTATCTGATCAAACGTCTCTTCTGTGATATTCCTAGTTATAATACAATCATAACCCAAACTTAGTAGTACTCCATTCATAGAAGAACTTGTTTGAGTAGCGAGGGGAAAATTCACCTGACAATTAAGTTGATGGACTTGAGCAAGAGTCATTGGTCCTTGATATTCAAGTATGGTTGTATCCTTAATTAGTAGTGATGAACTCATCACATTCTCATGAAAAACACCATTCTGAGCAACAAACACTTTTCTCTCTTCTCTATTATAAAAATAATGTACTTTAGAATAAACAATCTAGGATGCCTCCCAATCCATATATCATATGGTGTCTTCTCTACTGAATTAGATGGAACTCTATTTAACATAAAAGCGATAGTTTCAAATGTGAGTCCCTAAAATGATAATGGAAGATCAGTATAACTCATCATCGAATGGACCATGTCCAACAAGGTACGGTTCATCCTCTTGGACACATCATTCCACTGAGTTGTGCCATGTGGAATCAGGTGTGGAACAATTCTACACTACTTTAGATCAATATGTACAATGGCCAATAACTCATTAAACTCATGGCTCATATATTCACCATCACGATCAGATCACGGAAATTTTATTTTCTTGCATGTATAATGTTGTATTTCATTTTTGAACTCCTTGAACTTTTCAAAGTATTTCGACTTATGCCTCATTAAGTAGATGTAACCATATCTACTAAAGTCTTCAGTAAAAGTGATAAAGTATGGAAAGCCACCTCTAGTTGTATGACTCATCGGTACACATACATCAATATGTACATAGGCCAATTACTCATTTGACCTCTCACTTTAACCAGTGAAAGACAACTTTGTCATTTTGACAAATGAACAAGACTCACATGTGTCAAATGATGCAAAATCAAATGACTCCAAAAGCCCATCTCTATGGAGCTTCTGCATGCGCTTCTCGTTTATATTATCCAAACGATAATGCCAGACATACGTAGGAATAGGTCTCGTCACATAGCAAATGCATTTATTTAGCCAAGACTTTCTCGGTTCATGAATCTGCTAGTTATCCTGATGTATCAGATCTATCTAAGGCTGCATTGCTCAATTCTCTTAGTTAGATCTACTATGTAAATCGTGTGTGTGCTAGACCTATTGGTGAGATAGACTCTTCTTGTTGCCTTCAACCTTGTACTATCTTGGTTTAGAACATCGCTTCATTAGAGTTCTAGCCGATGAAGTATCATGGTTATGAGAGTGTCATCACAATCCAAAATGATTGAGTCATACCAGCCAACTACTAACGTCATCGGCTAGAGGCATGGATCGGTATTAGATTATGAGTTGATTGGATTTATTCAACATTGGGAGAAATAAAGTAACTCATTTCATGATTATCATGCACTGATCCCCATGGTGGCACGATGGCAAGGGGGTCCACGGAGGGATGAGTTAGGCAAAATGATCTCTTCTCTAGTCCAGATGTCTGGTCCCCCTATGATTAGTAGAGGAGGAAACCATCTAGATAAATAGAATAAGACATAGTAAGGATCTTTTAGTAAAGTACATAGCATCATGAAATTATTATGATGAATGCAGCAAATAATGTAGGAAGTGCATAATGACTAACACGCAATACCAAACCAGATGTTGTACTAACCATAGCAAGTGACCACTATAGTAAAATCGAAGACTTTCAACGGCTTAATAAAATTTTCGTCATTTTTTCCTAAAACCGACGAATGAAAAATACATTTTGACGGCTAACTTCCTGACGGATGAGGCTAACTTCCATCGGCTTTGGATGACAAAAGATAAGTGTTCTGCTATAGTGGACTATAGCAATTGAACAATAACATAGTATGACATACAACATCAAACTATAATGTACAATGTTATTTCTCATGGATCTCTAGTTGTTGCATCGACATGAGCCATCCTGTGATGCCTCCAGCACACGTGTGACCACTTTTGTGGCACCTCTTACATGTCAATTGCTTGACTCTCTTGACAATAGAACCTGCTTCGGTTACACCAATGACAATTTATGTGCAAAAAACACACTTATTAACAAGTATCAACACTGATTTAACATTTTGTGTATTAGTGCAGTAGAGCATCCTTTTGTCTAAACTTTTAATGTTGTTGTTTGAATATGTTTCCCCATATTCTAGTAACATAAATTTAATATTTACTCATTCCTAGGACTATGCGTGGGAACTTCTACTATTCTGGTTTATGTTGTTAGCTACAATATAAAAAAATATCACTACAACGTTGAATGGACATAACAATATATAATTTGTGATAGTTTACCTTTTCTTGGCTATTAATACACAGATTGATGGTAGGCTACACTTTTCTTATGATCATCTGGACTTGTTTTTTCTATTCACACTTGGTGCACACTAACATTGATCCATTCTTTGATTTGACCGCTAAACAGCAAGTATCACTACAGCGTGAACCTCATGTCAATTGTTGTTGGTGGTACCGTACTTGAACTTCCAGCAGACATCTTTGAAATAAGCGAAACAAAGGGTACTATTATTGATAGTGGCACGACAATGGCATACCTTCCAACGATTGTTTACAACGAAATAATTCCCGTGGTATGATAGTAAATAACTTGCTTTTATTTCAATGGACAATTGTATATGTGCATTAACTCCCTTTATAGATTAGTTCACAATGAATTGCAGATATTTGCTAAGCACCAGGATATAAAGTTGCGTGATTATGATGATTACTTTGGCCAGTGTTTCCAATTTAATGACAGGTATAGTCTACAATGCAGAATCTATAACTTTTATAACTAAATGGGAAAATTACTCACATGTCATTATAATTTTCAGAAATTACCTATATGCCACTGTCAGTGACTGTGGCGGTCCCCATTTGTCAGTGACACACCGATGGCATATTGGCAAACCGTGAAAATTGTAATGGCACGGAAAAAATTGACCTATAACTAATTCACCTATATATTGACAAGAGAAGGTTTGACACTTCGATGCTAGTTATATTCTGCAACCGAAGCCACATCAGCCTAGCTATTTGGACTAACTTGCATATGGTAGCTTATTTTATACTATTATCCTTTTCATTTTATTGTACAAGTTTTAACTAAGAGGTGCTATGCTTAGAGTACAAGAACATATAAGTTGATTCTCATCCTTAAAATTATCAATGTGAGACTAATCCAACTATAATACATCACACACTTCTATAGACAAGATCATCAGTGTTGGGTCAAAATCACTGCCAGTGATGGGTTTTGAACCGTCACTAATTTTAGTTAGAAGTGATAGTCCTTGACAATTAGTGACGGTTCTAGAACCGACACTAATAGCCACATGGATGCTAGAGGCTGACTAAGCATTCACCAACCACAAGATATTTCTCTCTTCTCCATCTGTTCTGGTTGGGCCGATGCCTGGTGAAACCTTGCTCTTGTACATCGCTGCCACCACCTAGGTGATCAACACCGCCATGGTCCTCGAGCGCCCAGAAGAGGGACATGCCTATCCAGTTCAAAGGCCAATGTATTTCATATTTGAGTTACTTGGACTGTAAAAAGTTCGGTACCATCAGGTTCAGAAGCTCATATACATCGTCCTTATCACCACCCGAAAGCTCAAGCATTATTTTTAAGATCACTTATTATAACATGTTTTGTGGTGGTGATAGCTGATATGAACCTTAACTGTTAGACTTGTAATATATGGGACTTACACAATGACACAAGATATATTGGATTAATTGCGCATGGATTGACACCAGCTCCTAACAGTTGGCTCACTTTATTTTTATGATTACAAAGTACACAAGTAATTAAATGTACTGAATTAAATTGTTGTTTTTATGACTATTGTTTTTATGAAAAATGTGACGTTTGATGTTTCAAAATAGACATGCATATGACCTGTCTTAAATAAGATGGTTGTAGTTAAAAGATTAGTGATTTCAATGGCCATTAATTTGTGTTCGAAGCTTCTTATACATTAAAGATGTTTGTTTCATTATCTGCATACATGAATGAAATTTCCGTAGACAAATATAATTAATAATCCTGAAATGATTTTGTTTTGTTATAATCTGACTATTTTGTAATTCTTTTGTGCAGTGTGGATTTTGTATTTCCAAATGTCACATTCCATTTCAAGGATGATCTTGCTTTGAATGTGTATCCATATGATTATCTTTTAGAAATTGAGGTATCATACCACTTCATTGTCTTTCTATAAAAGAAAAAGTCAACTTACTTTATTGTACTACAGAAAATACAGAAAATCCTATTAGTGGCAAGTGATAACCTTTATTAGTGATAGATAAGTCTCTCGTCACTCTTATCATGTCAATGATATAACATCATTCATGATGGGTGTTTACCCATCAACTTTAGCGACAGATGACAGTATTCACCCGCCACTAAAAGGCTCCTATCGACTGACCTACTATGATTTTTTTAGTGACAAGTCATAATATCACATGTCAATAATATTATATTCATTTAAAAAAATAGTTTTTAGACTTCATCCTGAAGCAAAGCACATCTAGCACATTACATTCCAAAGTACTTCACATACAATTCATCACACAATGAAAACAAAGTTTCATAACCAAATTAATATCACATATATTAACTTATAATGTGTTATCTCGAACAAAATTTCATGGTTAAAGAGGAGTACAAGGTGAACATAAAAGAGGCAGCAAAACTAGATATGTACAGCCTTAACAAATTCATGGTGGGTAGACAAATATCCAATGCAGAGATTCTCTCTATCTACCCACCATGAATTGATTTAGGATATACGTATCTGGTATTGTAGCCTCTTTTATGGTAACCCCGTACTACTTCTCCTAGGTTTACACCACATACATGATAGCCTCAAATGGACCATTATTGATGTTAAGATGGAAGATGCATACTATGCCAACTTCTAACGCACTATCTCAAAGAAATTGACTAAAACATGTAGTTAGGTAGCACCGTCCATCCATGGATTTATGCACACAATTGGGACTACCTTAGTGTTGGCGTAAAAGATTACGCCGATAGGTTTGAGGAAACTAGGTTAAGGTGGAAAGCTTTTCTCAAAGGATGTATTCTTGGATCTCGAGTTCTGTCCCTTGTACAACACGGGGGAGAAGGTATTTATAGTGGAGCCGTACACAAGACCAGTACCCTCTTAGCCCCCAGTCTTACATTCGTCATACAAATCCCATACCCCTAATCAGTAGGGATACGGTCATAACGACTGTGTTAGTCATTCAGTGACATGGATACAGGGCCTAGCGTGATGGTTTGCACGTGCGGTCTTGTCGTATACCTAACCCGACTAGACCACTACCGACCTTCCCGTCACGCTCCACAAGGACTGCTTGACATCACAGTTGACGCACTCCTGCTTTAGTGGTTGACGTTCTTCCTTGACTGGCTCCGTGGATCCCCATCGGGGCCTCGGTACGGTTGTCTTCGAGGTCGTATTCTAAGGCTTCGGACCTTCGAACAGGGGGCCGAAGTGTTTGGGGTCGAAGGCCTCCGGTTTAGGGCAGGCACCGCACCGGAGCTCGCTTTGACCCGAAGGACTAAGCCTCCTCAGAACCCACCTTCGGCCCTGAGCCTGACCCAAAGCGTATCCCATCGATCTCCGTACTGCTCTTTGGGCCCATATGGCCGTAGGCCGTGATATTCATGATGACCGTTAACCTCGCTTGGAATACTGCTGGGATTATCTCCCCTAACACTTAGACCCTGCTGCTACCACTTGAATCTTAGTGTTGGTATGCTAGTGTAGGTGAGATGTGATGTACTTCTCACAGTACAACCTTGAAAAGTACTATAACATTAAAATTTAAATAAAGCTAGTTAGACAAGGCTATCTGTATACATGATCTAGTTAACCACTGACATGTGCAAATAACTTTCCACTAACTTCTTATTGATTATCGTGTTATTTATTGTGTGTATATATAACCGAATCTTAGAGGATAAACCTGTAGAGATGTCTTGCAAGAGAGCCTTCCTTGCTAGAGTTACATTTGTTGGATTGCCAAAATAACAGATGTGCTTCAATTGCTCCATTTGGTCGATGTGGACCTCCCTGGCTATCTGCTTCCCCTCCTCTCTAGAACATTGCTAGGGCTCTCCCATGACATTATAATGAGACCATGTTAAGCACATAAATAAAACATGTATGTCTAGTAAGTAATGCGAGTTCTACATTTATATCACTATCGTTGTCCTCTACTTTTAAGATCATTGGAGTCTTCACATCACAAAAGTTAGTGTAAAATTTGTCCATAACTATCAATGGGTCCTATCGGGGATATGACCCCAAGGTATATCCTGAGTGGATTTATGATGACAAGTGTAGGAAGGGGTCAACAGATAAAGCATTAAAGATGATAAGTAAATAGTCATATTCTTCAATAGCCAAGAAATAGTTGGGGGCCTGAAGACTCTCCGAGTCCAACAATCGGGAGGATAACCCAACTACCGGCACTCAGACGGTCACAATTAAGTATCAGCCTACTCCATCAAAGATAATAAACTCCACGATGAGTAACTATCCAATTGATACAACAGATAATGTAATTGGTCATTGGTAGGTCATATTAATTACAAATTGTAACTCCCGAACCCTCTCGTATATAAAGGAATTAGGGGAGCCTATTACATGCACTTTTTGACACGCATTCATAGTCCTGAAGGCCATTTCAATCTTTAAATTCATATTGCACACATAGTAGTAGGGTTATTATCCTCCAAGAGACCCTAACCTATCTTAAAACTCACGTTGTCTCATGTACTAAGATAACCATTGAGATTCATCCATGGAAACATCCCTAAGCCTAACCAAATCCTTCCTACAAATAGCCTCATAAGATACTGTAGTTTGTACACAATGACAGAGCATGTCCCATTGTTATTACCATATAGTCCCCTTGTGCGAGGTCGCCTCGTTGACTAAATTTGTCCCACCCTTTGTATTTATTGCCTCCACAGCTGCAACCTCAACCTCACAAATGCACCCATCTCTTATCCATATATTAAGGGTGTCACTAGCATGAATGTTGTTGATATTGCCAAATATTTTTAATAAAAATACAATAGTAAAATAATACCGCACAAGTTTGTTGGTGTTATTACCACACACATAATATATAAACTTAGAGATGCCCTCTGTTGGGGGAAATTGCTTCACTTTCGGGACTTAGAGATTAATAACCCGAAGGTTCACTAAGCTTCGGAGCTGGTGGGCTCTTGTTCGAAGGTGAAGGCGTCAAGGTGAAGGGTGCCTCGATCCGAAGTCCTGAGAAGACCTCCGCAAGATACGAAGGCTCCGTAGCAGAGCGACAAGATTGATAAGATGTTTGGCTTATCCATCTGCCTCAGGAAACTTTACCCTTTTAACCTTGCTCCGGGTACCGAATAGTTTCCACTATGTCGGTTGTAATCTAGGGGTAATTAGGTCTTTTCCTTAGACATTTTTGCCTATAAATAACCCCTCTCTACCCTGTAACAGGGATCGAATATGAAGCTATTCAATACACATATTCGAACTACTTGAGCTATTATCCAACACAGAGGCTTGAGACAGTTCTTAAGCACAAACTCTCTGTTTGTTCGTTCTTGATCTCAGAGAACTTGTTAGCGTAAACTTTTACGCCAACAGCTAGCGCCGTCCGTGGGGAACCAAGTTCTAGAAGCTTGTTCTCTACTGCTGACTGCACTTCGAAGCGCACTTACGGAGGGAGCCTCGGAGTCTTAAGATTCCGCGCACCCTTCGGTAAGGGGCTTCTTAGTGTAGCTCGAAGGCCCTCGCTCGCCTTCCCAAGTCAATCAAATTCCTCGGTCTTCAGACCTCTCCCAAAGAGGCCGCTGGGCGTAGAGTGCCCCCCGAGCTCCTCCTATGGTGCTCCGGACTGATTATGTCAGCTCCCAAGACCCGGAGCTGCCCTCCGACGAAGACGAAGACCTTCCTCGAATCAAGGCTATTCAACTAGCAAGGCTTCAGGAGGAAGTGGCTAGGTGGAGGCAAGAGGCCGCCGATCGCCTCCGCACTCAAGCCTGCACCGAGACTCCAGAAGGGCCTCAAGATGGTGGTGCTCGCAATCTCCCAGAAGCTGCCCAAGTCCCGGAGGAGGCTGAGAACGCATCTTTCGACGATGAGTCTCCGTTACATTCGGACTTGCAAAGAGTGCCCTTCGATCCCAGATTCAAGGCCTCGAAGTTACACAAGTACTCTGGTGGGTCAGACCCCGGAGAGTTCGCCCGCTCATATGCCCTGGCAATAGAAGCAAGCGGAGGGGTGCGAAACACTATGGCAAAGTGTTTCCCCCTCACTCTCGAAGGCGTGGCGCTCCGATGGTTTTGGTCCCTGAAGCCAGGATCGATCAGATCCTAGGAGCAGCTGAAGAAGAAGTTTGTGAGAGACTTCCAGGGCACCTTCGTGGCCCCGATGTCCACAGGGAGTTTGTTCCAGGTGAAGCAGCGGGCGGGAGAAACACTTCGGGAGTACTTCACGCGCTTCGCCCACACCAAGTCACAGATTAAGGGCCTGTCTACCTCTTCGGTAGTCGACGCCGCCCGCGAAGGGGTGCTAAACCCCGACGTCCTCAGCAAGCTCCATCGGAAGCCGGTGACATCTGTGGCACAGCTGATGGCGTACTTCGAATAGTATGCCAAGGTAGAGGAAGCTGCCTTCGGCGAGCCGGAGCACCCGTGCCTGCCCTCCGAGAAGTCAAGACGGAGCCTGAAGCCTCGGCTCCTCTGCAACCCCCTCAAGATAACCGCTTCAACGAGCACAGGCGAGGGAAGAAGCATTTCCGTTCAGAGGTGCTAAACATTGCACCTTCTATTCCGAAGGAACCTGCCAATTTTCAGCAGGCGCAGAACTTCAAGGCTGGAGCACCGAAGCCTCAAGAGAGGGCACCTAGCATGCGCCAGAGTTTTTTCTGTTGCGTGCATAGCGACAATAGGAGCCATGACACGAAGGATTTGCAAGGCAGTGTTGGCCCTTCGGGGCGACTACCTTGGGCAAAGTACCGGGCGGGGTACTTTGGATCGAGCCCCACTAGCGGCACGGTCGGAGCCTGTGCAGGTCGTGGCCCGAGCCGGTGTCCCAGAAACCCCCATGCGACTTCCAGTGGCCAACATTATGCCACCACCAAAGCAGGAAGACCCACAAGACCGCGGCAAGCGAGTGGTCCTACCCATCTCCGGAGGGGGGACCCTCGGGAACATGTCCAAAAGGCAGTGGCGTGAGTACGTCCGCGAGGTTGGGCACATTGGGACTTCGAGTTCCGTAGAAGGGATGCCAGAGTGGTCTCATGTGCCCATCTCGTTTACTACCAACGATGCCGCGGGGGTAAAGTTCCCCCATGCTGACCCCTTGGTCATTTCCGTAGACATAGCAGGGGTGGAGTCTGAAGGATCCTGGTGGACGGTGGGAGCTCAGCAGACATACTTTTCATCCAGGCCTTCGATCAAATGTGCATCTCCCGGAAGAATCTACTTCCAGCGGCCCGGCCACTTCAAGGGTTCTTAGGACCGCCTCTCGATGCCCTCGGCCAGATAGGCCTCGAGGTTGCCTTCGGAGAGGGGCCTCTGGCCAGGGTAGAAGAGGTGATCTTCGATGTTATCGACGCCCCCTATGCTTACAATGCAATCTTTGGCCGAGGGATGCTGAACGAGTTCGGGGCTATAGCACACCACAATTATCTTTGTCTCAAAATGCCCACGCAAGGTGGAGTGCTTACTATTTCAAGAGACCAAGCTATAGCCCGGAGAACGGAGTATGGGCACGGGCAACCGTTGGATCCCCGGCAAGTCCACAACGTGGTGGAAGGCACCGAAGAGGTACCGGAGGCCTCGAACCTTTCAAAGGGGCTCTCTCTCAAGCCAAGCCTGGAAGGTGATGTCGAGACAAGGATAATTTCAAAAGATGGCAAAGAATATCCGGTGCAGTTCGACAAAGGGCTATCCCCGGAGATAGCTGCCTCATTGGAAGGAGTCATCAAGCAAAATCTGGATGTCTTTGCCTGGACAGACGAAGACATCACAGGAGTTGATCGAAGCATCATCGAACATAGCCTGCTCGTCAACCCGAAGGCCAGGCCAGTGCGCTAGGGGCTCCGCAAGCTGTCTGCAGAAAGAGCAAGCCTCGCCAAAGCCGAAGTAGAGAAATTGTTAAGGGCTGGCATCATCAGGGAGGTAGCCCATACCGAGTGGTTGGCTAACCCTGTTTTTGTAAGGAAGAAGGACTCGAACAAAGGGCGCATGTGTATTGACTTTACTTCATTAAATAAAGCATGCCCGCGAGACCCCTACCCGATGCCCCGAATAGACCAACTTGTGGATTCCACAGCCGGCTCCGAATTGCTAAGTTTCCTAGATGCTTATTCCGGGTATCATCAAGTCTGGCTGAAACGCGAAGACGAAGCCAAGACAAGCTTCATAACTCCTTCCGGAGTATTTTGTTATGTAAGAATGCCTTTTGGCTTGCGAAATGCCGGAGCCACCTTTTCACATTTAATAGCTAAGGCTCTAGGTCATCAAATAGGCCGGAATGTCGAAGCCTATATGGATGATATTGTAATAAAAAGTGCTCAAAAGCACCAACATAGCCTAGACCTAGCTGAAACGTTTGAGATCCTCCGAGCTTGTGGAGTATGCCTCAACCCAGAAAAATGTATATTCGGAGCACAAGCAGGGAAACTGCTAGGGTACTTAGTTTCGAGCAGAGGAATTGAAGCTAGCCCAACGCAGATAAGTGCACTACAAAGAATGGCTCCGCTAGGGAATTTGAAGCAGGTCCAGAAGCTAGCAGGAAGGCTCGCAGCCCTTAGCAGATTCCTGGCCAGGTCAGCAGAGCGAAGCCTCCCAATTTTCAAAGCCCTAAAGGGGTTCGAGAGCTTCAGTTGGACACCGGAGTGCCAGAAAAGCTTTGATGACATAAAAGCATACCTCGGAAACTTGTCAACACTTACTGTGCCCCTTCCAGAAAAAAACACTACTCCTTTATCTTGCATCAACATGCTCTGCAGTAAGTGTAGTGTTGGTCCGGGAAGTTGAGCTTAAGGGAAAGCTGGTGCAGAACCCAGTTTATTTTGTGTCAGAGGCTTTGTCCGGAGCTAAGATAAGATACTCCGAGCTCGAGAAATTTGCTTATGCCCTGGTAATGGCCTCGCAAAAGCTAAGGCATTATTTTTTGGCGCATAACCTAATCATTCCTACCTCGTATCCTCTTGGGGATATGCTCCGAAGAAAAGACTCTACAGGTAGGATTGGAAAATGGGCTGTCGAGCTAGCCCCCTTCGGAATCTCCTTCACGGCAAGAAAAGCTATTAAATCCTAAATCATAGCTGACTTCATAGCAGAGTGGACTCCATCTGCAGTTTGGGCTCTGGAGGAACCCTCCGAAGGTTTATGGACAATATTTTCTGACGGAGCTTATCAGGCATCCGGTGCCGGAGCTGGGGCAGTCATCATATCACCATCAGGGCAGAAGGCCATGTATTCTGCGAGGCTCAACTTTAAAACTACCAATAACATTGCAGAGTACGAAGGGGTCCTGCTAGGCCTCCAAAAGGCAAAGGCACTTGGAGCTGCAAGGATAATAATTAAGACAAATTCCCAAGTCGTCGCAGGGCATGTTGATAAGAGCTTTCAAGCAAAGAACCCGCATCTAGCGCAATACCTTGAAGAAATCCGCAAGGCTGAAGCAGCATTCAAAGGATTCTCTGTTCGGAGTATCCCTCGGGCAGATAATCAGCATGCAGATATTCTAGCAAAAGCTGCAGCTGGAGAGGTGGACCTCCCAGAGGGTGCTTTCTACGAAGAACTAATGAAGCCCGCAGCTAGTCAGTTACCCTCTACAGAAATATTGTGCATTCCGGCTACGGATTGGCGGGCTCCGATCATGAACATATTGCAAGGTGGCATAGATTCTTCAGAAGGTCCGGATGCCCGAAGATTGCAAGCAAGAGCCCGAAATTACAAGCTTGTCAATGGAGTATTATACAAAGCTGGCGTGTGTTCCCCTCTACTCTGATGCATCTCCCAACCCGAAGGTCAAGACATACTTCGGGAGATTCACGAAGGTTTGTGCAGAAGTCATTTGGCCCCTCGTGCTCTAGCAGGCAAGACACTTCGACAAGGGCTTTACTGGCCAACAATTGTGAGAGATGCAGAGGAGCTGGTTCGAACATGCTAGGGCTGCCAATGGATGGGCAGATGAAGCCACCGTCCACCAGTTCAACTTCAAGTTATTGCCCCGGTATGGCCAATGGCTCGATGGGGCATAGACCTCATAGGCCCTTTTCCAATGGAAAAAGGCGGCTTGAAGTTTGCGGTAGTAGCAATCGAGTATTTTTCAAAGTGGGTTGAAGCGGAGCCATTGACTGCTATCACTTCGAGGAATGTGCAAAAATTTTCTGGCAGAACATTATATGCAGGTTCGGAGTGCCAAGGGAGTTGACAGTGGATAATGGAACCCAGTTCGAAGCTGACACATTCCAAGCATTTTGTGAAGAACTAGGCATTAAGTTGTGCTTCGCTGTGGTACGCCATCCACAATCCAACGGAGCCGTTGAACGAGCCAACGGGAACATCCTCTCCGGTCTAAATCGGCGAATCGGTTGCTTAGCCAAGGGGCTCTGGGTCGAAGAGCTCCCTAAAATCTTGTGGTCCATTCGAACCACTCAGACCAGGTCCACAGGCTTTATCCCATTTAGACTGCTATTCGGAGATGAGGCCATGACTCCTACGGAGCTCAGAGGTGGATCCCTTCGTGTAGTTCAGCCCGGAGATGAAGATGAAAGGAACACTTCGCTGGACTTGTCAGAAGAAACAAGGCTTCGAGCTGTCGCCAATCTGACCAAGTACCAGGGCCAAACAAAGACATGGTATGATCCGAAGATAAAGCTAAATGAGCTTAAACTTGGTCATCTAGTTTTGCGAAGTGTAATAGCTCTGGGGAAGCTAGGGAACAAATGGGAAGGACCATATGTTATCTTACGCTCAGTACGCCCCGGATCGTTTAAATTAGCTAATTTAGAAGGGGAAGAGTTGAAGCACGCATGGCATGCGGAGCACCTTAGGCGTTATTACGCTTAGGGTCTCCTTGTAACTTGTAAAACTTTCCTTTTTTCTAAATAAAGAGAAGGGTCGAATTTTGTTTGCTCTTCGAATATCCCTTACTCCTGATGGACGCATCGGGAGGACGGAGATGCTTGCAGAGTCAAGCATCTTTCCCAAGACCCGGGCAGCAGCCTACAAACCATTGGTTCAGGGGCTCCGCTACCACCCTACGGATTCCAGGCTCCGGCTTGTTAGGATCCGTAGAAGAGTCTAAGGACTTTAAAAATAAACAGATTTCCGGCCTCCGGGTACGAAGTATCTGTAAAAGAGCCGAAGGTGGCCACCCTATGGATTCCAGGCTCTGGCTTGTTAGGATCCGTAGAAGAGTCTAAGGACTTTAAAAAGAAACAGATTTCCGGCCTTCGGGTATGAAGTATCTGTAAAAGAGCCGAAGGTGGCCACCCTACGGATTCCAGGCTTTGGCTTGTTAGGATTCATAGAAGAGTCTAAGGACTTTAAAAAGAAACAGATTTCCAGCCTCCGGGTATGAAGTATCTGTAAAAGAGCCGAAGGTGGCCACCCTACGGATTCTAGGCTTCGACTTGTTAGGATTCGTAGAAGAGTCCAAGGACTTTAAAAGTTAAACAGATCTTCGGCCTACGGGTTCGAGTAATCTGTAAAAGAGCCGAAGGTGGCCACCCTACGGATTCTAGGCTCCGGCTTGTTAGGATCCGTAGAAGAGTCCAAGGACTTTAAAAGTTAAACAGATCTTCGGCATACGGGTTCGAGTAATATGTAAAAGAGTCGAAGGTGACCAAGTAATAATGTTTCGAGGCCACGGCCAACGAGACACTTAAAAAAACAACAATAATAAAAAAACAAGAGGAATCAGAAAGTCCTAAGCGACAGATCCAACTTCGAAACTCACAAGTTATTAATACTAAAGTACGAATGTTAAGTGTGATACGAAGCATCAGGTTGTTCGGCACATCATTGTGTCCGGCGAACCCATTTACACAACAAAGGATCCACCACCTACAAGGAGGGGTAGGAGGGTAGGAAGCACACAAGATACTTTCGAAGCATTTCACATTAAGTCATCGTACTTTTACATCAGGAAAAGTTTTGGTCCAAGCCTAGGAAAAATCGAAGACCTTGTCGGCATCTGGAGATACCCCTCCGGCTACTCTGTCCTTCGGAGCTCGAAGCTGCCGGTTTGGTCCTTTTCGTTCGAACGCTTCTCTTCTTCTTAGAGGCACGTAACTTCTTTTGCTCCTCTTGAAGCTCGGCCTAGGTTAGGAGCCTTTCGGAGTTAGTCTCCGAAGGGTCTTCGCCCTGGTACTCCGAGTCGGACCAATTCATATGCTCGGAAGACGAGGATGCCTTCTCTTTCTCCTCTTCCTTGATATAAGCTAAGACCTCTTGAAAAACTTTGAGGGTTATCTCTCCCTTGTCTCCGCGAGGAACAGAGAAGCGAGAGCGGCGGTAGGGCCTTAAGCTCTCGAGGCTTGTCCATTCCTTCCGGAGCCCTTCGGTAAACTCCAGTATTTCGAGGTCAGGGTTCGAATGGCGCGGCAAAACCTAAAAAGAACAGAACACCCAAACAAGCTTCTCGTTTATAACTTTTTCATTAATTAAAGGGGCTTTACAAGATTTTGTGTACATGATGGCCCTAAGAGCTAAACCTGCGGGTCGGTTGGTGGAGCAGGGATTACCGGAGCTGGTGAGGCAGGAAGTGGTGGCCTTGTTTGTGCCTGCTTCTGCCGACGGGCCTCGTCGATCCAAGCTTTGGCCGCAGCCTTGTGGTCCGTCTTCCAAATCGACTGGAAGGCTTCCTGTCGCGCCCCGATTTAATAAATCAGGACTTTATTGAAATTCCATAGAAAATCAATAAAACAAGACGTTCATCACACGACCACGTACAAGACAGGCAATCATTCACGGTTCGTAGACCGCATTAATACAAAAGTGAATGAAAGTGAAGAGAAACTAATAAAATCAAGGGTCCTAGATGAACGCCTCCTTCCAGTCTCGCCTTGACTGGGTCGCTACTCCAGACCTTCATCCTCCTCGTAGTAGGCGGGCTCTGATGGTGTAAGTCAACGGGGTGAGTACAGATGTACTCAGCAAGCCACCGAATGCAATTATAATGCAAGGTAAATAACAAGGGAGAAAGTGGCTAGTTTTGCGGAAGCAGCATATTTGTAAAGCATTAAGTGTGATCAATTTATTTGTACTGAAAAGTAAACATGTGTATGCATCATCATCTTCTAACTCGAGGAGTACGTTTTACCTCCCCGCACAATAGTCCTTATATGCCATGAATAACTCATCCATTCAAACAATTTTAAACTAACTGCGAGTAGTCACACAACCCGCCCTTGACCGTGGGCTCGACTTTTCGAAAAGATTAAATTACTCTGATCAGAGATGTACCACTGTACCCACAAGGCACGCACTCATCACTTACACCAAAGTGTAACGAGATGACCCATTTCACGGGAACTCGTGCCAAAACCTTCCATATGGTCTTCCCCGACTCAACAGCACCCTCTTATAGGTTTCGTACCGTGTCTCGCCATGTCGAGTTTCCACAATACCCCCCCTTGAGCCATCGTCGGTACAAGGCGCCCTGAGGGCTAGCCCCTTGCCCCCTCCACTATGGTGCCGTGAGACGGAGTGTTCCACACTTCCAGTTAGGACTTACCCATTAGACTTGTGGTTGGTACGGAAGTGCTTTGCAACAGATCCCGCACACCGGTCCTTATAGTGCCCCGGGTGCGACATACCAAAACCCGAGCTTGCACCCGGAACCCACCATACTTATGACATGCCTAACTCCAACAGAGTCCAGAGACAAGAATAACAGGGTATTTCATATACCAGAATCCATCTAATCTACGACTCATTCTTTATATCCTATAGCAGTTGTGCCGGTACATTGGGCACTAGCTAATATAATATTTGTAGAGTGACAAGGAGTTAAGGCTCAATAAGCATGGCTTGGGTTTGCACACAAGGACGGGGATCTAATAAATATAAGTGTAAGGCTTGATCTTTGACTAATGCAATATTAACCTATGTGTTATAGCGATAATTTATTAAAATCATGGGCTCAATGATGATCAACTGTTTCCACAGAGGTGGTCGATGACTTGCCTTGATCAGCAAAGGGGGATGGAGGAACCTCGGGGTAGAACTCCTGCTCCTCGACGAACTCGTAGTCTTCTCGATACGGAAAAATAAATAATACATTCAATAAACAGATAAAAATCACCAAATAGAAGAACATACATAGTGGTGGGTGTTTTTATGTGAGATCATATTTTATTATTCTGAGTTTTTGCATAAAACAGTGGAGTTTATCTTTTTAGGATTTTTCCTAATTCATTTTCTGTATAATTAATTTTAATCCTAAGGGATTTTTATTCATTTATTTATTAATAATATTTTGGGTAACAGAAACATGCTGTTTTTATGGCATTAATGTGTAGAGAATAATATTCTGGTTTTAACAAAATTTGAATGGTGAAATTTGGAGTTAAAATGAGCAAGATATGAATTTTCAAAGTTTAAACTATTTTCTGAATTTTATTTAAACTGAAAAACAATCCCTGGTCCACGGTGAACCAGGTTCACCGTGAGCCTGCGACTGTGCGCGTGGGCCGGCGGGGAGTAAGTGGGATCCAACGGCCCAGAGCGCCTGATACCCTTTCGGCTTGGATCAACGGCCGGGATTAAATCCCTCAGGGGTTTTAATCTCCATCGCCCGATCACGATCGAACGGCCGGAAATCAATCCGACACGGCACGTGGCGTCGGGGGCATTTTACCCTTCTTCCCCAACTCCGGCGGTACTGCGGCGAGCCATTCCGGCGATGGTGAGGGTCTAGCGCCTAGGCTACCGGCTAAAATGGAACCAGGGGAGCAATGGGGTCATGATCGTACCTTCGGCGGCGAGGATTGTCGACGGACGGCGACGACGGCGAGGGTAGACGGCGAGGAGGTTTCGGGTGCTTGACGGCGACGGCGATACGGTGATCTTTACGACCGCTGGAGGCGTGGCCGAGGATGGGTGGGCGACGACGGATCCGACGGTGGTGGCAGCTAGGGCGAGGGGGGCCTGGATCAACGGCGAGCGGCGGCCGGAGTTGAAGCAGAGCCGAAGACCTAAACGAGGTTGGCAGCGCTCTGTTTACGCTAAAGCTGGCTACGGTGGTGTGGGCTGAACGCGGTGAGGGCGAGGGGTTCTTATAGGGGGGTCGCCGGCGTCCAATTGGAAGGGAACCGAGGGTTTCCCTTTCCTCAACGCCGGTGAACTTTCCTAAGGCTCGGGTTCTTTCCATATGCGGCGAAAACGCGTGGCTATTGGTGGAATGATATCCCCGGCGGTCGGAGAAGGCGATCCCTCGGTTAATTTGGCGAAAACGGATACGGGGCGGCGGATTTGGAAGGTGGGGGTCGCCGGCGGGAGAGAGGGGATCCCTTTCCATCGGGGAAGAAGATCCTGACAGGTGGGCTCCACCTATCGGTGAGCGATCCAAAAGGGAAGGGGGCCGACAGATGGGCCAGTCTGGTCAGAGAGCGGAGGCGGGTGCCTACGGCTGCCATGTGGGGCCGAGGCGGGGGCGGGCGGAAGAGAGAGGGGAGGTGAGCGCCGACAGGTTGGTCCCACCTGTCAGTGGCTCAAGGCTTGGCCTGGGCTGGGCTTGGTCACTTTGAAGGTTGAGGCCCGTTAAGCATTTTAATTCTTTTCTGATTTAAAATAATTCCAGTAATTCATTTATTTGATTAAGGGTTGAATCACTGTTGGTAAAAATTTGTAAAAATTCATAAAATTATATCTTGGCTTCTAGTTCATCTCATAAAATTTTCAAGTCCAGATTTTGAGTATTTCTCCCCGTTGGCTTTATTTGGGTTCTTTTGTGATTTTCCTTTAATAAATCAATCCAGAAATGATTTAAATAATAATTTTCTTTTATTTTAATCCTTTTTAATTTCTGGGGTGTTACAATCCTATCCCCCTTACAGAGAATCTCATCCTCGAGATTCGGATCAATCCTCGAAAAGCTCAGGATGCTGTGCCTTGAGTTCATCTTCTTTTTCCCATGTAGCTTCCTCTACCGGATGATTGCTCCACTGCACTTTGCAGAAGCGGATTACTCGACTCCTGGTGGTCCTTTCTTTGACTTCCAATATCTTGACCGGCTTTTCCACATAGGTCAGATCCTCTTGGACATCCAACTGCTGAAGATCCACTTGCTCTGTGGGGACGCGGAGACACTTCTTGAGTTGAGATACGTGGAACACATCATGCACTCCCGTCAATGAGGGTGGTAGTTCCAACTGATAAGCTACTTTGCCTTGGCGTCGGATAATGGGGAATGGTCCAACATATCGAGGGGCCAACTTTCCTCTCATGTTAAACCGTTGAGTACCACGGAGAGGTGTAACTCGAAGGTAGACATGATCTCCTTCTTCAAAGACTAGGTCTCGGCGTCGATTGTCTGCATAGCTCTTTTGTCGTGATTGGCCTGTCTTGAGTCGGTCTCTGATGATCCGTACTTTCTCTTCAGCTTCACGAAGAATATCTGTTCCGAATACTTGGGATTCACCAGTTTGGTCCCAAAGTAGAGGCGTCCTGCACTTACGTCCATAAAGTGCTTCAAAAGGAGATATCTGAAGGTTGGCTTGATAGCTGTTGTTGTATGAAAATTCAGCGTACGGCAAGCTCTTGTCCCAAGTGGCTCCAAAATCCAAAACACATGCTCGAAGCATATCCTCCAGTATCTGATTTACCCTCTCTGTTTGTCCATCTGTCTGGGGATGGTAGGCGGTACTGAAATTCAATCTCGTGCCCATCTCCTCTTGAAGGTTCTTCCAGAAACGAGAGGTAAACTGACTTCCTCGGTCAGACACTATCTTCTTGGGCACTCCATGAAGACATACGATCCGGGCCATATATAGCTCTGCAAGCTTAGGGCCACTAAAGGTTGTCTTGACAGCTATGAAATGTGCTACTTTCGTAAGCCGATCGATGATCACCCAAATAGAATCATACCCAAGTTGGGTCTTAGGTAGCCCGGTGATGAAATCCATACCGATCTCTTCCCACTTCCATTCAGGCACTTTAAGTGGCTGTAACAGTCCTGTAGGTCTCTGATGTTCAACTTTTACCCTTCTGCAGGTGTCACATTCGGCGACAAACTAAGCAATCTCTCTCTTCATACTAACCCACCAAAAACGCTCTTTCAGGTCCTGGTACATTTTGGTACTGCCGGGATGAATGGAGTACAATGTCTCATGGACTTCCCTCAGGATAAGGGTCTTTATCTCAGGTTTATCCGGCACACATATCCGGTTTCCAAACCATATGGTGCCGTTCTCGTCCTCTGAAAATCCTGGGGCTTTTCCTTGTCTCATGTTCTTCATAATGGCAGCTATATCCGGGTCTTCTAACTGAGCTTCACGGATTTGTTCGAACAAGACAGGTTGAGTCTCCAAGGTGGCTAAATAGGCTCTGGTGGTCACTCCAAGATTCAACTTTTCCATCTCCCTACATAACAAGGGTGTGTGTTCTTGAATCATCATGGCTGTGCAATATCCCTTGCGACTTAATGAATCAGCTACCACATTAGCTTTTCCGGGGTGGTAGTGAATACCTAAGTCATAGTCCTTGATTAGTTCCAACCATCGTCTTTGCCGCAGGTTAAGGTCTGGCTATGTGAAGATATACTTCAAACTCTTGTGATCCGTAAAGATCTCACAGCGATTTCCAACCAAGTAGTGCCTCCAAATCTTAAGGGCGTGCACTACGGCGGCTAATTCCAAATCATGGGTCGGATAATTCAACTCATGAGGTCTCAACTGGCGGGAGGCATAAGAGATAACCTTCCCATCTTGCATAAGAACACATCCCAATCCTTGGCGAGATGCGTCGCAATAGACATGGAAGTCTTTGCGGATATCCGGTAGGGTCAGTATAGGTGCAGACACCAAACGGGTCTTGATGGTGCGGAAACTTTCCTCGCATTCAGGAGTCCATTCAAACTTCTCTCCTTTCTGCAATAACTTGGTCATAGGCTTGGCTATCTTGGAAAAATTCTCAATAAATCTCCGATAATATCCGGCCAAACCCAGAAAACTTCGTATCTCAGATACGTTCGTGGGTGGCAACCAATCCATAACTGCTTCTACAGTGGCAGGGTCTACTGCGATTCCTTGTGCAGAGATGATGTGTCCAAGGAACTTTACTTCTGCCGTCCAAAACTTGCATTTGTTGTACTTGGCATACAATTGGTGTTCCCTTAGTTTTCCTAAGGTTAACCGGAGGTGAGTCTCGTGCTCTTTCTGGTCCTTTGAATAAATGAGGATGTCGTCTATGAAGACCACGATGAACTTGTCCAAATATTCCATGAACACTTTATTCATCATATTCATGAAGAATGCAGGGGCGTTGGTCAATCCAAAGGACATAACCGTGCACTCATACAATCCATAACGGGTGGTGAAGGCAGTCTTGGGTATATCCTCTTCTCGAATCCTCAACTGATGGTAACCAGACCGCAGGTCGATCTTCGAGAATACCGTGGCTCCCTTGAGCTGGTCGAAGAGATCGTCGATCCGAGGCAACGGGTACTTATTCTTGATGGTTACCTCATTCAATGCGCGATAATCCACACACATACGCTTTGCCTTGTCTTCTTTCTTCTCAACGAAGATAACGGGAGCACCCCATGGCGATGTGCTGGGTCTGATATAGCCTTTCTTCTCGAGATCCTCCAACTGCTGCTTCATCTCAGCTAATTCGTTGGCGGCCATCCGGTATGGTCGCTTGTAAATAGGGGTGGTTCCGAGCACCAAGTCAATCCTGAACTCGATGTCCCTCCTGGGTGGCATTCCTGGTAAATCCTCTGGAAACACGTCCGGGTACTCACAGACTATCGGTATTTCTTCCAAGGTAATCTGGTGCAGTCTTGGTCTTCTGATCTTCAGTCTTGGCATCTGAAACGTGACGGCAGTCCCTTCTTCGCTGGTCACAGTCACTTTTCTCTAGGCACATTCTATCACTCCTTGGTATTTATTTAACCAATCCATCCCTAGGATGAGGTCCAACCCTTAGCATTCTATTAGGATGGGGTCGGCCCAAAATACGGTGTCGTGGATATCTATCCATACCTTTGGGCTATATGTTAGGGCTAGAGTTTGTTTTCCCGGGGTGACTATTTGTACGGCTCTGGGTAGATCTTCTGTGTTTAGATTGTTCTTTTCCACAAAATCAGTTGATATGAAGGAGTGTGTAGCTCCAGTGTCAAATAAAACCACGGCAAGTGCTGAATGTACCAAGAACTTACCCATCACTATCTCTGGTGCGGCCTGAGCTTCTTCAGCGGTGACGTGATTGACTCGGGCACGGATGGCGGGGTTCGCGGCAACTCCTTGGACGCGCCTAGGATGGGGGCAAGAATTGGAGTAATGTCCCTCCTGGCGGCAGTTGAAGCATACCACGGGCTTGCCGTGCTTGTCGCGCAAGATTTCCGCCTTCTTTGCCGGGGCAGCTGGGGCGGTTGGTGCGGCGGGAGCGGGACGAGATTGACTGGCCCCGGCATTGGCGGCTGGTGGCACCGGACGATAAACTGGGCGGGGGTGGTACTGTTGTGTTGGTGGAGGTGGAACGAAACGGGGTCTTTGGGCCATGCCCTGATTTTGCCTGAAGGCTATCATCTGCTTCTTCTTCAGGTCGACCTTGTTTTGCTGGGTCTCTTGCATGATAGCCTTGTTCACCAACTTTTGGAAGTTGGTGAAATCTCCGGAGATAAGCTGTAGAGACAGCTCATCCTTCAGTCCTCTAAGGAACTTGGCTTGTCTGGCCGCATCCGTACGAACCTCTTCAGGTGCGTACCTGGCCAACCTGTTAAACTCATGCAGATATTCTGTTACGGACCTGCTCCCCTGCTGCAGGTCCCTAAACTCTTGTTGCTTCTGAGCTATAATGCCGTCGGGGATGTGAGCGGCACGGAAAGCAGCTGAGAACTCTGCCCAAGTAGGGGCGTGGCCCTCGGGCAGGGTCTCACGATGATTGTCCCACCACTCTGCGGCGGGACCATGAAGCTGGTGGGTGGCGAAGGCCACCCTCTCCTGCTCGGTGCAGGTGAGCAGATCGAGCTTCTTCTCGATAGCTCGCAACCAATCCCCAGCCTCCATGGGGTTGGTGGTGCTTGAGAAGGTCGGGGGACGGACTCGGAGGAACTCCGAAAGCTGGGACGCGGGAGCGGGAGCTGGTGTGGCGGGTCTGGGCAGCTCGGGCTGTTGGTGGAGGCGGAAGAGATGAGCCTGCTGCTCTTGCATCTGCTGCTGTTGCTGCTGCATCTGGTTCAATAGGGCAGCAACCAACTGGTTCTGGGTGGCCATCATTTCAGCCAGGGTGGGGTGATTGGCGACCGGGGCTTGCCTTTGCCCGGTGGCTCCCCATTGTGGCAGGTTGCCACTATCTCCTCCGTTCTGAGGAGCGTCGGAACCCTGGGTGTTGGTCATCCTGGAGTTTCCAGAGTAGACATATTTATTTTAGTGAACTTATTCATATTTTATTTCAAAAGGTACCGTTCTTGCGGTTACATTTATTTAATTCTTCATTCATTCCTTATGTTTTGACATGAATGCTAATACAAGCAAGCAAAACTGAAAATAACAATCAACCGTAAACTACGTCTACGGTAGCTCGGGGGACGGCTCGATCTCGGGCTCGTGGGAGGTGGTTGGAGTCGAGGAACTGGACGGTCCGGCGGGTGGTGCGCTGCGGGAGATCCTCTTGGGCCTCACAGTGGGGATCCGAAGGGATTTCTTCATGTGAGGCGGAAGAGGTGCGATCTCCTCTATGTCCTTCTTCAACTCTCTGAGCTGCTGACGGAGCTGGGTGTGAACCATGGCGCCTTGACGTAGGAGCTCGTTCTGACGCCTCAACTCTTCCACTTCAAGGGTCATCAGAGGGTTCTGCTCAAGCTGTCGACGGAGCTCGGCATTCTCACGAGTCAAGTTCTCCGAAGTGTGGCGGTAGAAGTCGATGGTGTCGTGCTGGCTGTCTGCGTCGAGGACGGCCTCTGTGTGGAGGTTGTCCATGGCCTCCAAGAGTCTCATAGCGGGTGATGGCGGAGTTTCTCTGCGTGAGGGGGCTGATGTAGATGATGCGGTGACTCCCGGGTGTGCGCATGGGCATGAAGCGGTAGACGGTGTCGCGGAGGTGGCAGTCGTATACCAGTCGAAGCTCGACGAGGGATTGAAGAGCGGCTCGCTGGCTAGCCACCACGAATGAAGGTCCTCCAACTCCATGGGTGTAGAAGGGTGGCTGCGTGGAGGAGGGGCGGATCACAACCGTGACCTCGCAGTAGCTCTCGTTCGCATCGGGAAAGATCCCGTGGAATGCAGGCTCATGGGGAAACCCCAAAAAGTCGACGAGCACGCGAAGCTCGCGGATGAATCCGGCCTCGTCACGAAGAGTCCCGCTCATGGTATGAACCGGCATCTACAAAAGAGAGAAAATTTTTGTGAAAATCTCAGAAGATGAGAGGATAAGCAGTGTTTGTAAGAAAATATAGTAAGTATAAGTCCTAGGGTCAGGTCTGTTTGGCTTCCTACAGTCAAGTCGGCTCTGATACCATCTTGTCGCGCCCCGATTTAATAAATCAGGACTTTATTGAAATTCCATAGAAAATCAATAAAATAAGACGTTCATCACACGACCACGTACAAGACGGGCAATCATTCACGGTTCGTAGACCGCATTAATACAAAAGTGAATGAAAGTGAAGAGAAACTAATAAAATCAAGGGTCCTAGATGAACGCCTCCTTCCAGTCTCGCCTTGACTGGGTCGCTACTCCAGACCTTCATCCTCCTCGTAGTAGACGGGCTCTGATGGTGTAAGTTAACGGGGTGAGTACAGATGTACTCAGCAAGCCACCGAATGCAATTATAATGCAAGGTAAATAACAAGGGAGAAAGTGGCTAGTTTTGCGGAAGCAGCATATTTGTAAAGCATTAAGTGTGATCAATTTATTTGTACTGAAAAGTAAACATGTGTATGCATCATCATCTTCTAACTCGAGGAGTACGTTTTACCTCCCCGCACAACAGTCCTTATATGCCATGAATAACTCATCCATTCAAACAATTTTAAACTAACTGCGAGTAGTCACACAACCCGCCCTTGACCGTGGGCTCGGCTTTTCGAAAAGATTAAATTACTCTGATCAGAGATGTACCACTGTACCCACAAGGCACGCACTCATCACTTACACCAAAGTGTAACGAGATGACCCATTTCACAGGAACTCGTGCCAAAACCTTCCATATGGTCTTCCCCGACTCAACAGCACCCTCTTATAGGTTTCGTACCGTGTCTCGCCATGTCGAGTTTCCACAATACCCCCCTTGAGCCATCGTCGGTACAAGGCGCCCTGAGGGCTAGCCCCTTGCCCCCTCCACTATGGTGCCGTGAGACGGAGTGTTCCACACTTCCAGTTAGGACTTACCCATTAGACTTGTGGTTGGTACGGAAGTGCTTTGCAACAGATCCCGCACACCGGTCCTTATAGTGCCCCGGGTGCGACATACCAAAACCCGAGCTTGCACCCGGAACCCACCATACTTATGACATGCCTAACTCCAACAGAGTCCAGAGACAAGAATAACAGGGTATTTCATATACCAGAATCCATCTAATCTACGACTCATTCTTTATATCCTATAGCAGTTGTGCCGGTACATTGGGCACTAGCTAATATAATATTTGTAGAGTGACAAGGAGTTAAGGCTCAATAAGCATGGCTTGGGTTTGCACACAAGGACGGGGATCTAATAAATATAAGTGTAAGGCTTGATCTTTGACTAATGCAATATTAACCTATGTGTTATAGCGATAATTTATTAAAATCATGGGCTCAATGATGATCAACTGTTTCCACAGAGGTGGTCGATGACTTGCCTTGATCAGCAAAGGGGGATGGAGGAACCTCGGGGTAGAACTCCTGCTCCTCGACGAACTCGTAGTCTTCTCGATACGGAAAAATAAATAATACATTCAATAAACAGATAAAAATCACCAAATAGAAGAACATACATAGTGGTGGGTGTTTTTATGTGAGGTCATATTTTATTATTCTGAGTTTTTGCATAAAACAGTGGAGTTTATCTTTTTAGGATTTTTCCTAATTCATTTTCTGTATAATTAATTTTAATCCTAAGGGATTTTTATTCATTTATTTATTAATAATATTTTTGGTAACAGAAACATGCTGTTTTTATGGCATTAATGTGTAGAGAATAATATTCTGGTTTTAACAAAATTTGAATGGTGAAATTTGGAGTTAAAATGAGCAAGATATGAATTTTCAAAGTTTAAACTATTTTCTGAATTTTTATTTAAACTGAAAAACAATCCCTGGTCCACGGTGAACCAGGTTCACCGTGAGCCTGCGACTGTGCGCGTGGGCCGGCGGGGAGTAAGTGGGATCCAACGGCCCAGAGCGCCTGATACCCTTTCGGCTTGGATCAACGGCCGGGATTAAATCCCTCAGGGGTTTTAATCTCCATCGCCCGATCACGATCGAACGGCCGGAAATCAATCCGACACGGCACGTGGCGTCGGGGGCATTTTACCCTTCTTCCCCAACTCCGGCGGTACTGCGGCGAGCCATTCCGACGATGGTGAGGGTCTAGCGCCTAGGCTATCGGCTAAAATGGAACCAGGGGAGCAAGGGGGTCATGATCGTACCTTCGGCGGCGAGGATTATCGACGGACGGCGACGACGGCGAGGGTAGACGGCGAGGAGGTTTCGGGTGCTTGACGGCGACGGCGATCCGGTGATCTTTACGACCGCTGGAGGCGTGGCCGAGGATGGGTGGGCGACGACGGATCCGACGGTGGTGGCAGCTAGGGCGAGGGGGGCCTGGATCAACGGCGAGCGGCGGCCGGAGTTGAAGCAGAGCCGAAGACCTAAACGAGGTCGGCAGCGCTCTGTTTACGCTAAAGCTGGCTACGGTGGTGTGGGCTGAACGCGGTGAGGGCGAGGGGTTCTTATAGGGGGGTCGCCGGCGTCCAATTGGAAGGGAACCGAGGGTTTCCCTTTCCTCAACGCCGGTGAACTTTCCTAAGGCTCGGGTTCTTTCCATATGCGGCGAAAATGCGTGGCTATTGGTGGAATGATATCCCCGGCGGTCGGAGAAGGCGATCCCTCGGTTAATTTGGCGAAAACGGATACGGGGCGGCGGATTTGGAAGGTGGGGGTCGCCGGCGGGAGAGAGGGGATCCCTTTCCATCGGGGAAGAAGATCCTGACAGGTGGGCTCCACCTGTCAGTGAGCGATCCAAAAGGGAAGGGGGCCGACAGATGGGCCAGTCTAGTCAGAGAGCGGAGGCGGGTGCCTGCGGCTGCCATGTGGGGCCGAGGCGGGGGCGGGCGGAAGAGAGAGGGGAGGTGAGCGCCGACAGGTTGGTCCCACCTGCCAGTGGCTCAAGGCTTGGGCTGGGCTGGGCTTGGTCACTTTGAAGGTTGAGGCCCGTTAAGCATTTTAATTCTTTTCTGATTTAAAATAATTACAGTAATTCATTTATTTGATTAAGGGTTGAATCATTGTTGGTAAAAATTTGTAAAAATTCATAAAATTATATCTTGGCTTCTAGTTCATCTCATAAAATTTTCAAGTCCAGATTTTGAGTATTTCTCCCCGTTTGGCTTTATTTGGGTTCTTTTGTGATTTTCCTTTAATAAATCAATCCAGAAATGATTTAAATAATATTTTCTTTTATTTTAATCCTTTTTAATTTCTGGGGTGTTACACTTCCCAAGCCAAGGCTACATCCGAAGATGGATGCAGCAGGTCTTCGGAGGCGAAGCTTCCAGGGGTCGAACCCTCGACTGAAGCAAGGGGGATCTGAAGGGCTTCGAGGTGGCGAAGAACTCCGATGCCGGCGCACTGACCGGAGATCTCTCCGTACCGAACGCCAGAGTTCATCATCAACGACGCCACCACTTGGATCCTCTTCAGCTTCCGGTCGAGGGATTCTCTGGCCGCCACAGAAGACGAAGGGCACATAGTGCCAAAATATTCCAAGGTACCCTGAAGGGCGTCCAAGGTACGTTCTGCCGCGCTGGCATTCTTCTTCTCCGTTGCCTCCATTCCCGCAGTAGTAGCAGAAACCTCGGCCACTTGGAGCAGCAAGGAGCTCTTCTGGGCCATCGCTTGATTAAGAGCTCCTTGGAGCTCCACCAGCTGGGCGCTCGAAGTGGTCGCCGATTGCCGGAGACTTTCAACCTCCGCCCGAAGAACTACGCGGTCGGCTTCAACCTCTTGGGTCGAAGTACGGAGCGCGTCGTTGTCTTGCCTCGCCATTCGGAGGGCTTCCTCGGCCGCAGCCCTAGCCCTCTGTTCCTCTAGGGCTTCCTCCTCCAACCGAAGGGATCTTTCTTCGGAGTCTTTGAGGGCAGTTTGGAGGGTGATAACCTTCCTTTTGAGTCGATTAGTTTCAACTTCATTGGAAGTCGCTGCCGCTCTAGCAAGGATGAATTGCTGCAAAGAAAAAAGAACAAGTAAGTACCAAAGTGTTTATAATTACTAATTCGAAGTAGCTGTGGTGCTTTTCATACCTGAAGGGCAGCCCTTTCGAGGGCCATGTTGAGCGCCGGAGCCCTAGCTTCGCTCAGAGCAGAGACCAGGTCTGAATTGGCGATGTCCTGGCTCTTCTCCGCCAGGGGCTCCAGGAGCGCTCGGAGGCCTGTCCGGTGTTCCAGGAACGGAGCCAGCAAAGGAAGCCAAGACGAATCTTGGCGGTCATCTGCCGTGGCCTCCTCCTCCGAGTTGCTGGTCGAGGTCATCGCGGGGCCAGGGGGAAGGCCGAGGCTAGACATGCTTTTGCCCCTCCCCGGCACGAAGGCAGGCGCAGCGGCTGAAGCAGAGGTGGCCCTTTCTTCGGCGGCTACCCCTTCGACCAGATCCACGTCAACAGGGGCGACCTCAGTCACCGGAGCTGCCACAGCAGGGGCGACTTCGGTCACTAGAGCCGCACCGATGGGCACGACTTCCACCGCTGGGACTAGAGCGTTCAAAGGAGTCGGGGGGTCCACTTGGGCCATGACCCTTGAAGATGTTGGGACTTCGGGTGCAGCCGGGGCTTCGTCACCCTTCGAGGTACCTACCGTGTCAAGAAAGTTGATAAGCATTTGCAAGAAAAGATTGTTGTAGGTATCGACCGAAGTAAGGCCTTCAGAATGTACCTTCGGAGGCCCTGTGAGGAAGGATCGTCGGATCCTCCAGAACTTCGTACATCTAGAGGATATCAGCGAGGTCGTCTCCCGAAGCCCTCTCCACCACGTTTTCTGTTGGAGCTTCGACTTCCGCCGTGATCACCCCGGTTACGGGTGAGTTGGGGGTGGCGGAGTCTGATTCTAGGTTTACGACGACGGGCATGGAGACGCGCGTTGGGTCTACCTCTGCAACCTCCCGAGCAGAAGTTCCGGATGGGACTTCCCCCATATCTTCGTCGTCCTCCAAGAGATAATTCTCGAAGGCCATCGCCAGTTGGGCATTGGAGTCCTTGGACTCCTCGGAGGCCGAGCTCCGAATGTCCAACGACGAAGCCGACGAAGCAGGAGCCAGCCGCGGAGGGATCTTCGCCATCTTCTTCTTCTTAGACGGTGGCTTGCTGGCTTTCTTGGGCGGCTCAGCAACGGCCTTACGTTTCCGAGCGGCTGCTCCAGTCGAGGGAAAGTCTGGTAGAGGAGGGGGCTCCATCCCGAGAGCCCCTCACACTCTATTGGAGCGCTCCCAGCTCCCCACTAGCTCTAGCCTTTTCTGCTTTTCAGCCACTGTAGGGGCTCCGAGGACCCGTTTAGTGGCCCGAGCTATGTCTTCTGGAGCTAATGTGAAGGGAGCCGCTGGAAAAAAGGGGTAACACATCATAAGTATGTTATTTTCATCATCTAATACATTACTGCAGGAATTGAAGTCTGACCTAGGGTTCAGAGATCACCCTCCGAGGCCTGTTCGAACACTATCGGCCAGTTGGCCCTGAGAGGTGGAATCCGAAGGGCGATGAACTCTTCGTCCAGGTCGTGCATGCTCATGCGGCAAGCCACCGAAGTCAACAGCCTAGCCTCGTGGAGAGCAGGCTAAGGTTCAGAGCGATCTCCGCCTCCTTTCGGAACCAGATCTCTTGGAGAGGCCCTGCGAAGGGGGAGTCCTCTCCGACTTCGGCGTAGAACCACCGAAGGATCCAGTTGGTGTACCATCGATCGTTGATGGCCTTCGCGGGGAAGTGTAGGGCGTGCTCCCTCCGCAACTAGAATTTGACACTGTCGAAGGCTGTTATCACCTTGGAGTCTCTGGGCCCATCCTGTAGCTTCGGCTGGTAGATAGCTTCATGGGTTGCGGCGAAGATCTCCTAGCGTCCTTCGCATCCTTCGGCCCGGAGCACCCACTGGAAGATAGCTAGGCGGGCGATGGCATTGGGGTATAACTAAGGTAACGTAATATGAAACAGGTCCAGCACCTCCGCCAAGAAGTCGATGGCTGGAAGTCCCAAGCCCACTTCGAAGAACGCCTCGAAGACCACCACTTCTCCGCTTCGCGGCCTCGGGGTTGATTCTGACCCAGGGACTCGAGTCCTCAGCCCGGCACCCAGCTTCCCTTCCACTGCCTCCTCAATAGACTCGGCGGTGCTCGTGGATTGGCCGATGAGGAAGCTCTGGGAAATCTTCTTTTTGGATGGCGGGCGGAGCTCCCGAGGGTTCTTGGGCCAGGCGTCGCCCGGAGCTCCCGCCATTGCTGCCGCGGCCGAGGCGGCCCAGGCTTGCCTTTGCGCCAGAGTACTCGCCGCCGCCAGAACAGTGTGGCTGGTTCTCGCCATATGCTCGATGGATTGGGAGATTTCGAGAATTGGAGGTTGAGGAAAGTAAATCGCAGGTGCTAAGTGCGGTAAAAAGTTCCGGGTAACTTCTATTCCTCCTTTTATAACCGTTCGCTGGTTGCTACGCTTTGATTGCATTCACACTGCAGGTTCGACTTCCGCCACTGGCAGGTGGGTCGAGAAAGTGGAACGGCGAGCAACTGCCATAAATTTCGACTGTTACCTTTTACAGGGCGTAACAGCTACTTGCGCCGTAACGACTATAATCAAACAGCCCCTCACGTCGTTTGCGCTTTGGAGCAGTACTCTTTCCTGCGATGTGTTCACACCGCATCGAGGGCGCGGAGAAGGGGTCCGAACGCTTTGATCCGAAATCCTCCGAAGGACGGTAATGTGTTCAAATTCTCTCTAAGTCTCAGAAGATGGAAATATTCCTTGCGTATACTGCCTCCCTTCTGTACAGGTTAAATACGGAGAGGCGTATTCGAGGGGCTACTGTTGGGGGAAATTGCTTCACTTTCAGGACTTAGAGATTAATAACCCGAAGGTTCACTAAGATTCGGAGCTGGTGGGCTCTTGTTCGAAGGTGAAGGCGTCAAGCCGAAGGGTGCTTCGATCCGAAGTCCTGAGAAGCCCTCCACAAGATACGAAGGCTCCGTAGCAGAGCGACAAGATTGATAAGATGTTTGGCTTATCCATCTGCCTAAGGAAACTTTACCCTTTTAACCTTGCTCTGGTTACCGAATAGTTTCCGCTATGTTGGTTGTAATCTAGGGGTAATTAGGTCTTTTCCTTAGACATTTTTGCCTATAAATACCCCCCTCTCTACCCTGTAACAGGGATCGAATACGAAGCTATTCAATACACATATTCGAACTACTTGAGCTATTATCCAACACGGAGGCTTGAGACAGTTCTTAAGCACAAACTCTCTGTTTGTTCGTTCTTGATCTCAGAGAACCTGTTAGCGTAAAATTTTACGCCAACACCCTTGTTTACTAGATGATTGATATTTATGTGGCAACTGTCACGAACATAAGTTGGTACCACAATGATCCGCCTACTTTCCATGTCCTAATTCATGTTATATTTGACAATAATAAAAAATACAATAATACTTAGATGTCGGGCTGCGAACTTAATGGCCTCCTCACTAGTAGGCTACAATTTAATTCATAGGTGTTTGTGATAACTAATTCATTAAGAAACAATACTAAGAAATAATAATAGTAAAGGTGTAATTAAACTATGAAAGGCACATAATGAAAGAACATTGTATGAACACAATGTAGGAACAATACTATTAGCACAAATTTGTGAAACCAAAAATGAACCTAAATTGTCAAACACATTCTCATATTTCACAAATAGCATCATCTTCATTGAGAAAATATTTCCACAAAATATGCACATTCCATCACATTTCCACATATTCATCACATATTCACAATTCCACATATTATGAGGAGGACCTTAGGATGATGATGAGGAGTATACAACCGAGGTGGCATAGAGTAGGGTCAGCCATGTGTGATGGAAGGACGGTGGAACGAAGGTCACATTGATCGAACGGACGGCAGAATAGAGGCCACGTGGAACTAAACATACGGCCTACACAAAACGAATCACGGCGGTGCCGGTGAGGAGAACGATGAATGTGTCAGTGATGGTGAGATACTAGGGTTAGGTTTGCACAAAATGAAGATATGTCGATTCACTTCGGGGACTATCTATTTATCTAGCCATAGACATCATCAGTGACAAATAATAGTTTTAGTCCATCACTAATAACCTAGCCATTAGTGACGGGCATAAACTACCACTCGTACGTCACTTAATCAATAGTGACTTGTGGGTGTTTCCATCCGTCAAACCCATTAGTGAAGGGTGGAAATTTACTTGTCACTAATATGGGTGCACAATCATTAGTGATGGACCACATTACAACCTATCATTGATAAGGCAACATCACCGATGCATCCAAAATGGCAAGTCACTAAAGATTGGTTTTGTGGTAGTGTTATTATCCATTAACTATTGACATACTATATTTTTCATCACTCGACTATTCTACCGTACATTGTCATAGTATAATTTTTTTTGCCGGTTGTGATATTGGATAAACTATGGCTCTCTAAACTAGACAATTGATGTTGGATCAGTCTCCATTGGTTGTAAGAGGAGAATTGATCCGACTTAAAAAGTGGAGCACGAGGCAGAAGCATCTGGGTGGGACATGGGAGGTTGGGAGAAGGATCGTGCTGCTTTGGTTATGATGAGTGATGATGACTTTTGTGTGCCTTCACATATAGGAGAGGTCACTCGGGAGTGCGGAGGAATGAGGCTTAGCGGCGCTAGTCACACGCTAGGCTAAAATTAGAGTAGGGCTTGACCCTTTCTGATTTATTTTCAGGAAAATCTAAGGTACTATAAGGTAAAGGAAATTGGATCTAGGGTTGAAGCCCATGTTGCCCGAGCCCAGTTCCACCTTTCATCTCTACTATTTTATTAGTGTTGTATATATTCATCATTTTAATATCTTGTGTCATCTGCTAGTAAGGCATATATGTTCATGGCACTTATATTTTTATCTAACTGTCTTTGGAGCAGACTAATATATACTGCGTTGGATTCAGAAATGGTTCGTTTGAGCATGAAAGCACGAAGAATTTGGTTATTTTGGGAGGTTAGTACTGCTCTGCCATGAAAGTCCTTTTTGTAGCGTCATATTCCCGATGCCAATGTTTTTCTTTCAGATCTGGTGCTATCAGATAAGTTGGTTCTCTATGACCTAGAAAATAATGTCATCGGATGGACCGATAAGTACAATTGTAAGTTTTAGCTACGTTCAAATTCAATCCTTCCGAGTTCCTTCCATCATTTTGTTTGTACTTTGACTAATCCTGAAACATGTTGTGCAAAACTTACTAATTACATGCATCGGGAAAACTATACTCCCTGCAGTCTCGTGTTCTATATATGTTTCGAAAACCTTAGTAATGGATGGCTAATTATCAAATTAGTGTCTTGTTGATTTGTTTCTTCCTTTCTAGGTTCCTCTAGCATTAAAATTAAGGACGAAGAGACAGGGAATATTTACAGTGTTAGTGCACACAACATCTCTTCTGGATGGAGATTTATGTGGCCGAACCCAACAATTCTTCTGTTGGTTACAATGGTGAACATACATCTAGTTTCCTAACTTTGTTGTACGAGTACAAACTCTGTTTTGATTCAATCATTGGGCATATTGTCCTATTACAATATGGTTTGTATTTGATTTGCAACTCTGTTTTGATTCAATAATTGGGCATATTGTCCTATTACAATATGGTTTATATTTGATTTCCATTATTCTTGCTACCAGTTCCTTCAAAGTAGATGTATTGTGCCTTCTATTTGCACTACTAAACGGCATCACAACACTGCCGATTCAAAATGGTAATCAGTATCGGTTTTCAAACCGACGCTGATGAATGGGTCATTAGTGTTGATTTTTAAACTCACACTAATCACCTTATTAGTGCCAATTAAAGACTGCGAAGCGGCATTGATGACTTATAAGCTACAAGCGATCAAATTGAGCTTTTGATAGGCGGTTTAGTCTGCCTCCAACGAGTTAATGTATGTGAAAATATTGAATTTCTTCATGTGAGTGAATAGTGGCTTAAGAAAATATATTTCAATAGGTGGTTCCTTAAGACACACATTTCCTGTAAAAATAGATTTTTGAAGTTCCATCAAGGAACCAACTATAAAATAAAATTTTGTTTTATTGCCTAAAAACACAGAAATTGTAATTCCTCAGGCTACTGGAATTTTAGGCTATGCCCACTTATATATTTCAGACATTCCTAATAAATCTCAAAGGCCCGCTAATACTAGATGTTGTGGCGTGCCTTGACGCACCACCTGTAACGTTCTTTTGGTTACGGTGCGCCAATGGCACGCTTGCAATGATATTAACCCAGCGTCTAAAATAATTATATAAAACTAAATAAAATACTTAACTTTAGAACACGTATATAATTTTAATATTTACATATATAATTTTAACATTTATGATGATATAACCGGCGCAATAATTCCATTTAGTCCTGATAATAATTAGTGCAATCGTTGAACTCAATCTCTGTTTGATCTGCTGCTTGTAATTGATTTGTGTCAATTGAGGCCGCGCAGGCACAGCTGCTGCTGCAGCAGACATTTGCAACAACCAACGAATCTGATGGGAACTATTCCAGGCACAACGACCCGACTTAAAAAAGGGTCACATTCCCAGGACATATATACCATCACAGGTAATACGATAACGTACACAACTATACATAACATAATTACTACTCTCACGTCCAATAAAACGAACAATTAAAGAAATGGGAGGTGGCAGTGTACGTAGCAACCTGCAGGTCATTGGAGCATGCCCAGTTTACCTAGCTCAAGACAACAACACCATCCTTCGTAAGACTTGTGCCATTGAGCAACACCAAGTCATCGCGCGCCCCAATATTTACGCATTCAAAGAAGAGGATGAAACAATAACCATACCAAAAATTCTTTTTCTCCTTGTCTTGGAGTTGCCTGCAGCCAATAGGCAGTTCAACACCAGCTACAACCATGGCAAAGAAGTTTTAGGCATCAATTCTAATAGGTCTTACCATCGATACACATCCTGCTCTCCTCAAGTCTACCGACGTCAGGCTTCTTCTTACAGCGTTCCATCCTCCGAGCTGATCAGAAGCTCAGTTCCCTGCAGCAGCTCATTCAATGTTGCTGCGCAAAGAGTCACCGGAGAATATCAAGGAGAATGATATCACTGAGATATAGACCAGACCAGGAAGCTTAGTCTTCCGTATATAGAAACGTTAGGGAAACAAACACTAATCTGCCATCATTTCCATCGAAAAGATCTAAGGCGTCAATAGGGTCGTGGTAACCCTAGAAGCAGTGAAGGCGCAAGAGGGGCGAGGAGCGAGACGCTTACTCAGCACGAGGACGGAGGCATGCAATGCCATGCCGATCCCGCAAGTGCAGAGAAAAATGCAACCCCGATTAATACTGCAGAAGAGTGTGTTCACCCTAGGAATGGACACAGTTAACCAACAATCCAACAACTCCTAATCCCATAATCAGCCAAAGAGAGGAAAAATGTGAAATTTTGGAGTGAGGGCAAGGTATTCGATGGAATGTTCCAATGGCTAAGAGACCAGGGGAACGCTTACCACGATGGAAGGCGAGGATAGAGTTGGAGGTGGTGGTTTTCTTTATTGTCTGTACTTAGTTTTCATATAATTCCAATGATATATATTTTCATAAACAAAGCACAGTTCTGAAAATGTGTTCTAAATAATGCCATGATAAAAGAAAAGCAACAACAGTGGTCAAATAATATGAGGGAAACATTTCATCATGTTCTAGACTCATTGAAAGCTGACGATCATTCCCACCAGTCTGCTTGCCTGCAAAATAACATACCAGGTTAACCATCATTGTCATATAATAATATACTTTATGTGAGTGTTAGTGGAAAATAATCTCAGTTTCTCACATGAGAAGACTTCAAGGCTTCCCCTAATTGTACAATGACCAATGTTGAGATTATCAAAGAACAAATTTATACTGAAAGAAAATGAATCAAACAACAAAATTTATAACCAGATCAAAAGAAATTTGCATGTTACCAAGAGTACATCGATTATATGAAAGAATCAATTGGAAATGTGTTTACCTGCCAAATGGCGTGTATTCCAGAAACTTCATGTTGAATGTCTTGAGAAATAAAATAAATGGGATCAGGCGTGTATCAAGAAGTCAAGGTTCAGACCCTGTCTGCCAAATTAGAATATTAAAAAGTGATGAGTAATCATTAATCAGTAGAAACTCAAACAAAATACATGAAAAAAATAAAGGACAAACACACAGATAACAGAAAATACCCCCCCCACACACTTGTAGACCTTGGCCGAACCCTTCGCACAGTGAGTTCGGGCACCAATGGCCAGACCGTCCACATAAAAAGTTCGTACACCCCAAAGGTCGAACCCTATGCATAACAATTTCGGCCCCCAATGGCCGAACCCTTCGCACAACAAGCTCGGACCCCAATGGCCGAACTTAGCTCCGCTCTGGGTGAACCCCACTTGTGGGAGTCTTTGGCCCACAGTGGCCAAACATACCTCCGGCCTGATAGGACCCTTCGCTAATATGGTCCGAAATACCTTCAACATGGCCGAACCCCCTTCCGGCAATGGGTTCGGCTCACAGTGGGCGAAGCCGCTGGAACCACCAATGCCTCCGCCATACAACTGGGCAGGAACCCTGTGGGCTCTGAACCACACCTCGCCCCCGGAGTACCCTTCGTAGTATAACATTGCCCCCTGTTTTCCTTCGGAGTATTATAATTAGCAGGGACGAACAGGCGCGGTGAAGGGAGATGTCTTCCATAGGCTGTCTGTAGTACCTCCGAATCGACTCGCACAGGACGAAGCCAGGAGATATGGGTGTGAAGAGGCAAAGGAGAGGGAGTCCAAAGCCATCATAGTCAAGGTAGGGTCTCAAGAAGTCCAATCCCGAAGGCCCTCTCGCCGAAGCCCGTCGGAGGTAAGACCCTTAGTCCGGCTGAGGCTAGCTCCGAAGCTCGGTCTAATCGGCCAAACGAGGCCAGTCCAACCGACAGGTTCCGCATAGAGGCGCCTGTTGAACATAAAATATACAAGGCCGACCCGGATAACACCCCTTCGGCCAAAAATCACAGAAGCAAGGTGGTGGCGCCTGATACCAAGCCACAACTATCTTGGGCACCTCCGGGCACGTCCAATCATCGAAAAGGCGCCTACAACATCTATGGTCATAGGAGATGCACAAGAAGAAGGCCGAGGATGAACGAGATGCCATCTTTGAGGAGATCCTCCCTTGGCCAGCTGCGAAAAATGTATGGAAGCTCAAGCCGGTTGAGATGACCAACCCGGCTCCCGTTCCGAGCAACGACGACGATGACATGCTCGACGATGATTACACACCCATCTCTAAGGGACCTGCACCACAAGCTATGGACATCAATGTCGTCATGCTGCCCGCCGAATTTGCCCTACCACGAGACGAGGCCGAGGTCACTTAGTTGAACCTCAGCCCACGAGATGCTGTGTTCGAGAAACCTAAGGATTCGGCTCGTCACCTAAAGCCCCTCTACGTCAGGGGACACATTGACGAGAATTCAATCTCTAGAATGCTTGTCGATGGTGGTGCCACTGTCAACTTAATGCCTTACTCTCTTTTAAAGAAGCTTGGTAGGGACGAGGAAGACTTGAAGAAAACCAACCTAATGCTCAATGGCTTCAACGACGAGAGTTTTGAAGCAAAAGGCGTGCTCTCCACGGAGTTAACAGTGGGTAACAAGATGTTGCCAATAGCATTCTTCGTCGTTGACATGCAAGGTAACTACAGTGTGCTGCTTGGGCGTGACTGGATTCACGCGAATTGTTGTATTCCTTCTACTTTGCACCAATGCCTGATACAATGGGACAACGATGATGTAGAAGTCGTATCAGTAGACACTTCGGCCCAGGTAGCATTGGCCGATGTGTCCATCGACACCATCCATGATAAGGTAGAGTGTCTATCAGGTAGGGACCTCTCGGGTTATGACTTCGTTAGCGTGTCTAGGGGATGTTTTGTACCCGTGTCTGTAAATCCGGCTGGTGTAGCATGACTATTTCTAAATTTGTAGCCATGTCTAGCAGAAGTAATCTTGATTGTCTAAAGTCCCATGTAGAGCAATATCGGTCTTCTAAAGATGGTATTGCCGAGGCCATTGAAGATTTTAGCGAAGTAGAGAAATTAGGACAAGGTTTTGCGTCGATCGATCCTTTAGAAGAAGTCGACATAGGCAATGGTAGCATTCCAAGGCCGACCTTTGTAGACAAAAAATTGCACGCTGATGAAAAGGCCGAAGTAATAAAATTGCTTCGATCGTACGTCGATTGTTTCGCATGGGAGTATAGCGAGATGCCCGGATTAAGCCGTGAGCTCGTGGAGCATCGGCTACCTATTAAACCCGGGTTTAGCCCTCATAAACATCCCCCTCTTCACTTTAATTCGGTTGTCTATGACCAAGTTAAAGAGGAGATAGAACGATTACTCAAGGCTGAGTTTATTAGGCCATTGAGGTACGCCGAATGGGTCACTAACATTGTGCCTGTAGAGAAGAAGGGAGTGGCAAAATATGAGTTTGTATTGATTTCAGGGATCTAAACAAGGCCACTCCGAAGGATGAATATCCCATGCCAATAGCCGACATATTGATCGACGATGCTTCAGGACACAAGGTACTAAGTTTTCTTGATGGCAACGCTGGTTATAATCAATTTTTTATGGCCGAAGAGGACGTCCACAAGACAGCCTTTCGATGCTAGCGCTACATATCAACGTGCTATGAATTTGATCTTTCATGACTTGCTAGGAGTTATGCTAGAAGTCTACATAGATGTCGTTGTAGTCAAATCGGATGCTATGGGAAACCACCTAGCCGATTTGAGAGTTGCTTTTGATAGGATGTGCCAATATGGCTTAAAAATGATCCCGCTCAAATGTGTGTTCGGCGTGTCGGCATGTATGTTTTTAGGGTTTATGATTCATGAAAGAGGTATTGAGATTGATCCTAAGAGGCTTGAAAAGATTAGGAACTTTGCAGCGCTGACATGTAAAAGAGAAGTGCAAAAGTTGCTAGGCAAGATGAATTATTTGTGTCGCTTCATATCTAACATGTCTAGCAAGATCGATGCATTTGTCCCTATACTCCGGCTAAAGAATGAAGTCGAGTTCACTTGGGGGGCAAGTCAGCAAAGTGTCTTTGAAAAGATTAAAGAGTGCTTGTCATCGCCACCTGTGGTGAGAGCACCAAAGGCCAGAATTCCATTTCGGGTATACATTGTTGCAGAAGATAGCGTGATAGGAGCCGTGCTAACTCAGGAGGTGGAGGGGAAAGAGTACATCATCACATTCTTGAGCCGCCGCCTACTGGACTCCAAAACAAGGTACGTGTTTTTGGAGCGTTTGTATTTATCACTTTATTACGCATGCACCAAAATACGTCACTATCTTCTCCCTAGCACATGTATTGTCGCTTGCCAAACCGACGTCATAAAGTACATGTTTCAAAAGCTGATTATAAGTGGAAGAATTGGAAAGTGGGATTATGCTTTGATTGAATACGATTTGTCTTATGAACCACTAAGAGCTATGAAAGACCAAATTGTCGCTAATTTTATAGTTGATCACCACGTAGATGTCAATTGGGGTGATGATATTGCTCTAGTTGAAGTAGTGTCATGGAAAATGTATTTTGATTGTTCAGCTTGTAAGAATGGCCAAGGTATCGGGGTATTTCTCATATCACCTAGTGGCATGCACTTTGTAAGAATGCTCGTTTAGAATTTCCTTCTACTAACAACCAAGATGAATATGAAGCTTTGTTTCTAGGACTTGAATTGCTAGATTCTATGGGTGTTAAACATGTTCATGTGCATGGTGACTCTCTGTTAGTAGTAAAACAAGTAGCTAAAAGTGCTCAATGTTTCAATGGCTTGCTGAATAGTTACTTGGATAAATTTTAGACATAGTTGTTACTTTCGATGACTTCAAAATTTCTCACGTGTCAAGAGAAGCCAACTCAATCGCAAATGATTTGGCTCAGCAAGCATCTGGCTATCAGGTCAGGAAAGGAAAATTTTCTGTATAGGAAAAGCCAATGCTTGGTCTCACTGCCGATGCGAGAAACTTTAGGCAGATGCGAGGTACGTCGGACCCTCCGGGTCGGACCCCTCCGACCACCGAAGGGTGTTGCATTCTAGAGCCCTCGTGCCGAAGCCCTTCAATTGCCGAAGGGTCTTGCACGCCGAAGCCCTCATGCTGAAGCCTTCTAGGCGACAGAAGTCTTCGTACGCCGGACCCCTCTGGCAGGAGGCTTCGGTCTGATCGGCTCCGCATGACCGGTCTAGTCAGCCTTCGGCAAAAGCAAGAGAGGCCCGGGGGGCACTCCAAAGTTAGAAGCTTAGACATTATTCTAGGAAAGGACTTAGAAAACCCTACGGATGTTCACAAGGATGATTGGAGAATTCCAATCGTCTGGTATTTAAGAGATCCTGATCAAAGGACTGATCGAAAAGTTCGACGACAAGCGTTTAAATTTGTGTTACTGGATGATGTATTGTACCACCGAACTATTGATGGAGTACTTTTAAAATGCTTGGATGCCGATTAATCCAAAGTAGCTACAGGAGAAGTCCATGAGGGGCTTTGCGACACTCATCGGTTGGCCCATAAAATGGGTTGGATGCTCAAAACAGCGGGTTTCTACTGGCCCACTATGACTGAGGATTGTTTTAAATACTATAGAGGTGTGAAGCATGTCAAAAGTTTGGTAATATTCAGTTGGCTTCTGCATTGCTACTTAATCCTATTATCAAGCCATGGCCATTCCGAGGTTGGGGTTTATACTTCATCGGCCAAATTCATTCTCTCTTCGAAAGGGCATCGGTTCATGTTGATGGTGACAGACTACTTCACCAAATTGACCGAGGTCGTGCCGCTCAAGAACATGACTCACAATGAGGTAACTGATTTTATCTTGAAACACATTATACATAGATTCGGTATTCCCCAAACTCTCACCACAGATCAAGGTACTTCATTTGTTGCTAAAGAAGTGAGAGACTTTGCCGAATTTTATGGTATTAAGTTGATAAACTCTTCGCCATACTATGTGTTTATAGGAAAAAAAATGGCATTAATGGTCAAAATAGGCAAAATAATGAAGATGGTATTTTTGACCGAAAATATGTCAAATCTGGCACATGCCGGTCTGACCGATCATAGTAGGCCGGTCGGACCAGCCATGTAGGCCTGGTCAGACCGGCCCAATGGGTCTGGTGAGACCAGCGCAAAACTGAAAATTAGAGGTAAAGGAGGATTCAGGCTGTTTTTATCCAAATCATATCCAAACTGATTTTTGGCCGACTCCTACTCGAATTTCATGCTAGGATACACCAGACCAACCCCTATAAATAAATATAGGGGCAAGGCCGATTCATGGGGCATCTCCACAGATCAACTCAAAACCCTAGTTTTGAATCGCATTACTTTTCATCTACTTTTCTCATTAGTTCGTCCATCTTCGTGGGTTTGCGTTGGAATCCCTCCGTCCTCTACGTCCGTAATCACAGGTATTCCTTGTTGGTTTGCTTGTGAACCTCCCGATAATCCACGTAACGGATTGCTATCTTTTTATCGGTTTTATTTGGCTACACTTCGGCAATTCAGCTTCTTGGCCGAATTGTGTTTGATCTTTCACTGTTTTTGCAGAGCAATTGTCTTCATAATCTTCACCAAAGAGTTTGGGGGCAATTGGATTCAATATACAAGGGTGACCGAAGCCTATCAGATTGGATCTGTTACTGCCGGTCTGACCGACACCCTCGGAAAACATAAATTGTTGGACTTGTTTCCATTCAACAAGGTACGAATAGCTTCTTAATGTTGGCCGAGTGCTTTTTCAACCCAAAGAGCTATTCTTTGTGTGAAAGAATGTTTGGAGCCTATGTGATCAACATGATTTGAGCATGATTTTTTTTTCTACACTCAAAATACAACATATCTTATTCCATACAAAAAAATTGTATTTTTCTAGGTCATTTTTCTATTTTTAATTCATTAAGTATGTTTATAGGATTTAAATTGAAAAATGTGAAATTTGAGCTACAAGTTCATGAAATAATAAGCCAAAATTTATAGAAAAATCATATTCATGTTTTTAGACTATTTTAGGTCATATCCACTAAATTGAAATCATTTTTGAAAAATTGTTTTGTGACACTTGATCGGCAACGTGGAGCGCAATAGTTTTTTACTTCTAAAAAATCAAATGAAGTCTGAAAAAACATGATACCTATCATAGAATTATTATATGATATTTATATATAATGTGATATAAATTTCAAAATGTTTTGAAAAGTTATGGTGTAGAATTTTAATAAATTGAAGTTTCTCCAAGAAGTAATTAGGGTTTAGCAAAGAAATGGGATGGGTTTGAAAGCAAATCAATGGTTAAATTTTGGTTTGAACTTGAAACTTTTCCTACAATGGAAATGCAATATATTTTATCTGATTTAAGAATTTGGTATTTTTATATCAGTTTATTATTTTCAATTCATTAAGTGTGTTTCTACAATATAATTTAAATATGTCAAATTTCAATTATAGGTGCTTTTTATCAATGAATAGAATGAAAAACAAAGTTGAATAAATTTGAAAAATACAAATGATCTTTGTCAACTGCCAAATTTGAGGCACAAGTCAAACAATTTGTGTTTGCAAATAGACACTTCGCTGCCCAAATAATTTTATCCGGAAAATTTCAAAATTGAGGCCATTTTTTCAATTTTTTCATACATTCCTTTGTACACTCCCCCTAAACCCAAGGGTTTTCGAGTGTTTTTGCAAACTCAAAAAAGCCATTGTTTTTTGTCAAAAAATGTTCGAGCCTATGTGATATTTACCACTTGGTTTGAGATTGAAAATTTTTATGCACTCAAAATACAATATATCTTATTCCATTTAAAATTTTTGCATTTTTGTATGTCAGTTTGCTATGTTTAATTCATTAAGTATTTTTCGATGATTTAATTTGAAATAGGTAAAATTTGAACTGTAAGTGCATCAAATAATGAACTAAACATTATAGAAACATAATACTCATGTTTTTAGACTATTTTTAGTCTTGAAAAACAAAACTGAATGAAATTTGGAAAAATCTAGGTTGTAACTCACTACTACAAAGCGATACTGCAGCGGTGGGCAAAACCGACCTGTAGTGGCGGGCATCCAGTCCGCCACTGCTCTAACGCCACTGCTATCCCTGGTTAGCAGTGGCGGGCAGAGTGCCCGCCACCACTGTGTCAACAGCAGTGGCGGGCGCGCTGACCTCATCTGCCCGCCACTACTATTGATAACAGCAGTGGCGGGCAGATGAGGTCAGCTCGCCCGCCACCACTATGTCAAAACTTGTAACGGGTGCGCTGACCTCATCTACCCGCCACTGCTGTTATCAATAGCAGTGGCGGACAGATGATGTCAGCGCGCCCACCACCACTGTGTCAACAGTAGTAACGAGCACACTGACCTCATCTGCCCGCCACTGCTGTGTATAACCCATAACACAGAATGTTGTGATCCATAATTCACAGTCCCACAAATCAAAACACAGAAATTATATGCTTCACACAGCCATCCACATACACAGCAATGTGGAACTTAATAGTTTTTATGATTAAATCTTTGTTTAAATTTGAAACATTTTTTTACAATCAAAATATAACATAGATTATCTCATGTAAAAATTTGGTATTTTTCTAGATCAATTTTTTGATTTTAATTTATTAAGTGTGTTTGTATGATTTATATTGGAACATGTTAAATTTAAACTGCAAGCACATAAAATAATTCAAACAATTTTGTAGAAAACTAATATTCATATTTTCAGTCCATTTGTATCCCTTATACAATAAATTGAAAGAATTTTTGGAAAATATAGGTTGCCACACTCCATCGAAAGTGTCGGCATTGATGATTTTTCATTCTAAAAAACATATACGAAGTTTGAAAAACATGAGACTTATCATGCTGTTATGATATGATATGTAGATATTCACTACGGGAAAACAAAAAATCACCGAGTGTAAAAAACTTTGCCGAGTGTATTATTTTAGGCACTCGGCAAAGATAGGTTTGCCGAGTGTTTTTCAAAAAACACTCGACAAAGATAGTGGGTTTGCCGAGTGTTTTTTTGAAAAACACTAGGCAAACCCACTATTTTTTGTGTGTGAGCCTTGCTTCGATCGTATGTAATAATTTCTATTTGGTTTTATCTTGAAATTTTTCCTGCACTCAAAATACAACATATATTATCCCATGTAAAAATTTCATATTTTAATTCAGTTTGCTATTTTTAATTCATTAAGTATGTTTCTAGGATTTAAATTGAAATAGGTGAAATTTGATCTACAAGTGCCTAAAATAATGAACCAAAAATTATAGAAAATTCATATTCATATTTCTTAGTATATTTTGAGTTCTTATTAACTAAATTGAAATAAATTTTGAAAAAACTAAGTTGCGATACTCTATTGGCAACATAGACCTTAATAGTTTTTTAGTTCTAAAAAAATCAAATGAAGTACGAAAAACATGAGACTTAGCATGGTGTTATGATATGATATATAGATATTGTGATAAAAAATTAAAAATGTTTTGAGAAGGTTGTTATGTACGATGTTAAGAAACTCGAGATTATCTAAGGAGATGAGCTATGTTTTACTGAATGAATAGGTTATATTTGAAAGCAATTTGATGATTATATCTTTGTTTTTACTTGAAATGTTTTATACAATTAAAATATAACATAAATTATCTAATGCAAAAATTGGTATTTCTAGGATTTAAATAAAATAGGTCAAATTTGAACTGCAAGTGCATGAAATAATAAACAAAAAATATAAAAAATAGTCATGTTTTAAAGTATATTTTTAGTTATTATTGAATAAATTGAAAGGAAATTTTGAACAATATTGGTTGTGACACTCGATCGATAACGTGGAGCTTTATAATTTTTTAATTTTTTAAAAAAATCAAACGAAGTCTAAAAAATATTATACTTGAGATGGTGTTATGATGTGATATGAAGATGTTGTGATGAAAATTTAAAAATGTTTCGATAAATTTGTCACGTATAGTGTTTATAATTTGGAGATTTTGACAAGAAAAACTATAGTTTAGAGAAGAAATGAGATAGGTTTAAAAGCAAATTAATGATTAAATATTTGTTTAAACTTGAAATTATTTTTGCCATCAAAATACAACGTATAATATCCCATGAAAATTTTTGGTATTTTTCTCGGTCTGTTAGCTATTTTAATTCATTAATTGTATTTCTAGGATTTAAATTGAAACATGTCAAAATTAAACTACAAGAGCATGAAATAATAAACTAAATTATCGAAAAAAATCATATTCATGTTTTTAGTCTACTTTTATGTATTAACCCTTACTATTTCATAAATTTTGTTAAAGAAAATAATGAAAAAAAATAACAAAATTAAAAATATAATAATATTGTTTGCCGAGTGCCAAATTTAAGACACTCGGCAAACATGAATATTTTCTGAGCGTTGCACTCGACAAAGACAAAAAATCGCTCGCACCCTATTTCCCACGCGCACACCTTTTTAATCAAAATTCCCACAATTGTTTTTCACTCTCCCTCCTTTAAATTTAAACTCACCTCTCACTTTTCCTCTCCCACCTCCCCCACCACCATCCCCTCTCCACTGCCACCATGCCGTTGGCCCAGCTTCCCCCGCACGCCTCGCTGCCGGCTCTGCCCTCGCCCCGCCGCCCACAGTCGCTGACCCTCTACCTAGCCCTAGTGGCACCGCTCCCTCCACCTGTCGGCAATGTCAACGCCCGCCGGCCTCACCCTGTCAGCGTTGCGCCCTCGCGTCCCCAGGTGGCCCTCGCCTCACCCCGCCGGCCATCCGCCGCGTCCTCACCTAGTGGCACTACATCGTCGCCTCACCGGCCATGTCGTCGGCCCCTGCCTCGCCCCCACTACACCGCTCCCTTGCCCCACCAATGATGACTGCATGGCCCGCCCTGCGTCGCGTTGCGACGCACCTAGCGCACGCCATGCCCTTTTTATTTTTCAGTGATTTGTTTGCCGAGTGCTTTCTTTTGGCACTCGGAAAACCGACCTTCAGGTGTCTACCATTCTATTTGTCTCTTTTTTCGTCGAGTGCCAATGCTCACACTCGGTAAACATGTTCACCGAGTGCCTGACAAAAAATACTCGGTGAAGTCTTATTTACCGAGGTTTTATTTGTCGTGTGCCATTCGCTGAGTGCAACACTCGATGAAGCATTTGCCAGAGTGTAAACAAGGCTTTGGCGTTGTCTTTGGCACTCGGCGAATATTCGATTTGCGGTAGTGATTGTGATAAAAAATGAATGTTTAAAAACAGAAGATCTACGCAGACAAAATTTTATTTAAAGAAGGAATGGGTCTTGTTTGAAAGCAAAACGATAGTTAAATCTTCGTTTTATAGAATTTGAAAATTTTTCTATAATCAAAATACAGCATAACTTATCTCACAACAAAATTAGCATTTTTCTAGTTAAGTTAGCAATTTTTAATCTATCAAATGGATTACTAAAATTTAAATTGAGACATGTCAAATTTGAACTGCAAGTGCATGAAATATTTATCTAAATTGTGCGAAAAAATTATATTTATTTTTTTGAGAATATTTTTAGTCCTTACCCACTTTTATTTCACAAATTTTGTCAAAGAAAGAAATGAATAAAACTAATTTGACAAAATTTGAAAAAAAAAGAAGGTTCACCGAGTGCCAAATTTGATACACTTGGCACACAATTTTTTTCCATGCGTCTCCAATCCAGCACTCGGCAAGTATTTTTTCCATAGCGCCGGCACCAAAATTCCAAAATTTTCTCATTCGACGCTGAAATTTTGAATTCCACGCCAACATTTTCAAACATCCTGACAGCAACCTCCTCGCCACAGGTTCTACGCCTTTGCTCACTGTCGCCACCTTCATGCCACGGCCCTCCCCACCATCTCTCTCTATGTCGTGTTTCACTCTCATCGTGGTCATCCTCGTCGCACCTCGATTGTCTCTGCTGTGCCCCGTCGTATCTGCGCACCGCTGCCACCTTGCCTCCAGTGCGCCGTGGTCGCCTTGACTCCTTCCACTATGTCGCACCTGTCTCACCGCACACCACGTGCCGCACCAATACGGGCAGTAACCTCGTTAGACCTGACTCGACATGCTACGCCGCGCAGCATCACACCTACCAAGTGTTCAACCAAATGTACGTTCGAAACACCCGCCATACGCTGCATTTTTTTAGTTTATTTGTTTGCCAATTGAGTACCAAACTTTGGGTACTCGACAAACTATCTATCATGCCAGCGTTACCCTCTTTTTTTCGACTGTCGAATTTAGCACTCGATGAAGTATTTGCCGAGTGTCCGACAAAAACATTCAGCGAACCATTGTCCACTAACAATGGTTTACCGAGTTTTATTCGCCGAGTGTTTTTGAGAATTTATCGAGTGCCTATGACTGCACTCGGGGAACTCCTTTTCCCCAATAGTGATGTAGTGAGGAGAGGTTTCCGATCGCCCGTAGACTATTATTGATTGTCTATAGCTTGCATTGTTGCTGATGTTAGGTAAGTGACGACCGTCCAATCTCTTCTGATATTATTGCTGATGGTTAACAATACTAGTACAATCGTCAGCTTAAATAACTAGTATTAGGTATATTTTGTGCGTACCAAGCATATGTATTGCTCTATTCGCCTTTGTAGTCTACAGAATTTTATAATTTGTTGGCGTACCCTATGTCGTGTTGGGATTAAATTTTACGTTCTATAGACATTGCACAAAATTAAAGTTGATTAGCCTCAATATATATCCAACAAATTAGACATGGAACCTTGCATTATTATATCGCGTATATACATAAATAAGAAAAGAGAGGTTTAGATTTACAAATTACACAGCACAGCAATATGCTTGATATATTTCTGGTATATAGCTTAAAGAGCGGCAAACAGATCTGACAGGAACTCGTGAAATGAAGCCAGAGTTTTGCTATTCACTCATGCACTGTCGTTGTTGCCTGGCTTGTTTCCTAGTTGGTGATGTTTGGTGAGTAGTGTCCACGCCCATAGCGTTAGCAGCGTCATCAACTTAATAAAGTAACTAGCTAGCTAGCATTAAGTAGATTATGTATACTAAACATATATAAGTACGTCTCACTATCTATATATATTCAAAAATGATTCTACGAAATCTAATTAGCTAGCTAACAACGACCACCCTAATCTACATTATGGCAAATAACTTCACATAATATTAGGCCTTTAATTAATTAATGATATATATATATACATAGAGAGAGATGGAGCCGTTGGATATCTGCAGTATATAATCTCATGCACGCAATATCCAAAATGAATTAACGAAATATCTTATATTTTGAAATATTACAGTGTAATTTTAAAAACTATTATATTATATCTAGATATTAACCGGCTGTTTGCAGAATAATATATTGCCGCGCTACATAAAAACTATTATATGACAAGTATTGTTTCATTGGCATAGCCCACACGATCATGCAGAATAATTTAGCATTCGATAAAGTATTCGTCGAGTGCCGAATAAAAAACAATCGGCGAATCTTTGTTCATCGATGATGAGTTCACCGCGTTTTGTTCGTCAAATATTTTTTAGGATTCGCCGAGTGCATGTGACACTTGGCGAGCTTTTCTCTGGTAGTTAGGATATGTTTCCGATCGCCTGTCGACTATTATTGATTGCCTGCTAGCTTGCATTGTTGCTGATGTTAGGTATGTGACCTTCCAATTGCTTTTGATATTGTCGCTGATGGCTAACAATACTAGTACAATCGTCAGCTAAATTAGGCAGCACAACAAGAAGCATGCTATATTTCTGGCATAGAGCTTAAAGAGCGACAAACAGATCGACAGGAACTCACGAAATAAAGCCAGAGTTTTGCTAATCGCTCATCCACGTACTGTCGTTGCCTGGCTTGTTTCCTAGTTGGTGATGTTGAGTGAGTACGTGTCCAAGCCCATAGCGTTAGCACCGTCAACAACTTAAAGTAAGTAACTAGCTAGCTAGCATAAAGTAGATTACGTACTAAACATATATAACTACGTATCACTGTGTATATTCAAACATGAGTCTACAAAATGTCTAATTAGCTAGCTAATAACGAACACCCTAATCTACATTATACATTATGGCAAATAACTTTACATAATATTAGGCCTTTAATTAATTAAGGATATATACATAGAGAGAGCTAGATAGGGAGCCGTTAGATACCTGCAGTGTAGTATAGAATCTCAGGCATACAATATCCAAAATGAATTTACGAATTATCTTATATTTTGAAATATTACAGTATAATTTCAAAATGAAGTCTGCCAAATATTATATGTATAGTAGACATTACACGTTTGGTTGCACAATAATATTGACGTGCTGCATAAAAACTCTGATATGACCAATATTGTTGGCATAGCCCACACAAGGTGGTTTGCAATTTGAGAGAAAAGCTAACAGAGAAAACTCACATAGGCACAGAGTGACCCACGTCTCGCCGCATGTTTTCACATAAAATAATAGGATTTTTTACTTTGCCCAATGTATCTTATACCATGTCAAAATTTGGTATTTTTTAGTGCTAGCTTGCTATTTTTAGTTAATTGAAGTTCTTTATAGGAATTTAATTAAAAGATCCCAAATTTGAACTACAAGTGCCTTAAATTTGTTTATTTGAACTAAGAAAATTTCTAGGATGAATAATAAGTGTACATTTTATAATGCCAAATTATGGTTTTTACTGTCTTTTTTCTATTTTAGTTTTTTTAAAACAAATTTAAACAATCTTTGCCGAGTGCAAATAGAACTGGCACTCGGCAAAGACCCAAAAAATCATCTTTGCCGAGTGCTATTTAAAAAGCACTCGGCAAAGAAGTGGAGGTACCCATTATTTCATGTGAACTCATGATGTATGTACATGAAATAGGTCAAAATTTTGAAATATTTTTTAATAAGCCGTTGGATACCTGCAGTGCTATTTTTTTAATAATTAATAATGTTCCTAGCTTTTAATTTGAAGTAGGTCCAAATTGAACTGCATGTACATGAAATAATGACTAATAAATTGTAGGAAAAACATATTTATGTTCATGAGTCTATTTGTAATCTTTTAGCACTACATATAACTAAATATTAAAAAATCTAAGTTACGACACTCAACCGGCAACATGGAGCACCAAGGTTTTTGAATTATAGAAAATTAAATTGAAGCCTAAAAAATATGATACTTGACATGGTGTTATTATATCATACATATATACTGTGGTAAAAATTTCATAATGTTTCGATGAAGTTTTCATTTATGACCTTAAGAAATTGGACAATCTTCGAGAAGGATGAGTTAGGTTTAGGACCAAGTCTATCTTGTAAAAAAATTTTGAACTTAAAACTTTTTGTACTACTAAAAACCCAATGTTTCTTATACCATGCCAAAAATTGGTATTTTTAGAGATAATTTGCTATTTTTCGATAATTGAAGTTCTTTATATGATTTTAATTGTGAGATCCTAATTTTGAAATACAAGTGCTTTAAATTTGTTTTTTTGAACTAATAAAATTTCTAGGATGAAAACTAAGTATATATTATGTAATGCCAAATTATGGAATTTTTTACTGTCTTTTTCCTATATTAGTTTTTTTTGAAAAAAAATCTTTGCCGAGTGCATTTAGCCCTGGCACTCGGCAAAGAACAAATAAATAATCTTTCCCGAGTGCTAGAGCTATTGGCACTCGGCAAAAAAAGTTTTTTTTAAAAAAAATTAACAGTCGCCTAGTGCCTTGCTATTGGCACTCGGTAATTTTTTTAAAAAAATAACATTCGTCGAGTGCCTCAATATTTCCACTCAGCAAAACTTTTTTTAAAAAAAATTAACATTCGCCGAGTGCCTCCCAATTTTCCACTCGGCGAATATGGCTTTAGGGCTAAAAAAAGGCCTCGTAGATCTGGGCGCACTTATTGCGCCCATATCTGCTCCCCCACACCCCGTCGCCCCCTGCTCCCCCACACCCCACCACCACCGCCTGCTCCCCCGCACCCCGCCGCCACCCTGCTCCCCCGCCACCGGCCGCCCGCCTGCGTCCCCGCCGTCGGCCGCCCCCGCACCCCGCCACCCCCATTCGCCAGCGCGCCCCTGCGCCCCCCCCCCCCGCCCGGCATGTGCCCCCAATACTTAATATTATGTCATTAACAACTTCACTTGCATAAAATAGGTCCCTCCACAGTGGTGTGCCACTCATCTTGAATGTTGGGGCCAAATTGTTGATAGGTGGTGTTCTGCCGAGTGGTAGAGCAGTCACGATGCATGCCGCCAGAAACGCCTACTCATGACGGGGGCAGCACACCATCAAGACTCGCTGAACCACGACTAGTTCAAGGCGAGATGGGTATGTAGTTACTTGTTTCTTTTTTTCGCTTAATTGCACAATATAACTCTAACTATCTTCTTGTTTCAGTCAACGGCCAATGCGGGTCAGGAATGCTCCCAAGTCATGGCATATGCTCTGGCTCACAAAGAGAGGGCGGTTGAAGGCAATACTTACAATCCAAATGACCTCGCTGAGTCGTACACTAATCAGAACGCATATCAACGCCTCCAGGACTATTCAGAGATGGCGAGGGAAGTGCATGGTCCTGATTATGACCCAGTCGCACATGACATCGATGGTGAGGTGGTCATGAGGGCTTGAGGAGGCAAGAGACATGGGCGATATTTGATGGGCGACAGCGCAATTGATACCCGTAGTACCCCCTCTCTACCTAAGGTGAGAGCTCGGAGCTCGACCTCTGGTCCGGGTATACGCCCTCACTGAGACACATCTATGGGTCTGATTGCTGATCTATAGGTTAGTTCATTTTCATCAATCATCGAACATTTCAAATTATTTGTTTTGGATCGTTAATGATTGTGAATTAATGGTTTGTAGGCCCAACTACATGAAGAAAGATCACAAAGGACCGAGTGGCAGACCCAGATGGAGGCTCGAATGCAGGCCCAGATGTAGTAGTGGTTTGCGCAGATGGATGGGTCTTTTCAGGTCACATGGGTGTGCTTAGACTTCCTCAACCCTCACAATCTCCGCAGACTCCACAAAGCAGCAATGTGAGTTTCTAATATTGTTTTTGTCATTATTGTTATATACAATTGTGCTGACTATTTTCTTTTTTGTAGTTCCATTCATCGGCATAAGGATCAAACACGCAGGCATCTCCGCACATTGGGCAGAGCGGTAATGCTAACTTGTGAGACTAACTTGTGAGACTAACTTGTGAGGCGTAATGTGAGTTGTCGTTGTGAACTTGAACTTGTAAATTATAATGTGAACTTGAACTTGTGAACTATAATGTGATCTTGAACTTGTGAACTAAATTATGCTTTGTGATGTGATTGACTCATGGGATTTATGTTGAAATGTGATTTTTCGAGGAATTTGTGATGAAATGTAAATTTTGTGATGAAATGTGAATTTGTGATGAATTTTGTGATGAGATGTGAATTTATGATGAATTTTGTGATTAAATGTGAATTTGTGATGAATTTTGTGATTAAATGTGAATTTTGGGATGAAATATGCATTGAATAAATGAAAAGAATAAAAATAATTGTCGAGTGTGGCACTCGGCAAAGCCACCTAAATAGCACAGAATCATGCCATGTGGCGCGTTTCTGTGCATTTTGGGTGGCTTTGCCGAGTGCTATTCCACGTGGCACTCGGCAAAGCCCCCTTCCACGCGTGCCAACTATCCCCCAAAGAGGCTTCGCCAAGTGCCACTTGGGGCACTCGGCAAAGTTCCTTCACCGAGTGTCACGTGGGGGCTTCAGCAAATGGCCGTTAAGGTGCCCCCGGCCGTCAGCCGGCCATGTTTGCCGAGTGCCCCACGTGGCACTCAGCGAAGGCTATATTGCACTCGGTGAAGACTTCACCGAGTGCCCGATAAAAAGCACTCAGCGAATACTCACATCACCGATAAGGCTTGTACTAAGTGGGAAAGAGGTTTCACCGAGTTCTCTAGGCACTCGGCAAACAAGGTTGTTCCTGTAGTGTATTATTTTAAGCACTTTGTAAAGATAGGTTTACCGATTAATTTTTAAAAAACATTCGAAAAATTATAAATACTCGGTGAATCAATTGGTTGCCGAGTATTTTTTTGAAAATAAATTTGGCAAAAATGGTGTACTGGACATCGCGACGGCATGTTCTCGGTGTGAAAAAAATTTCGGGTTTGCCGAGTGTGTTTTCAAAACAAAGATCTATTCTTTGTGTGAAAGAATGTTTCGAGCCTATATGATATTTGTAACGTAATTCGAGCATCAATTTTTCTACACTCAAAATACAACATATCTTATTCCATATAAAAATTTTGTATTTTTCTATATCATTTGGCTATTTTTAATTCATGAAGTATGTTTGTAGGATTTAAATTAAATAATGTGAAATTTAAACAGCAAGTGCATGAAATAATAAACCAAAAATTATAGAAAAAAATCATATTAATGTTTTTATACTATTTTAGGCCTTATCCACTAAGTTAAAATTATTTTTGAAAGATTATTTTGTGACACTTGATCGGCAATGTGGAGATCAATAGTTTTTAAATTCTAAAAGAATCAAATTTAGTCCGAAAAACACGATACCTATCATAGAATTATGATATGATACTATTGACAGCAAAAATTGGTTAAGCCAAGGTCCAGCAGAAATAAAGCATGGTCAACAAAAGTCAATGAATTTCAGTCAAAGGTTGGTCAAAGAAGCATGTCTATACTGTTTTACACGATAGGATAAGAAGGAGCCAATAGAGATAAAGAAATGGAGATAAGAACTAGAATCAGTTGCGATACTACTGCGATCAAGCGACAAGTCTCCGGACTATAAATATGTACCTATTAGCTAGGTTAACGAACGACAAACACAACTACAAACTACTCTCGGAGGATCACTACCACTTTTGATTTGATAACCAGATGCTTGCTGAGCCAAATCATTTGCTATTGAGTTGGCTTCTTTAGATACATGGGAAATTTCAAAGTTTTCAAAAGTACCAATTACGTCTAGGCATTTGTCCAAATAGCTATTTAACAAACCATTAAAGCATTGAGCAACTCTAGCTACTTGTTGAACAACTAATAGAGAATCGCCTTATGCATGAACATGTTTAATACTCATGGAATCTAAAAGTTGAAGTCCTGGCAATAAAGCTTCATATTCGGCTTGATTATTAGTACAAGGGGATATGAGTACCACTCTGACACCTTGGCCATTTTTGCAAGCCGAACCATCAAAGTATAGTTTCCATGGTACTACTTCAATCATAACAGTGTCGCTACTCCAATTGACATATACATGGTGATCAACTATACAGTTTGTGACGGCATGGCCTTTCATAGCTTTCAAGGGTTCATAAGCCAAGTCATACTCAATTAAAGCATAAGCACACTTTTCGATTCTCCCACTTAGAATCAGCTTTTGCAGCATGTATTTTATAACATCGGTATGACAAGTAACAATACATGTGCCAAATAGAAGATAGTGGCGAAGTTTGGTACATGCATAATAAAGTGATAAATATAAATGCTCCAAAAACACGTACCTCTTCTCAGCATCTAACAGGCGGCGACTCAAGAACGTGATGATGTACTCCTTTACCTCCACCTCCTGAGTTAACACAACTCCTATCATATTATATTCTGCAGCAACGTATAGCCAAAATGAAATCCTAGCTTTCGGTGAATTCGATCAAAAGCATGTTGCTGACTTTCCCCCCAAGTGAATTTGGCTTCATTCTTTAGCCGAAGTATAGGGACAAAAGCATCAATCTTGCTAGACAGGTTAGATATAAAGCGAGGCACATAGTTTACCTTGCCAAGCAACTTTTGCACATCTCTCTTACATGTCGGCGCTTCAAAGTTCTCAATATTCTCAAGTATCTTAGGATCAATCTCAATACCTCTCTCATGAATCATGAATCCTAAGAACTAGCTCGTCGACACGCCAAAATCACACTTGAGTGGGTTCATTTTCAAGCTATACTAACACATTCTTTCAAAACCAACTCTCAAATCGGCTAAATGGTTATCCATAGCATCTGATTTGACTACAACATCATCTATATAGACCTCTAACATAACTCCTAGCAATTCATGAAAGATCAAGTTCATAGCATGTTGCATATGGCACCAGCATTATTTAAACCAAAAGTCATCACAACCCATTCAAACAAGTCAACAAAACCAGGACATCTAAAGGTTGTTTTGTATACATCCTCTTCAGCCATAAAAATTTCATTGTAACCAACATTGCCATCAAGGAAACTTAGTACCTTCTATCCTAAAGCATCGTTGATCAACATGTCGGCTATTGGCATGGGATACTCATCCTTCGGAGTGGCCCTGTTCAAGCCCCTGAAATCAATGCACACATGAATCTTACCACTCCCTTTCTTTTCGATAGGCACAATGTTAGCAACCCATTCAGCATACCTACATGGCCTAATAAACTCAACCTTAATTAATGACTCCATCTCTTCTTTAACTCAGTCATACACAGCCAAATTAAAGTGACGACAAGGTTGTTTATAAGGCATAAACCAAGGTTTCATAGGCAGTCAATGCTCTACGAGCTCGCGGCTATGTCCAGGCATCTCTCTATACTCACACACAAAGAAATTGACGTACGACCGAAGTAATTTTATTACCTCAACCTTATCACAAGCCGATAAATTCTGATTTACAAATGTCGACCTTGGAATACTACCATCACCTATATCTACCACCTCTAAAGGGTCGGTCGACGCAAATCCTCAATGGCTTCAGCGATAATGTCTTTAGAAGACCGATATTGCTCTACGCGAGACTTTAGCAAATCAAGATTGCTTCTACCTGACATGATAACTAGTTTAGAGAGAGTTGAGCTACACTAGTTGACTTTATAGAGACTAGAACAAACCTTCCCTTAGATACGCTGACAAAGTCATAATCTGAGAGGTCTCTACCTAACTGACACTCTATCTTATCATGGATGCATGGCGTCTATGGACACATCGGCCAAAGCAACCTAGGATGAAGTGTCAGCTGGTACAACCGCCAAGTCATCGCCATCCCACTGGATCAAACACTAGTGCAAGGTAGATGGAATACAACAATTTGCCTGAATCCAATCACTCTCAAGTAGCACACTATAGTTACCCTGCACATCTACCACGAAGAACGCTATCGGCAACATCTTATTACCCACCGTCAAGTCCACAAAAAGCATGCGGTTGGCCTTGGAGCTCTCGTCGTTGAAGCCATTCAGCGTCAGGCTAGTCTTCATCAAGTCATCCTCATTCTTGCTAATCTTCTTCAATACAGAGTACAGTATCAGGTTGACAGTGGCACCTCTGTCTACGAGCATCCTAGAGATCAGCCTACCGTCGATGTGTCATCGAACGTGCAGGGGCTTCAAGTGACGAGTCGACTTCTCGGGCTTCTCGAAAACAACTTCACGTGGGCCAAAGTTTAGTTGAGAGACCTCGGCGTCATCTCCTGGCAGACCAAACTCAGTAGGAAGCATCACCACGTTCACATCCATTGATTGAGGGAGTGGCCCCTCCGTGACAGGTGTGTAGTTGTTGTCCAACATGACATCATCATCACTCGGAGTGGGAGCCGAGTTGTCCACCGCAACCGGCTTGGGCTTCCATACCTATTTAGGTACTGGTCGAGGAAGAATCTCCTGGAAGATCGCGTCCCGCTCATCCTCAGCCTTCTTCTCTCTCATTTCATGTGCTTGAAAACACTATAGTTGTCTATTCTGGGACTTGGTCATGCCTGGAGTGCCCACGAGGGTTGTGGCTTTGTGCCGAGCGCAATGAACTTGCTCCTGTAATTTTTGGCCAAATGGGAATCACCCGGATTGGCCTTGACATTTTTGCGCTTGGTGGGGGTACCTCCCTGTACCCTATCGGTCATACCGGCCTTACTGGGCAAGTCTAACCGGGCCTTGTTGGTCGGACTGGCCATGGTGGGCCACTCTAGCTAGCCATTGTCGAATGACAGAAAATGGCCGGTCGGATCGGCCATAGTAGGCCGGTCGGATCGGCCACAGTAGGCCGGTCAAATTGGGGTGGTGAGGCCGGTCTGACCGGCCCTAAGGCTGCGGTCAGACCGACAGGCTCCACCTTGGCTTTCTTCTATGGCTCGCCTCCATTCTGATCTGGTGGGGCCTTCTCAAGGATTGGGACATCCTGGGAACCCACTTTGATGATGATGGCCTCAAAACTCCAGTCCTGTCATCCCTACGATGCGACAGAAAACCGACTGAAGACATTGCCTCCCACAGTGCTCATCTTTCCCTACATGTTATGTATCTCGGGCGACACAAATGGAGCACCCATAAAAAAGTAAGGGAATGGGTAACCAGCTGGTGGAAAGTAATATGGGCCCATTGCACCGTTGGGAACTAGTACGGAGGTGGAGGCATCGTCGGCTCTAGTGGTCTCGCCCACTATGGCATCACACAAGAAGTTGGGAACTCATTCCTTTGCGTAGGGTTTGGCCTCGCTGGAGGTCATGGCCTAGTGTTTGCTTTCTCGGCCCTCTTCTTGTGCTTCTAGAGTACCATCTCATATGTCACCTTCTACTTCTTGTGTGATTTAGCCGAAGACACCGCATTTTTGTTCACCTTCCAAACCCCTACCTCAGGATTCTTTGGCACAAGCATGTGTGGTCAAGGTTCTCCAATTATGACTTCCTTCCCCTTAGCGACTCAGCCTGCTCAGGCCAAATCAACACCTTCTTCCCATCGAGATCAATGGTGTTCATAGGGAAGGGGTCTTGGTTGAGCTTCATTTTGGGATTAGTATCCAATTTCAATCGTCCTCCCTCTTTGGGCGATTGAACCTGTCGATGAAAAACATTACAATCATTAGTAGAATGAGAATGAGAATGAGAATGAGAATGTGAATCATGCCACTTACAATAAGTGTGTTTCTTCAAATCATCGGCAGTGGGCATGATGTGACCCTTCGGTAACCTGAGGAGTTTGTTCTTCAACAAAAAATCAAATATCTTATCGCATTTGGTCACGTCAAACGCGTATTTGACTTCACTAGGCCGACTCTTGGTGGGACACAGCCATAACTCAGAGCAAGTAACAGTCTTGGACTTATTAGACTAAGTCCACTCCATGGTGTACACATCAGCCGAGTCATCCTCCCTTTCTAATGATTCCTCATCAGAGTGCTTCATGACGTGTACCTCAACATTTGGCTTGCTAAAGGTCTTAGTGAATTTTTTATTCTTGGCTCGGCCTTCCTGGACTAGAGCCTGCTGTAAAACTTGACTAACCGCTAAGAAGTTCTGGCCCTCTAGCTTCTCCTTAATCTCAAAATGCAAACCATTAAATGCTAAGTCAGCCAAATCCCTCTCAGAAATGTTCAAGCTGAAACATCGGTTTTTGGTGTCTCTAAACCGCCTAATGTAGTCAGAGACGCCCTCATTATATTTTTGTTTAACCGATGTTAGGTGCATGATTCTAAGTTCAGTTTACCCAGTATAAAAGTAGTTGTGGAACTTCTTCTCTAACTGGGCCCAAGTCTGGATGGAGTTTGGCGGTAGCGCCGAAAACCAAGTGAAAGAAGTGCCGGATAGCGACAAGGAGAACAGTCCAAGTGTAAAGGCATTCGACCCACTAGCTTCGCCACACTTCGCTAGAAACTGACCTATGTGATCCCAAGTGGTTTTATTACCCTCGTCGTCGAATTTGGTGAACTCAGGAACCCTAAAACATCGCGGATATTGGATTGTGTCATAATGATCCAGGTACGGCTTGTGGTATACCCTAGTCCAATCCCGGGGTATGAAGCCCATGCACTCTCTAAAAAGCACGTGAATATGCTCATCTATGTCATCTACGCCTCTCTCCTTTGTGTGTCTCTCGTGAGGGGGCGCGACACACGACGGTATGTTGGCGTTTTGGCCGTATGGATCTCCTTGATTACCCTCCTCTCGTGGCATCTCACGATACGCAGCGTTGTCTAGCCTATGTGGGTGTGCGGGAGCAGGAGGTGCGACCTGCATGGGTAGAGGCAGTGCAGGCACTGGCAGAGGAGGCACATGAAATTCCACGGGTGTGGTCTGATCGGACATAGGGTCGGTCTGGCCAAACACATAATGGCCAACTCACATGCCATTATAATTTTTAGAAATTGCCTATATGCCACTGTCAGTGACTGTGGCGGCCCCCATGTGTCAGTGACACACCGATGGCATATTGGCAAACCGTGAAAATTGTAATGGCACGGAAAAAAATTAACCCTTTCCTCTTCGCATATTCTTATTGATTCTGCTATATCAAGGTATTATTTCTGTGTGCTTCACGAATCTGATCCATCAACACTGGTCCAGCCTCAAGTGTGGTGAGATATGCTGAAGTGGTGATTCCTAGATTCAATCTCTCCATTTCTTAGCATAACATTGGTGCTTCTTTCTGCAACATGATGGCATTGCAATATCCTTTAAGACTCAAAGTGTCTGCTACTATATTTGACTTGCCTTGATGATAACGAATTTCCATATGATAGTCTTTGATCAATTCCAACCATCTTCTTTGTCTAAGGTTCAGGTATGGCTGAGTGAATATATACTTCAAACTCTTGTGATTTGTGAAAACTTCACATCTGTTTCCAACTAGATAATGTCTCCAAATCTTCAAAGCATAAACTACCACTGCTAATTCTAGATCATGAGTATGATAATTTAACTCATGGGGTCACAGCTGATGAGATGCATAAGATATCACTTTTCCATCTTGCATTAAAACACATCTTAGCCCTTGGCGAGATGCATCACAATAAACATGAAAATCTGTGTAGATGTGTGGCAGAGTTAACACTAGTGCCGACACTAGCTTTTTCTTCAAAATCTGAAAACTTTCTTCATACTCTGGTGTCCACTTGAATTTCTCTTCCTTCTAGAGTAACTTTGTAAAGTGTCTGGTAATCTTTGAGAAATTCTCAATGAATCAATGGTAGTAACCGGCCAATACAAGAAAACTACGAATCTATGTTACTAATTTAGGTTGAACCCGATTTGTTACTACTCTTATTGTGGAAGGATCCACTGCTATCCCCTTGGAAAAAATAATATGTCCCAAGAATTTCACTTGAGATGACCAAAATTCACACTTCTCATACTTTGCATATAGTTGATGTTATCTCAACATTCCCAATGTCAAACACATATGTGCTTCATGCTCTTCTTCTGTCTTGGAATATATTAGGATGTTATCCATGAATACCACGATAAACTTGTCCAAAAATTCCATAAAACTTTATTCACCATGTTCATAAAAATGCTGGAGCATTTGTGAGACCAAATGACATGACGATATACTCATATAGATCATACCTACATGTGAAAGGGATATTTGGTATATCTTCTTCTCTTATCCTGAGTTGGTGGTAACCTGACCAAAGGTCAATCTTGGAGAACATGGATGCTCCCTTTAACTAGTCAAATAAATCATCAATTCATGACAAAGGATACTTATTCCACTACAGGAAAACAATAAAATTATGTCGGCCATTGTAACTTCCATCGACATTTTCAAAAGACGACGAAAGTTAATTAACTTCTGTCGGCCTAAAAGAGCCTACGAAAGTAAAAATGAAATTTCTCCCGCCTTGCATATCTGCTCTAACTTTCGTCGGCTAGCATTAAAGCCGACAAAAGTTAAGTAACTTTCGACGGCTTTAATGCTAGCCGATGAAGTTAAAGGGGATATTTTTCTCCACGTGCGCGTACAGGGAAACCTAGTTCCCTGTACGCGCGCCCCCGCCACTTCCAGCACCCACCACTGCCTCCAGCGCCCACCGCCCACACTCTAGTGCGCCCGCCTCCGCACGCCGCCACAACTCGAGGTGTGCCCAGCCGCCTTGCCTGACCGCCCCATGCCGCCGCTGCCCGACAGCCCCACCGCCGGCCGCCGCCGTACGCCGGCTGCCATCGCCCACCGCCAGCCTCCATCCACTGACCTTCGCTGCCCGATGGCCTCCGCCTCCCGTCGGCCTCCGCCGCGCCGCCAAGTAATTTTCGTATGCAATTTTTATTTGACAAATTGATCTGTGAATAATTGTGAATTGATCTATGAATAATTGTGAATTAGTTTGTGAATTGATTTGTGAATTGTGATGTTGTGAATTAATTTGTTCATATGCAATATGCGAATTGATTTGTGAATTGTGAATTAATTTGTTCATATGCAATATATGTTGTGATGTTAAAAAAATTTGTTCATGTATTAATATTGTGCTTTACATATGTTTCATATGTTATGTTCTTTTTTCATATGCAATATATGTTGTGATATTATATATATGCTATTAATTTTATTCTTGTATTAATTTGTAGTTTCTTGATGATTTCATTAGGGTGATCAGTATTATATATATTTTTTCTTATATATTCTTTTCGTATGCAATTTTTTATGTGACAAAAACGTAAGTAGTGTAACGAAACATATGTGTCACCCATTTCGGACCAACATGTGTCACATGTGTCATGCGTGTGAGATGTGTAGGTCCGGAATTGTCCCTTTTTAGACATCCTCGGAGTGGGAGACAGAGTGTGGTATTTATGATCAGCTAGGAGTGTGATGAGATTTCAATGTCATAACCTTGTTGTTCTCCATTGCACCATTATCAGGCATGCAATTCGAGAACAGCGGAGTTATGCTGCTGAAATTTCGTTCGGACTCATGGCTCATCATAAATACCATGTTCTATCGGTCACTTTGGGTGGGTTTAGGACATATCTTTTCCTATAGACATAGGGCCGTATGTGGTATGTATAAACATCTAGTACTTATGATGCATTCTCGATTGAGTGAATGTTTTGCCTCTAGAATGGCTGAGGACCGACGGTGGACGTATAGTGGTTGGAACAAAAGTAGAGCTCACAATAAGTAGTGGGTAATCAACACTAAGAAATTTCTTGATCGTGCATTCGTTTTGACAAAAACAACTGACGCGAGGTGCCCATGCATGAAGTGCAGAAATTCTCGTTGGCAAGACAAGAGAACGTTGTCACTGCACATTTGCAAATATGGTTCTTGCCATGTTATGAAGTTTGGGTGCACCATGGCGAGACATTTCGTGAAAAATGGTATTACGCGTGGAAGAAGATGATAGCATGGCTGACGATAGGATGGATGAGATGCTTGATGGTATACGACCGGAGCTTGAAACAAACCCTGAGGATCCTCCTACACTAGAGGTTCAAAAGTTTTTCGACATCCTTAGAGCTTTAGAAGAGCCATGGCATGAGCACACCACTGTTTGCGTTCTCGCTTTCGTGACCCGTCTTACGACTATTAAGTCGAAGTTTGCATTCTCTAACAATTGTTACAAGGAGCTCATGAACCTGATCAGCGATGTCCTTTCTATGAACCATAAGATGCTGAAAACATGTAGCAGTCAAGAAAAATGCTTTCTGCTCTCGATATGTGTCACGCCCCGATTTAATAAATCAGGACTTTATTGAAATTCCATGGAAAATCAATAAAACAAGACGTTCATCATGCGACCACGTACAATACAGGCAATCATTCACGGTTCATAGACCGCATTAATACAAAAGTGAATAAAGGTGAAGAGAAACTAATAAAATAAGGGTCCTAGATGAACGCCTCCTTCCAGTCTCGCCTTGACTGGGTCGCTACTCCAGACCTGCATCCTCCTCGTAGTAGACGGGCTCTGATGTTGTAAGTCAACGGGGTGAGTACAGGGGTACTCAGCAAGCCACCGAATGCAAATATAATGCAAGATAATAGCAAGGGAGATAGTGGCTAATTTTGCGGAAGCGCGTAATTGTAATGCAATTAAATGTGAACAATTTATTAGTACTGAAACGTAAATATGTGTATGCATCATCATCTTCTAACTCGAGGGGTACAGTCAGCCCCACCTCGCTCAACAGTCCTTACATGCCATGAATAACTCGACCATTCAAACAATTGTAAACTAACTGCGAGTAGTCACATAACCCGCCCTTGACCGTGGGCTCGGCTTTTCGAAAAGATTGATTTTTACTCTGATCAGAGATGTACCACTGTACCCACAAGGCACGCACTCATCACCTACACCAAAGTGTAACGAGATGACCCATACCACGGGAACTCGATGCCAAAACCTTCCATATAGTCCTCCCCGACTCAACAGCACCCTCTTATAGGTTTCATATGGTGTCCCGACGCATCAGAGCCCCACCATACCCCCCCTTGAGCCTCGTCGGTACAAGTCGCCCGCAGGCTTGCCCCTTGCCCCCTCCTCTATGGTGCATCGAGTCGGAGCATTCCATACTTCCAGTTAGGACTTACCCATTAGACTTGTGGTTGGTACGGAAGTGCTTTGCAACAGATCCCGCAGACCGGTCCTTATAGTGCCCCGGGTGCGACAAACCAATGCCCGAGCTTGCACCCGGAACCCACCATACTTATAACTTAGCCAACTCCAACAGAGTCCAGAGACGAGAATAACGGGGAAAATCATATACAGAATCCAGCTATCTACGACTCATTCTTTTTTTTATCCTATAGCAGTTGTGCCGGTACATTGGGCACTAGCTAATATTTTTATAGTAGAGTGACAAGGAGTTAAGGCTCAATAAGCATGGCTTGGGTTTGCACACAAGGACGGGGATCTAATAAATATAAGTGTATGGCTTTGATGTTTAACTAATGCAATATTAACCTATGAGTTATAGCGATATTTTATTAAAACATGGGCTCAAATATGATCAACTGTTTCACAGAGGTGGTCGATGACTTGCCTTGATCAGCAAAGGGGGATGGAGGAACCTCGGGGTAGAACTCCTGCTCCTCGACGAACTCGTAGTCTTTTCGATACGGAAAAATAAACAACACATTCAATAAACAGATAAAAATCCACCCAATAATAAACATACATATTTGTGGGTTTTATTATGGGGATTAAAGTTTTAATATTCTGATGTTTGGTGAATAAACAGTAAACTTGTTTTCTTAAGGCTTTTCTAATTTATTTTTCTGAATTAAATAAATTATCCCTAAGGGGTTTTATTTAAGTATTTATTAAAGTTATTTTGGGTAACAGGAACTTACTGTTTTTATGTCATTAAGGTGTAGAGAATAATATTCTGGTTTTAACAAAATTTGAATGGTGAAATTTGGAGTTAAACTGAGCAACTTATGAATTTTCAAAGTTTAAATCAATTTTCTGAATTTTATTTAAACAGAAAATGGATTTTAGTCCACGGTGAGCCAGGCCCACGGTGGACAGGCGCACTGTGCGCGTGGACCGGATCAACCAGATCCGTTGGATCCAGATCCGGTGGCCAGGCTCGAGGCGGGATCCTTTAAGTGAAAATGGACGGCTCAGATTAAATCGCATCGAACCGGTACGCGTGGACGCACCAGATCGCTCGAGGTTTTAAGTGGTGATCGACAGCCGAGAGGCCTCGATACCCCTTTGACCAGATCTGAGGGCCCTGATTAAATCCCGAAGGGATTTAATCCTTGCCCTCCGATCGCAATCGAACGGCTGTGGCACGATCTGGCACGGCACGACGTAAGGGGGCGCGTACTCCCCTTCGTCTCCGGCGACGGCGGGCTCGGGTGCGGCTGCGACGGCGGTGGCGAGGGCCTAGGTGCCAAGCTAAGGCCAGAAATGGAACGCGGGGAGTAAGGGGGTCACGATGATACCTTCGGCGGCGAAGATGGGTGACGGGTGGCGACGACGGCGAGGTTAGACGGCGAGGTCTTCTCGGGTGGTCGACGGCGACGACGATCCGGCGACGTTCTTGGCCAACGGAGGGGTGGCCGAGGACGAGCGGTCGTCGACGGTCACTCTAGGTGGCGGTGGCTAGGGCAATGGGGGCCGGGATCGACGGCGATGGCTCGCCGGAGTTGGGACAGAGAGGGAGCCCGAAAAATGGGAAATGGCGCTCTGTTCTCACTCGGCACGGGTAGCTTTGGTGTGGGCAGAGGGCGGCGTCTATAGGGGTACTTATAGGGGGTCGCCGGCGTCCAGATGGCAGGGAATTCCGAGGAACCCGAAGGTTGGCTTCCATCTCCGGCGAGGGTTTCCAAAAGCTTCAGATAGCTTTCCTTAAGCGCGTAAATGCGTCGCCATGGATGGAAAGGAGGCGGTGGCGTGCGGGGAAGGTGATCCGGGGTGATCCGGGCGATCGCGGGCGGCCGACGGCGAGAAACAGAAGGTGATCGCGGGAGAAAGGAAGGGGGCGATCCCCTTCCATCGGAGACGAAGCATCTGACCGGTGGCCCCCACCTGTCAGCGGGCGAAACAGGAAAGAAGGGCCGACAGGCGGGCCACGACTGTCAGGGAGAGGGAGGCGGAGGCGAGAGACTGCCATGTGGGGCCGAGCGGGGACGGGCGCGGGCGGGAGTGAGAGGGGGAACGCGCTGACAGGCGGGTCCCACATGTCAGCGGCTCATGGCTTGGATTGGGCCGGGCTGAGGGCGGATTCGGGGTTGAGGCCCATTTAGAATTTTAATCCTTTTCTGATTTAAAATAAATCCAGTAATTTGTATATTTGATTAAGGGTTGAATCACTCTTGATAAAAATTTGTAAAAATTCCTAAAATTATATTTTGGCCTCTAGTTTATCTCATAAAATTTTCAGGTCCATATTTTGAATATTTCTCCCTGTTTGGCTTTATATGGGTTCTTTCATGATTTTCCTTTAATAAATAAATCCAGAAATGATTTAAATAATATTTTTCTTTTATTTTATTTGTTTTTATTTCTTGGGGTGTTACAGTATGGAGTATGAGAAGATTGATTTGTGCCAAGATAACTGCATGATCTTCTGGAAAGAACATAGGAATGAGATGAAATACTTAAAATGTGGTAAACAAAGGTTCGTAGAAGTCGTCAATGAATGCGGTGAAAAGGTGACGCCACAAGTTGCTCATAAGAAACTTCGTTACATGCCTCTTACACCTCGGGTGAAAAGATTGTTTCTCTGAAAGAAAACTGCTAGGCATATGAGATGACGTAAGGAAGGTGTATGTGAGAACAACCAAGTAATGCTTCACCCATCTGATGGGGAGGCATGGAAGGCTCTATATGATTTTTACACTGCTTCGCTAGGGATGCGAGAAATGTTCACATCAGGTTGGCAATAATGGATTCACGCCTTTCAATGTAACTGCATCGTCGTACTCTTGTTAGCCTATTTTTTCTATTCCATACAACCTTCCACCTTCGTTTTGCATGAAATATGAATTTATGTTCTCGTGTCTCATTATGCCTGGTCCAGAACATCCTAGAACACGCCTCAACGTGATGCTCAAGCTCTTAATTAAAGAGTTGAAATAGTTGTGGAAAGGAGTTGAAGCATATGCACTATGACCAGAACAAAAATTCAATATTGAGTTGCGTATCTATGGTCGGTCCACGATTTTATGGCATACGGTATTTTTTTGGTTGGAGTTGTCATGGAAGGTTGACATGTTCGATATGTGGTAAAGACACAAATTGCTTATGTCTTAACTTTGGGGGGGGAGATTTGTTACTTTGATTGTCATAGATGTTTTTCCCATGAATCACTCATTTAGGTTATAGAAGAATAATTTCAAGAAGGACAATGTTTTTGTAAAAGGAACACCAAGGTGTTTAAGCGGTGCAGAGATCGCTGATATGCTGAATGAGTTGGTCCTTAATGAAAATGGGGATGGATTTGTGGGATTTGGAACCGAACATAACTGGACCTACATATGTAGCTTATGGGAACTGCCCTATGTCAAATCGCTGATTCTGATGCACAACATTGACGTCATGCATCAGGAACGTAATGTTGGGGAAATCATTATAAGCACACGCATGGATTTTGCGGACATGACAATATAATCTAAAGGCGAGAAGAGATTTATCTCAGATTTGTAATCGACCAACCCTTTTGTTGACAAATAGTGGTGGCAAGCCACGTGCCCCATTTTATTTAAAACCTAAAGAAAAGAAACAAGTAATGAAGTGGTGGAAACTTTTGAAATTCCGAGATGGTTACGCCGCAGGATTTAGAAGAGGTGTGAATTTGAAGATAAGGAAGGTAAATAGATTGAAAAGTCACGATTACCACATAATAATGGAAAGACTCCTTCCTGTAATATTTCGCGGGTACTTGAATGATGACGTGTGGAAGGCATTAGCTAAGCTGAGCCATTTCTATAGACAACTTTGCTTTAAAGAAATTAAGAAAGAGATGATGGAGATGTTGGAGAAAGAGACACCTATGCTTTTATGTAAATTGGAAAAAATATTTCTTCCAGGATTCTTCAATTCAATGCAACATTTACTGGTTCATCTTCCATATGAAGCTAAGGTAGGTGGCCTTGTGCATTATAGGTGGATATATCACATTGAAAGGTCCCTAAAGAAGCTTAGAGAAATGGTGGGCAATAAGGCCAGAGTTGAAGGTTGCACCGCGAAAGAATTTAATTTGAAAGAGATAGCATACTTCACTAGTGTATACTTCGCTGAGCATCACAATGTCAACACATCTGCTATGCGGTACCATGTGGATGAAGACAATCCTTGTAGTGACCTTGAAATTTTTAGTTTAAGGGCATAACTGTTGGTATATCCACGACATATTATGTAACTCAGGAAGAACGGACATATGCCTTGATCTACATGTACTCAAATATGGAAGAGATGGAACAATATTTCGCGTAAGTGAATGTTTTTTAGTTTTATATTTTATTGGCGATGTTTCGTACCTTGTTTGTTTACCTTTCGTTTACAATGTTAGTATGTTTTATTCGAAATACTCGATGTCTAGTTGTAAACCAATGGAGAAGCAATTAGATAAGTTGCATCGGGAAGGAATAAATGGAGTGCCTAGTTTCCTCACTTGGTCTAGAGAACATGTAAATCTTTACCTTTTGTGACACATATTATTTTAATCTATTAGGTTAATTATCTTATAAACCTGTATGATTTGCAGTGCGTGCTCATCGACAATGTACATATAGACTTGCGACAACTCTCTTACGGAAGTATTACTGCCAAAATTTACGGTCGATATGATGTAAATGATTTTCGCTTCAGTTCAACTAATTTTGAAGCGTCTCGACCTCTGGCGGCAATAACTAATACTGGAGTTGTTACAAGGGTCATTGATGCCTAAGGAAATGAAACTAAGTATTATGGAATCATCAAAAATATAATCGAGTACAAATTTACTGGGAATAAGGAGCTTAAAGTAGTATTTTTCGATTGTGATTGGTTTGACCCCAAACATGGTACTCAAGAAAACCAATTTGGGATGGTTGAAGTCAAACCCACAGAACGACTACATGGTTGCGATAAGTTTGTCCTTGCTCACCATGTCGAGTAGGTGTATTACATGTCGCACCCATGTGAAAAACTAAGTGCTTGGTGGGTAGTGTACAAAGTGAATCCTTGGAACGTCTACAAACACCTAGTGATGTTGCTTATCAATTGGAGGTTGGAGAGGTCGATGAGGTTTACCAAGATGATGAATTGCCGAGTTCGTTTAATGTTGAGCCAGACTCGCTAGCATTTTCTTTACTTAGTGATGCTAATGATGTAGCAGTTCCTGAGAAAGGAAACAACAACATAATATGAAAAAAGTAACATGGCGTGCTCTGGGGAGAAGGGGACAAATTGATCCTGATTTTGATGATAGTTGACAAGTAATTGTTATCATACTTTGTGTATGTTAAATATATTTCATATTACATTCTTTTTAATAAGTTCTTACTTTTCGTACTAATAAATGCTTATTTGTGATTGTTTTTAATGGGATGTTGAAAAATATTAAAAGTATCACAAAAAAGCTTTTCGGTGTGAAGAGTACGGTGAGTTACGAGGACACCCTATTCCACGGTAGTTCCATTTCTTCAAGAAGGCGTCAAGAGTTCTTGAGATACGTAGACCTGTATTTGCGGGATCGAACAATCGCATTTCAAAGAGATGATGAGGTAACCTTCAAATTGAATTTGATGCTAGTTATAAACTATTACTAATTGTTTTTCATATCATTTTGTAAGATGAAGAGAATGACCCGGAGGGTGCGAGGCAGGAGGAGGGTGTGGGGCAGGAGGCTGACCCGGAGGGTGCAGGGAAGGAGGAGGGTGTGGGGCAAGAGGAGGGTGGTGGGTCAACATCATCCTCAGCTTGTTTCAAGACGAGCCACCTGGTCGCCCCACTTGTAGTCACTTCGTCTGGAAACAAGATCGAGATCACGCTTGTAGGTGATGGGTAAGTATAATCCTCTATTGTTTTCCTTTACTTCCAAAAATTTATTTTAGTTTATTGAATTTAGTTATTATGTATTTATAGATCTTGGATTGATTCTCGGTTTGATGAAACTTTGAGGGTCACGCAAGTTAACCAGAAATTGGGTACCTTTGTCGTCTTCACTACCTAGGGGTGCTGACACTGTCGACCGTTGAGCAGCAACTCTGCACGACATGCGACAAATACCAGTTTTCTCCTGATGGGGACTACGGAACTGCCCAGGGTGCAGTGTCTCATGACTTCTGGGTATGATTTTTTCATGCATTGTTTTGTTTTAACGCAAAACTTCTAGAGTGATAGTAGGTTACTAATCATTACTTTTGCAGTTACATTTTTGCTTGCCAGAATCAGGCAATCACCAAAATCATGCCATTATTGTCTTCAACAACAATGCACATAAGGTGGTGAAGGACGCGATTTCATATGCCCGGATTCAGGCGAACTGATGAGGACATCACTTCACACGATACACACATGCACCAGCATGATACACAGATGCACCAACATGATACACACATGCACCAGCATGATACACAGATGCACCAGCATGATACACACACGCACCAGCATGATACACACATGCACCATCAACCTACAATTCAATTACAGGGACCAATCACACGCGCCCGCGCCCGTCGCTTGAACCATGAGGTTAATTCTTTCCTTAGTAACTATGTTAATATTTGTTTGGATGGGATGCTACTGAATACTAGTGATATTTTATTGCTTAGGAACATGGGACATGGAATAGAAGAGTTGGAGTTGAAGACGAAGTCGCACGGATGATTTGAAGTCAAGAATTCGCTGGTTCGGACTACATCAACCACCATGCACAAAAATGGGCATAACTTCCTCATACGAAGTCCGATTGGTGCGTTCTTGGACCTTTTGGAACGCTAAGGAGAAGACAGATCTTTTGGCGTTGGTTTAGCCTCATTTGGAGTCTTGAGTCGTCCCGTGTGACTAAAACAGTCCTGCATGACAGAATTGGGCCGAGTTGGACCTTGTACTGAGTTGGAGGCCGTGTTGGCCCATAGTCCGAGTCGTGTGCGCCTCCTACAGGCTGCCCACGCCCTATATAACTCACGCCAGCCGCCATTAGGGTTAGGTTTGCTTTGTTTGCATCTACACTTGTGTGTTTAGATCCCGCTCCTGCACCGGACCGATTGGCTGCTGCATCAGCGTTTATGAAATCTCTCCTCATCATAGTTCATCTATGATTTGGCATTCGACTTGTGTTCTTCCTGTTCTTGCTTGTGTTCTTGGGTTCGCTTGCAGGAACTAGCCTTCGTGGTGAGGTCAATCACGCCCTGCGTGGTTGATAACCGATGGAGACAGTGGTGTAGCGATTGCAAGGTTTTGATCCGCCGGACTGGAGCCTTGGATCGTCAACGTCGAGATTCTCCACCAATCCAAGTTATCCTTACCTAGCGGAAGATCAGGACCAATCCCCCATTAGTTGGTATCAGAGCTGAGATTTCCCGTTAGGTAATCTCGATCTTCGTTTGTTTTTACCTAGAGTTCAGAAAACCCTCACAAAAAAATCCCCACCGAAAACCCCTTTGTGCCTTGCGATTTTTAATTTCAGTTTTTAGCCTTGTTGAGTTTGTGTTCTTGGTCGAGTCTTGTTGCTGGTTTAGTCATCTCTTTGTGTCGTTTGAGTAGTAGTTAATCTTGTGTCTCAAAAATTCCCCCCACGGAAAACCCCCCTCCACAAACCCTAGTCGGTTTTTCCACATCGAGTCCTCGTAACCCCCCTTCGATAAAACAGGCATAACTTTTCGCTCGTTTGGCAGAAAAATCTGAAATTTTTTGAGCATCTTCTTGACCCAATTTGGAGCCAACCCTAACACGGGTTCCCTTGTTAGCCTTCATTAGAATTGCCAAAAAAAATCAGGAAGATAGAGAAAAAAATTGGTCAAAGTTTTTGCACGCCGTTCAGCGAACTTGTTGAATTTCTGTGAACCACATCCCACCTCAGTTGCAGGTGCCAATTTTTGTGGTTGCATCTCTTGTCATCCTTGTTCAAAAAAATATAGTGAAAAAAAAATAAAAAAAAGAAAAGAGAAGAAGCGAAGCAAAAGAGAACTGGTCCTGTCGTTTGCTACCATGTTCTGCCTCCACTTGAGTTTTGGGCACATAGTTTCCCTCTATTGCTTGAATTTTCACCTTGGGAGCACTAAGGCCAGCAACTTTGACAAGTGCTAGGGAACACTTATTGAACTTGGTTTAACTGTTATTACTATCGCTATTCCTTGCTACTTACTTTGCCTTCCAAGCTACACCTTCTCTTGGTCAGGACAGGTTCACATCTTGCAATCGCCCACCGCCCTACACCTGGTTTTTCACCTGTAGGCCGGTGACCTCACTGCGGCGTGGTAAGAACACTTGCAAGCGTGGGTAAGGCGCTTGACAGATTGCTTCCACCACACACCCACCACTCTACCTAGTTGCTTCCCATCAGGATTATTCTTGTTGTTTTGTCTTTTCACTAACATGGCAGATAACAACGGTACCTTTCCATCTGATTTTAATGAGTGTGTCTCATGACGTGCTCTACTGGAGTCTCAGCGGCAGACCCAACACTCCATCGAACGTCTCGCGCATACTATGGCTGACCTAGTGGACCGGATGACTGCCCTGGAGACACGATTGCCTGCTGCACAAGCCGACGACGACCATGTTGAGGAGGAAGACGACCATGTTGAGGATGAAGACAACCTATCCTATGCTGGGAACGATGGCATTGACCCTGACGAGGCTGCACGTCATCGCTTTTAGTTCAATCGTCAAGGTATGGGTGGCCACCGCAACCGCCATCCTCGAGGTAACAATGACAACCGCAGGAACAATAATCCCTACTCTAAGGTAAAATTTTCAGTACCTCATTTTGCTGGCACCTATGATCCAGATGCATATTTAGATTGGGAGATGTCAGTCGAACAAAAATTTAATGCTCACATGGTTCCTGCTATCCACCGCGTGCGCTTAGCTACTAGTGACTTCACTAGATATGCTCTTCTTTGGTGGACTGAAATAGTTCAGGTTGGCAATGAACCACAAAACTGGGGTATGTTAAAATGGCAAATGCGTGGTAGATGGGTTCCTCCTTCATATAAACGTGATTTGAGAAAAAAATTGCAGCGCCTAAACCAAGGAAATAAATCGGTAGAGGAGTATTATCAGGAGTTGCAAATAGGTTGCATGCGTGCTGAAATTGAGGAGGACAATGAGGATAAAATGACCCGTTTTTATGGTGGTTTAAGACGTGAAATTCAGGATATCATTGATTATAAAGAATACAATACTATCACTTGTCTTTTCCACCTTGCTATACTTGCAGAAAAAGAATTGCAGGGTCGCCAACAACCACAACGCAGCATGAGGACCAACATTGGTGGTGCCACTTCACGCTCAAGTGGACAGCAGCAACGACCACCACCACCTTCTCGACCGGTGGCTACATCAGCACCTTCTACATCTACAGCCCAGGCTAAGAGCTCCAAGGCTGCAGCATCCAAGGCGCCAGCCAAGCCCACCTCCTCGGCGGCCTCTACTGCACGTTCTGCAGCGATCCAGTGTCACCGATGCAAAGGATTCGGCCACGTTATGAAGGACTGCCCTAGTCAGCGGGCTTATATTGCTACGGAAGATGGTGGCTATGTAAGTGCTAGTGATGTTGAAGATGAATACGCACTTGCTGCTAACATTGCAGGAGATTACGATGCTTCCGATGATGATGCAATTTTTGCACCGAGTGCCTCTGCCGACCATGAAGCACTTATTGTACAATGTGTCTTGAGCACGCACATGGAGCAGGATGATCGGGCACAACGGAATAATCTGTTTCAGACCTTCTTCGTCGTCAATGACCGTCGTGTACGTGTCATCATCGACAGCGGTAGATGCAACAATTTGGTGAGCCTCGACATGGTAACGAAGCTTCAACTTCCCACACGTACGCATCCACACCCTTACCATGTGCAATGGTTCAACAATAGCGGTAAGGTCAAGGTAACACAAACTGCTCACATCAAATTTTCCATTGGTACATACTTCGGAGTTGCTGATTTTGATGTAGTACCAATGCAAGCATGTTCTCTATTACTTGGTAGACCTTGGGAGTATGATACTGATGCTACACACCATGGTAGGAGCAATAAGTACACATTTATGTATAAAGGAAAGAAAGTTATTTTGCTTCCTATGACTCCTGCTGAAATTGTGAAATTTGAACAAGAAAAACATGCTAAGGACGCACAAACGAGCACACAACCTTCTGAAAATCAGCAAGTAGCTAAGACGCTTTTGAGGCAACAGAAAGATAAAGTTGCTTCTCCTTCTTCATCACAAGTTATTAATTTGAAATGACGTGTCATGCTTGCAACTAAAACTGACCTTGCTGAAATTTGTGATGATACTCCCTTGATATATGGCTTGACTTGCACGAACGTGTTGTTTTCACTTGCGAACATTCCTAGCTCTGTTCATGTTGCAGTCACTGACCTTTTGCAGGAGTTTAATGATGTTTTTCCTGCTGAGATACCACCCGGGCTGCCACCGATACGCGGCATCGAGCACCAAATTGATTTGATCCCGGGGGCGTCTCTTCTTAATCGTGCAGCGTACCGTACCAATCCAGAGGAGACAAAAGAAATTCAGCGCCAAGTACAGGACCTTCTTGATCGTGGGTACGTCCGTGAAAGCCTTAGTCCTTGTGCAATACCCGTTCTTTTGGTGCCTAAGAAGGATGGTAGTTGGCGCATGTGTGTTGATTGTCGTGCTATTAATAATATCACCATTCGATATCGACACCCTATTCCTAGATTGGATGACATGCTTGATGAGCTTAGTGGTGCCATTATCTTTACTAAGATCGATCCCCGTAGTGGCTACCACCAAATTCGCATGAAACTAGGTGATGAATGGAAAACTGCTTTTAAAACAAAGTTTGGATTATATGAGTGGCTTGTCATGCCTTTTGGACTTACTAATGCACCTAGTACCTTCATGCGCTTGATGAATGAAGTCCTACGGCACTTTATAGGACGCTTTGTGGTTGTATACTTTGATGATATCTTGGTTTACAACAAGTATCTCACTGAACATGTTGAACACCTACGTGCTGTTTTTTCTGTCCTCCGTGAGGCTAGATTGTTTGGTAACCTTGAGAAGTGCACGTTTTGCATGGATCGAGTTGTGTTTCTTGGATATGTTGTCACTTCACAAGGCATTGAGGTTGACGCGGCAAAGGTAGAAGCAATCAACAGCTAGCCGCAACCCCAAACTATCACACAGGTACGTAGTTTTCCTTGGTCTTGCAGGTTTCTACCGGCATTTTGTGAAAGATTTCAGCAACATAGCCGGTCCATTGCATGAGTTGACCAAGAAGGGAGTTATTTTTACTTGGGAATCAGCACAAGAACAAGCTTTTGCCACACTCAAGGATCGCCTTACACATGCACCTCTACTTCAGCTACCCGACTTCAGTAAGACTTTTGAGTTAGAATGTGATGCTAGTGGTTTTGGAATAGGAGGTGTGTTGCTACAAGGAGGTAAACCCGTGGCCTATTTTAGTGAGAAATTACATGGTCCATAGTTGAATTATTCTACCTATGATAACGAATTATATGCCTTAGTGCGTGTGCTTGAAACTTGGCAACATTACCTTTTGCCTAAGGAGTTTATTATTCATTCGGATCATGAAGCATTGAAGCATATACGTAGTCAAGCAAATCTGAATAAATGACATGCTAAATGGGTAGAATTTATTGAGACTTTTCCACATATCATTAAGCATAAGAAAGGGAAAGATAATTTTATTGCCGATGCTTTATCTAGACGTTATACATTGCTTTCTCAACTTGATTATAAGATCTTTGGTTTAGAAACATTGAAGAACATGTATGCTACTGATTTGGACTTCAAAGATGCTTTTGCAAACTGTACAGATGACCGTGCTTGGAACAAATATGTGCTGAATAATGGATATCTTTTTCGTGCTAACAAGTTATGTGTGCCGGCTAGCTCTCTTCGCTTGTTGTTATTGCAGGAAGCACATGGTGGTGGTTTGATGGGTCATTTTGGATCAAAGAAAACTGAAGATGTGCTGTCCACACACTTCTATTGGCCTAGGATGAGACGAGATGTTGAGCACTACGTGGCACGATGCACTACTTGCAATAAAGCTAAGTCTCGTCTAAACCCACATGGTCTTTATATGCCTCTGCCCGTTCCTAGTGTACCTTGGGAGGATATTTCTATGGATTTTGTGTTAGGATTACCTAGAACTAAGAGGGGGAGGGATAGTATTTTGTGGTGGTAGATCGGTTCTCTAAAATGGCGCATTTTATACCTTGTCACAAGAGCGACGACGCTACCAATGTTGCTGATTTGTTTTTCAGAGAGGTCGTACGCTTGCATGGAGTTCCCAATACCATCGTTTCAGATCGTGATGCTAAATTCTTAAGTCATTTTTGGCGGACGTTGTGGCATAAGTTGGGGACGGATGGGCAAACGGAGCTCGTCAACCGTACGTTGTCCACCATGTTGAGGGCTGTTTTGAAGACCAACTTGAAGCTCTGGGAAGAGTTTCTACCTCATATCGAGTTTGCATATAATAGGTCAGTACACTCCACTACTAAGGTAAGTCCGTTTCAAGTGGTCTATGGCTTTAATCCGCGTGCTCCTATTGATTTGCTACCATTGCCACCATCTGAAAAATTGAATTTTGATGCTACTACACGTGCTGAATTATTACTTAAGATGCATGAAACTACTAAAGCATACATAGAGAAAATGAATGAGAAATATTGTGCTTATGGTAGTAAGGGTAGAAAAGAGATAACATTTGAACCGGGTGATCTTGTTTGGTTGCACTTGCGCAAGGATCGTTTTCCTGATTTGAGAAAGTCTAAATTGATGCCCCGTGTTGATGGTCCTTTCTGTGTGCTTGAGAAGATAAATGATAATGCATATAAACTTGAGTTGCCTACAGCTTTTGGGGTTAGTCCCACATTTAACATTTCAGATTTAAAGCCCTATTTGGGAGATGACGATGAGCTTGAGTCAAGGACGACTCCAATTCAAGAGGGGGAGGATGATGAGGACATCACTTCACACGATACACACATGCACCAGCATGATACACAGATGCACCAGCATGATACACACATGCACCAGCATGATACACACATGCACCATCAACCTACAATTCAATTACAGGGACCAATCACACGCGCACGCGCCCGTCGCTTGAACCATGAGGTTAATTCTTTCCTTAGCAACTATGTTAATATTTGTTTGGATGGGATGCTACTGAATACTAGTGATATTTTGTTGCTTAGGAACATGGGAGATGGAATAAAAGAGTTGGAGTTGAAGACGGAGTCGCACGGATGATTTGAAGTCAAGAATTCGCTGGTTCGGACTACATCAATCACCATGCACCAAAATGGCCATAACTTCCTCATACGAAGTCCGATTGGCGCGCTCTTGGACGTTTGGAAAGCTAAGGAGAAGACGGATCTTTTGGCGTTGGTTTCGCCTCATTTGGAGTCTCGAGTCGTCCTGTGTGACTGAAACAGTCCTGCATGACAGAACTGGGCCGAGTTGGACCTTGTACTGAGTTGGAGGCCGTGTTGGCCCATAGTCCGAGTCGTGTGCGCCTCCTACAGGCTGCCCACGCCCTATATAACTCACGCCAGCCGCCATTAGGGTTAGGTTTTGCTTTGTTTGCATCTACACTTGTGTGTTTAGATCCCGCTCCTGCACCAGACCGATTGGCTGCTGCATCAGCGTTTGTGAAACCTCTCCTCATCATAGTTCATCTGTGATTTGGCATTCGACTTGTGTTCTTCTTGTTCTTGCTTGTGTTCTTGGGTTCGCTTGCAGGAACTAGCCTTCGTGGCGAGGTCAATCGCGCCCTAAGTGGTTGATAACCGACGGAGACAGTGGTGTAGCGATTGCAAGGTTTTGATCCGCCGGACCGGAGCCTTGGATCGTCAACGTCGAGATTCTCCACCAATCCAAGTTATCCTTACCTAGCGGAAGATCGGGACCAATCCCCCATTACGAACAATGCGTACTATGTAAAGTTCGGGAAACGAATGAACAAGACCATGGGTTCTTCAGCAATATACTTGACTAAGGAGCAATATCGTTCGGTAAACAATTCTAACTCTTTTAATCTTTGATTTTTGAGATTTATTTTCATATAATGTAGAAGCTTTACATCTGTTCGGGTGAGGATTCCATGGTTCAAAACCGTGATGATGCCTACTTTGAATTCTGCAAGCTTTTTTCTTCATATGAATTCAAGAAGGTTTCGGAAAAGAAAGGCTTTGTCGTGGAATGGATCTGAAGCACAGATATGGAGCCGATTGACATATCCGCTTGGCTAAACGCATGGTACGTCCTACACTTGTCACTTTATCTATATATACATTGTAATGCGACTAACTCATAACTACAGGAAGCTAAAACTTGTGTGGTGCCAAGTGACATCAAGGTTTATGCCTCTGGTCATAAAGAAGAAGATCATGCACGCCTAGATATATTGTGTAGTTAGTCAGCCACGGATCATTTGGTGAGATGTTAATAATTTCTTCGAGTTTGCATCATTTTTCTCCTTCTAATCGATATTGTCGGTTTTTGCAGACACAATATGGTGAACACATGGTTCAACTCCATGGACCTGGGTATGATTGGTAGAGGCAACCTGTTGACCCCATGACCGTGTACTCTAGCGGAGGTGGAAAAAGCCATGGAGGGTGAGTCAATGTTTCTCAATGTTTTGTGCATGGTACTACTGTAATGGTAACTAATGTATTCGATGTTGTAGGTACCCCATGTTGAATGGAGTTATTGACTCAAGGGCGGGTGAGAGCTCAGAAGTGAGGTCAATCATCGTAGGGCTCCTCAAGAGTTAGCTCTAGCTGTCGCCGCTCAGAGGAAAACCCAGACATAGTTCAGCTAATGGAGGAACTGAGGCAGCCACGCGAGCAAATGAGGCAGTATCAAGAGTATTATGCTGCTTGCTTTGCACAGCAGCAGATGATGATGCACGTAAGTTCAGTTTGCTACATTACAACTATATAGCATTTAGCAATAAGTTTAAAACTAACTGGCTACATTACAATATGTATAGCACATTGCCCCGTAGCAAGGACTTGATATGTCGCAGTTCCAACCGATGCCTCTCCCGCCACCACCATTTTTTCCGATTGGTGCTCCTCTTGCAGCTGAGGTACCTCTTGTCGTTACTTGAGTTAGTGTTTAGATGGCTATTTGAGTTAGCTCATTAGATGATAATGTTTCCCTAATTTTATATATTGCTTCAGATTGTCCATACTCCCGGTCAAGATGGACCCTCTTCTTCAAATATGGATGATCCGAGAGGTAGCGGCAGCACCCACAACTAGAACCCCCGAGGGTGTTTAGTTAGTATTACTAGCTTGTCTCTTTTATGGATTTGAACGTTTTGTTGTTTATGTGGATGTGAATGTGACTTGTGGCCGACGGATGTGAATGTGACTTGTTTATGTCATGGATTTGAATGTAACTTATTTATGTGGGGAGAATGGTTTATGGATATGAATATGTTTATATGCATGTGAATGTGTTTATGTGGATGTGAATGTGAGGTGAATGTGAAAGATTTATGTGGATGTGAATGTGGATGTGATTGTGAATGTTTATGGATGTGAATGTGTTTATGTGGATGTGAATGTGTTTTTGTGGATGTGAATGTGAATGTGTGATTATGTTTTGGATATGTGAATGTAAAATTGTGAATATGTTGTTGGATGTGCATGTGAATAGGAGAACCAGAAAAAAATTACAGGTAACTTCCGTCGGTATGTTTTTAGAAATACTAAGGAAGTGTGCTAATACTTGGGCACTAACTAATATTGTACAATTCAAGGAGACAAGGGAAAATGGATCAAAAGCATGGCTTGGGTTTGCAAAACAAGGTCAAGGTATCTAAATAAATATAAATGTAGGTTTTAATTGGACTAATGCAATTAATTCCTATATGTTATAGCGATAAATAATTTGAAAACATGGGTTCAATATGTTCAAGGTTGGGGTGTGACTTGCCTTGCTCAACAAAAGACTAAGATGACTCCTCAACAAAAGACTCAGGCTCCTCGATAGCTTCAAACTCTACAAGCATGCAAAAGGAGGAAAGTGCAATTAAAAGGAGCAAAAAAACAGTACAATTCATGAAATGAAATTAGTTCATGTTGTAGAGAAAAATGAGTGGAGCAAAAAGGAATTTGAATGGATGAATTTGGAGCAAGGATGCAAAGGATATGAATTTTTGAAGTTTGAAACAATTCTGGAATTATTTTTGAATTGAAAAACAGAAAAAGTCCATGGTGAACTCACACACATGCACCATGGACTAGGTAATGCGTGGCCACCAGATCGTGATCGGACAATGCAGAGTGAGGCGGGAGGGTTAAATGAAGATCAATGGCCAAGATTAAAACCCAGCGAACCGGTATGCATCCACGCACCAGAGCAAGTCATGTCATGGATTTAATCTAGATTGGACGGGCACAATCTGATCTGGCATGCGGGAGCATTGCCGGCGGCAATCGAGCATGGCGGCAAGGCTACCAGCGACGGCGAGTGGCTATTGGACAATCTGAAGGCACAAACGGAACCAGAATAACACAGGAGTCACACTAGTACCTAAGGCGTGGTCCGGCAATGACGGACGATGGCCGACATTGAGAAAAGGTGGAAGGGAAGCTCTGGGTTGATGACTCTAGCAATATCCTATGGCGGGGATGCCGAACGGGGTCGACACTGAGGATAGGGAGGTGATGGCGGTCACGGTGGTGCTGGTGGCGAGGGTTGGCAGGGTCATCGATGGCGCAGGGAGACTGCCGAAGCAAAATAGAGATATGGCGGTGAATTGGAGCTCACCGGAAGAAAGCTTGGCGATTAGAGGGGCAAAGGGTGGAACATATCTAGGGGATTGAGGGAAGGGTTTTATAGGGGTGGCAGAGCCAAAGATCGCAGGCGAGGATGCTAGGGTTTGTGGCGGCGGCAAGGAATTCAGGGGTTCTAGTGAGAGTCCCAAGCGACGAGACTAACAAAAGGCAGCCACCGGTCAATGAGCGAGCGTGGGAGCGCGAGGCTGACAGGCGAGGGCACGCCGCAAAGATAGTGGGGCGCGCACAGGCGCGGGAGACTATTGTCAACAGATGGGACCCACCTATCAGCGAGAGCAAAAGAATGGGTTGGGCTGCGGAGAGAGAAAATTGGGAGGTGGCCCAATAGGAATTTAAATTCATTTTTTAATTAAAATAATTGCTGAAATTTATTTGTAATTACTATGCTAGTTGGCAAAGTCCTAAAAATTCATAAAATGTTCCTAAAATATTCTTTTGACTTAGAGAATTTTAAAAAAATCCAACGCAAAACTTGCATTATTTCTTAAGATTTTTAATTATTTCCATTCTTTTCACACTTTAAATAATTCTTTCTCAAATTTTTATTTTCTCAAAAATATTATTTAGAAAAAATTCAGGGTGTTACAGATAATGTGGCAACAAAGCAAGAATCGAGAATTCAAATATTTAGAAAAAATTCAAGGTGTTACAGATAATGTGGCAACAAAGCAAGAATCGAGAATTCAAATATCTAGATCTATAAATGTTAGCAATGTCGACAATAAAGAGCAATAGGAAGTCATGCGTCGACTACCTATTTAAGTTATTCGCCACATGCATCACAAGAGAGCAACATATAATGGGCATACACCATTTTAATTGACATTATGTCCTACTACTCATCACCCCAAGTGGAAGATCGTATGGTACATTGACTCGGCAAGATCAATGGGATCAAATGGCGAGCGCACCGAGAGGGACTTCTCGGTAGTCAAAAGTTTAATCGACTTGTAAGGTTTTCTTCACTTTATTACAAGTTCAACCTTAACCTATTCTCGTTAACTCAATCTATTTCTACTTCATTACAAAGCTTTTGACTCCGCTTCCCATGTCCATAAACCAAAAGCAACACAATACCTACAATTGGTTCATAAAACCGCAATGCTTGTAAGTCTCTAAATATTTACCCTTTCAAATTTAATGTGTTGTCCAAACTAATCGTGTATTTCTATAACTGTGCTACAGTTAACCTCATAGAAACCAATGTAGGTTTTATACTACACACCATATGACGTTGGCCATGAAGATAGCAGATCTTAAATCACCCGACGTAAGATATTATCGTGAGCTTCGTTCTTCTGTTTCATTTACTTTTCACTTATATAAACATTGATTGATGTCAAAAACTCAATTTACAGGAATTCAACCTACCTGAAGGCTGTCTTAGCGAGACTGAGTTGTCAGAGATCTGTTTACGACTAGCACTATTCCTTGTGGAACAAATCTGCACAAAGAATGGTGCTTTCCATTATAAGGGCTAGGATTAATGTTTCAATTTATCATGTAATAGTTGCAAACATTTGGTGAAACATATGGAATACAATTTTTTATGGATGTTTTGTTTGTGCAATGCAATCTATGATGGTGGTATTCTGTGATAAATTATGTGTTATATTTTTGTGATGAATTCTGTGCTGTTTGCAATTTAAAAAGTTGGCTTCCAACTCGTAGCTTTGATTCAGGATACAGCCTATTTTTTTATATGACCATAACATTAGTGACAAGTGAAATTGGTGACCCGTCCCTAAAGAACACAATAGTGACGGGTGTAAAGTACTACCTGTCACTTAATATGACCTACTTAGGATGCAGCCTAATAATAATAATTTTTAAAATATGACCATAACATTAGTGACGGGTGACATTGGTGACATGTTCCTAAAGGTCACAATAGTGATGAGTGTAAAGTACTCCCCGTCACTAAAAGAGAGCATGCCGAACGCGGCGTGGACCTAGAGGGACCCTTTAGTGACGGATATTTACCCGTTATTACTAATGATAGGGCTTTACTGACGCGATAAGGGTGACGAGAGACATGTCCGTCACTAATATACGTTATGACCCATCACTAATGTATGTTTCTGTGATAGTGAAGATCACTCGACTGCCGGCATTCGGATGGACGTAATCAAGCATTAGGCCACCCTATTAAAGACCAATGATTATGTGGTAAATAATTATCTAGTCAATACAACTAATATGCTTGAAGTTATTATGCACGATCTGACCATTTTCTATCATAATTGGTTAATTACAAATTATAAATCATGATCTCTCTCATATATAAATGTATTAGGGGAGCCTGTTACATACAAGTTTTCCTAGCTAAAGATAGTTTTCTCATATGCTTAAGGACATTTTCAGCCCTTCAGCTCATACTGCACATAGGAGTAAGGTTATTATCCTTCGGGAGGTACAAACTTGTCTAAAACACCCCTTGTCTCATTGTCTGAGATAGCTATTGACATTCATGCACAAAACTCCCAAATTTTAAACTAACTTTGGTGATGAGAAGACAACAATAGTCATAAAAGTGGAGAATAATGATAACGACATCGATAACAAACTGACATTACTTATTAGATATGCATATTTTGTTTTTGTACTTAATTTTTTTATAATGGCAGGTGAGGGTCATAGCAATGCTCCAAAGAATAGAAAGCAGAGTGCCATGGAGCACGACACTAACCAAATGGACCAATAGAAGAACATCTGTTATTTTAGAAAATATACATATTTACTCCATCATGGAAGACTCTTTTGCAAGATATCTTGGTTAGTCTATCATCTAGGACTCACTTGTATGTATACACAATCAATCCCTCAATCGTCAATAAGAAGTTGGTGATAAGAACATTGCACATGTCATAATTGCAAACATATATATATATATTTACAATTTCCTCGTCTAACTAGATACCAACATATTTTATTCATAATAGTACTTTTCAAAGTAGTACTATGATAAGTACATTACGCCTCACCTATACCAATAGACCTCGCAGATCGTAGTGATAGTAGCAGGAAGCACAACAGTCGTAGTTGTATTGCATAAGTCAACAGATAGATGGTACTACCTAAAGACTGATTTTAGTGAATTTATAAGTGCCAACGATTTAGTTGTTGGCCTAATATGTGTTTTTTATTTCCACACCAACAATGGTGCACCGGATGCTCTTATGTGTGTTATAATTTATCTTATGCATCTCTCTATTATGTATATGGAGTAATTTAGCTTGTGCTTGAGTTTGTAAGAACAATGTCATATTTGATATTTATGAAAATATTTCTGTAAATATGTTGTATTATTTTAAGTTAATATATGTCATATATTTGAACGTAGAATTAATATAGCGTAGATTGTATATAAAAAATAGCACGAAATGTACCAGTGCTAGTTCTTGATCCAAACTGGCCAATAATAGCGGTGTAAATAGTTTCATTAACAGCAGCAGCGCATAATTAATCCAAGGGCACATATACCAACATGCTATTTATAATAATGCATTGGTACTTTTTATAAAAGATATCAATTAATTTAAGTAGGCCTAATAAACATGACTATTTTAATTATTAAACTCTCCTAAATTCATATCGATGTTGCGGCCTACATTAATCATTACCTTTTATTAATAAGAGATAGATATATTTTTTATGTTTTAGGAAATATATAGAACTAATTAGGGGATAAATAAAAAAATGGTTGAAGGATGAAGCTAAGTGTGCCCTGACGTGATATTTAAGATATAGAGCGCTTATATAATACGCTACAGTTCCGTGAGATATTTTTCATGATATGATTACGACGAAATTGCAAATGAGAGGTAGCTAGCTACAACAGGAGCTGAGACACACTAATTTAATATAATTATATTGGTAATAGCCATGACTTAAGTAGAGATATCATTAATTAGTGCGCGGTCTAGGCTGATCCGTGCTCCGGCACAGTCAATAAATAGCTCCGGCTCCGAGACGCCAACGAACCTGCACTGCCCAGTTGATCGAAAACCAAAACCATGGTTCGAAACGCCAGTCTCAACAGCCTTGTGGCGGTCATACTCGGGACTGCCATGGCAGCATCCACCATTATCACCATTTTCTCCACAACCGCTACCGCCAGACGGCTTGCTCCTGCATTTCCACCGCCAAGCAAATCAAAATCAAACATTGGAAAAAGAGCAGGGGAGTTCGTGGGGCTTCCACTAATCTGCTTCGTCGACCCATGGTGGCCGCCATGCGACTGGTGGAGACATCCTGAGGCAAACCTCACCCATGAGGTCGCATTTGAGAACCGTATGCAAGAGGAGATGACGTTTCAATGCGATGGCGACTCCCTCCACTTCACCGTCCACCCCGGGAAGACAGTCGGCAGGTTCTACGACGTCCAGCTGCCAAAGATTTCCTGTGCGTGGGGTTATGCCGGTAACTTTATGAGTGGCGTGACGGTCTGGGACGAGATGTGGCCGGAGGCTAAGTTGTGCCGCGACGATCTAGCCTCCGCCAACGGTGAGTGCATCAGACTCGTGTTTGACAACAAGGAGGTTTTTCTGTTGACGCGCGCTGGCGCGAACAAGCGCGTCCTAGGAGGCCTCCCGGTGAAGGTGTGCGGCGGAACAGCATGGTACCAACGGATGCTTCCATGGACTCAACGCTGCATCTACCCTGAGAATTCCCTCCCTTACGTCGGCAAGGTCCGTGACTCGTGGGTCTCTGCTGTTCTCAACAAGGATAACTGAGAACACCGACCAGCTCTGCAATATATAATATATATCTATATATCCATCCATAGTACTATCGCACGTGTGCTTACAATGATGATGACTGTTGCACTACAACTCTACATATGCATCTCAACCTCTCATCATTCTGTAATAAATAAAGGACTTAAGAATGGACCACTGATGACAGTATCTAATTACCCAACTGCTGCCAACTTTTCTCTCCCTGTGTTGTTGACATTGGATTTTCCATGAAAATTTTTATACTAAGAAATCTGTTTATCTACGATGACAATTCCTTTGAGATCGACACGATGCTTAATTGGTTTTCTCCCATGGTCTAACCAAAACAATTTTAGTAGATAAGCTGGCATCGATTAGTTTAAATCGTTCTGTTCCCATTTGTAGGGGTGGATGAGATAGCGATCGATTCTACTAATAAGCCTGGTCACATTATATGTCCACTTTTACTAGTTATCTTAACAAGCCCCAGTTTTTGGCTCGACTAGTTAATACTGATGACTAGTTAATAGTGGCAAGCAAAAATGTTTTCTCCGCCTTGTGAGTTCGTTGCCTCATTAAGGACAACATGATTTAGTATATTTATATAATTTTTAAAATCTAATATTTGTCAATTTATCATACCTTAATAAAATATTAAGTTAAAATAGTAAACTATTTAAGGTGTGTTTGGTTGAGCTGTGGCTGTGAAAAAAAAGTTGCGTGTTGTGGCTGTGGGATGTCAGCTGTGAGAAAACTGAAAGTCGTTTGGCTGAAACGACTGTAAAGAAGCTGCTTTAAGTTGTGAGCTGTGTAAAAATTTAATTTATGAAATTTTGTATGGTTGTATGAAATTTGAAATGTCAATTTATGAAAATTTGTATGATTATATGAAATTAGAAATGCCAATTTATGAAATTTTGTATGGTTGTATGAAATTTGAAATGTCAATTTATGAAATTTGTATGGTTGTATGAAATTTGAAATGTCAATTTATGAAATTTTGTATGGTTGTATGAAATTTGAATTGTCAATTTATGAAATTTTGTATGATTGTATGAAATTTGAAATGTTAATTTATGTAATTTTATATGGATGTATGAAATTTGAAATGTCAATTTATGAAATTTTATATGGTTGCGAAGTCAAAAGCTGTTTTTATTAAAAGCTGCTGGCTTGAAATATATATACCCTTTGGTTTGACTTTTGATTTTCAGGAAGCAAAAGCTGCTTCCAAAAGCTAAACTAAAGGGACCCTTAGGTACAAATATATATTATGTATAATTAATTAGCACTAAGAAAAAATATGTATGATGTCCACATGTATGATTTCAGCAAAGCATCAAGATTTTTTCCACCCCTACACATTTCCAACTTAGTGGAGACCGGAACAAAAACATACAGTTCATCTGCTTTGAGAAGTACGTTCTGAATTCCGATAGATATACGAGACTAAAGCCCGACAATCCTAGGCATTCCCTACAGGAATACAGCAAGTTTTTGTCGGCCAAAGTCGACGGATGTTAGGTCAATACCGACGAAAGATGCTAACTTCTATCGGTAAAATACTACCTTCCGTCGGCATATGACCGACAGAGGCGTTTTGACTGAAAATGACTAATTTTGGTCGGTTACCGACGGAAGTTAGTTAATTTTTGTTGGCTAAATATGGCCGAAGAAAGATCGTGGCTGTGGCTGGCTAACACTAATTTCCATCGGCTATTATTAACCAACGGAAGTTAAGTTTTTTTCTTTTTTTCTTTAACATCAAAAGAGAACACGTACGCAAATAAATTGATGACCAAAGGGGGAGATAAGAACATTGCAGAACTGCAGACCACTGGAGTTAACTTTGCAACCAATGTACCAAAAGGAATCACATCAATAGTAATTACATGGTCGGTGGGTAATGGGAATCGCATTTATTCGTGAGAAATATAATGGCAAATTGGTTTTACAGGTACAAGATAATAAACCTAGAAAAAAATGATAGATGGAACATCAACTGATGGGAAGATACCAAAAGGACTAACCAGCTGCATATCAGCATCACTTCTTAAGTAAAAGATTTCTGAAGTCCTCATTTGATTTTAGCTCTTCTGCAGCAACATCTGATTTATCATCCTTTTTGGTCCATCCAAGAGGTTTAATCACAGACTGTGCTGCAGCAATGGTGTTCTTCCCTACGATTCTCTGGGTTCATCTTTTTGAAATTTCATTGTCTGATCTACTGGCAACTACCGCCTTTCACCGTGATCACCACTAGCATGCAACTTATCTGGATAAAGGAATATAGTATAAAATTCAGATTGGTCATTGATCAGAATTCTGAATCTACAAATATGAAGAATATAACATCAACGATAGATATACCAGACTAAAGCCTGACAATCCTAGGCATTCACTACAGAAATACAGCAAATTTTCGTAATATATTGGCATCCAGTTATATGTGCTCTTTTAATCTCCTTCAGTCATCGGACGAACATACTCTTTCAACCGTCAAGCCAACAAGACATGGCCAAAACATAACATAACAAAGTGATGGCGGGGAAACAGATCGCCCTACCATGCATGCAGCACACGCTAACACGCGACAAGAAATCGGCCACACACACGTACAGTATGTAACAGCAACTTATGCACGGAGACGTACAGTGAGACAGCAGGACGCAGTGCGTGGCAAATGCAACCTCGTCTAAGCTCCCGAATCCGGTTCACAGCCCCGGGACGTCGAACCCGGCCCCGGCGTCGACCGACCGCCTGTCGACGAGCAGGGCCCTCCCGATCCTGGACGGGCTGGACAGCAACGCCGGCGAGAAGCTCGGCGTGGCATACGCCGTCGCGTACGTCGTGCCCGAGGAGGGCAACAGTGGGTACGCGGGGGGCGGCGGCGGCGGCGAGACGGACATGGCCTGCTTGTTGCAAGAAACCTTGCCGCCTGCGACACCGGTAGGGAGATGGTCCGCGTGCCTGCTCATCTCGTCGACGTAGAGCAGGTCATCGATGCGCGCGATGATGTTGGAGGCCAGGCTCTCCAGAACCCTCGAATAGCTCTCCAGAATCGATTTCCCCACGTCCTGAAGAATCAAAACTTCGCATCAGAGCGTCACGATGGCTAACGAACAATTGAGATCTGTAAACTGCAATGCATTCACTAACCTTGTTGTACTGAATCTTGCTCATGTCCAAGCTCGTCTGCGTCAGCCCAGGGAACCTCTGCTTGAGGCATATGAGGAGGCCCTCGGCGCGCCCGGCTAAGAGGTCTCTTTTCTCCGTGTCCATGATCATGTCCTTGACCATGCCCCAGGACGACTTGTTGCTGGAACGGTTCGCGGCACACGCGCCCTTCCGGCGCCACACGTAGATGGAGGCCTCGACGCGGTTGGCGATCTCCAGCGCCTGGTACTCCGACGACATGTCGAGGCAATCGAGGAGGCAATCTGGAGAGAACTGGTCCGACGTGATGTACTTGTATATGACGTCGCCCAGCGTCGCGCGCCCGTTCTGACGAAAACAACAAGCATGCATGTCAGAACTCAGAATCAAGAAATGGCAACGGCGCAATGGCGTGTGTACGATGAGATGAAGGTCTTCTTCCACCTTGGGCAGTGAGTCGAGGAACGAGTCAGGGACGTCCATCTCGGCGAGGGCGTTGCTGTTGATGGCCATGGCAGCCTTGAGGATCTGGTTCGCGCAGTCGCGCTTGTGCTCCAGCTTCCTCCGCGTCTTCTCACCGACGCCGCCGGGAGGCACGCGGGGCACCGGCAGCCACCACTTCTCGTCACGGCGGTGGAACGTTCGCATGAAGGTGGCGCCGCCGCCGCCGCCACCGTCGCAGTCCGGCGCGCAAATGCCCTGGTCGACGTACCAGAACTCTCGGTCCCTGAAGCTCTCCAGAATTTCCTGGCAACAGAGGTTCATCACGATCAAGAACTAATCAACGAGTTCAGATGAAGAACTAATCGAACAAGTTTATTAAACTTACGAGAAGCATGTGATCTAGCTTTCGTAGCGCTGGCAGGTTGATGTATAGATCAGTCCGTGGCCTGCTTGCCATGATCTTTAGTAACCCATCAGTAAACAATCATCAGTTTACATATCATTAGCAAATTTTAAGAGTATTCTAATTAATATTAGCCTTTAATTAAATATCATGTAATTTTACGTGCATGTACGTAAAAGTGAAAGGAAATATGATAAGTAATAAATTATTCTATTAAATTTAAGCCGTAAGATAAAAATGACGAACAATCCACAATCACAATGATCATTTACCTTACAATTCTCCTTTAAGATATATCGAATTGATTATAATCATTTATTTTTATAGATCTAAAAAGTTAATATATTCTTACTTACGATCTAATAAATCACGCTGATTTTATCACAATTAAAAAAGTCAATATCTTATATTGTAAGATGTAATAGGAGGTAATAGTCATCTTGTTTTTTTAACCGATGATTGAGATTAATTTTATATATTACCTCGATAAGACATGTATGTCCACATTTGTTCGAAACACAAGTTAGAGGTTGTTTGGATCCATGGGCTAAATTTTAGCCCGAGTCACATCGGATGTTTCGACATTAATTTGAAGAACTAAACGTAAACTAATTATAAAAATAATTGCAGAATCGGAGACTAAATCGCGAGACAAATTTTTTAAGCCTAATTAATCTATAATTAACAAATGTTTACTGTAGCATCACATTGTCAAATTATGGTATAATTAGATGCATTAGATTTGTCTCATGAATAATCCTCCGATTATAAATGGGTTTTATAAATAGTCTACATTTAATACTCCAAAATAGTATTTAAACATTGGATGTGACAGGGGCTAAAAAATTTTAGCCCAATCCAAATATCCCTTTATACTTCTAAGAATTCCATCTTAGAAGTCAGAGGTAAAAAGATATATTACAAGTTCAAAATGAAATTGGGCTGTCGACAATATGGACGTAAGTTTGATAGATGTGATCGACTACACAAGTCCTAAATAAGCATATGCAACATAAGCGGAAAATTAATGGAGCATGCAACCAAAAGGACAGCACATTGATGTGTCTTTACTCTTTGGACCTCAAAACAAAGCTCCAACTTGCTCATCTAATTCCTTCCAGCAGTCACAAATGCTCCAACTTTCTTTTGTATTAAATAGCATATTACATAGAATAAAAGATGATTTATTTATATATTAACTTATAAATAAATTAGGTGGTCTATGATAACTAGTTTTTACGCAACATGCAAAGCAACGTAAATAAGTGCTATTAAATTATCTTATTAAATTAATCTTAACTAATATAAAGCACATTGATCGGCGTATTCCATCTCCGTCCGCAACTACGTGCGTGCCTTTCTCACATCCCAAAAAAAATCGGCCAAAACTTGTGCCCTATAAAAACCGCCAGAACTAGCCGGTTCGCGCAACATCCCGTTCGCCCGTGCGCGCAACCCGCTCGGAGCGGCCCGCGCTGCAAGCGCAACTACCCGCTCGCCCACGCGTCGTCTCCCTCGTCCACGCGCGAACTGCCTCCTCTATGGTTTGTTTTGGATTAGAATATATCACATTACTTTTTATCTAAACGCGTTTAAATAAATATAATGTTTTGAATATATATATTTGCCATCAAGAATAAAGCTCCGTTGCAAAGCACAGGCACTAGTATATATATATATATACACATACACGGTAGCGATATTCTACACTACGTGTGTAGAATAGCTATTCTACACCGACTACTTTCAATAGTAAATTTTCTTAGTAAAATAGCAATTGAGTACTATTTTTTTCTCAATAGTAGCTCAGTAGTAGATTTCTCGGTAAAATAGTTATGCTACACCTGTGGTATAGGATAGCATTTGTGTATATATATATATATATTAAGATAGTTGAGCTCAGAATTTGTTTCTAGCTACACAAAGGATATACAACTAAGTATTTACCTTTGGAACTGTCATTTTTAATTATGCACGAGAATTAAGAAATCGACTTAAATGACTTTATTATCTCATACTTATTTTGTTTTATAAAATATGATTTTTTTTATTTGTGAGAGAGATAATATTATTTGATAAATGATAATTTCTAAAAAGACTTATGTTTATATTTTAGAGATTGTTAAGAACGCTAAAATAACATATAAGAAATCGAATAAAGTACTACCGCCTAAGCGCGCATTTAACGACTATTTTCAGTGGTCCAAACTCATGTAAATTTCAAATCAGGTTTTGCACACAGTCTACGCACAAAACACCTGAATCTGCACACGAGCACGAACAGTAGTTCAAATATTTTTTGTTGGATAATGGAAATCGATCCAACTAACCTCTACAATAATAACAGATCTGTACCAAATGTATTCCGGCCATATGAACAGTCGGACAGATGGCGCTAGTAACACATTTACTAGATTCTGTAATTTGTATTACTTTAAAGAAAACTTAATTACTGAAGAGTAAATTTGAATTATCACTGGCTGGTTGGTTTTTGAGTTACCTCAAGCTTAGCTCCGTCGGGAATGTCTGCCACGTGGGCACCAGCTCGACGATGTGGTCGCTGACGCACAGCAGCCAGTCCATCTCTCGCCGCCACATCGCCTTCTTCTCCGGCAGCAGCGGCTCCAGCCTCCACAGCTGCCCAAATACCGTCGCTGCAACAACGCAACAGCACAGCCTCCACGGCTTAATTTCCCCACACTATGTAATGCGCGCGGCCTTGGAGGAAGAGCGGTTCGCGCGCCAACGTACCGCAGAGGTTGGTGATGGCGTTGGAGATGGCAAGCGCAGTGCAGACGCCCTTGCCGCTCCCGGACATGTCCTCGCCGAGCAGCAGCTTGGCGAACCTCTCCTTCATCATCTCCATCTCTGCAGTGAGATACAACCACACGCGGCGGGAGGGATGAAATGAGTCACGAGTCCCGGTTAACCGGCGCGTTCGAGGAGAGGAGATTAGGATTTCGCGGCGATGTGTACCTGATGGTTTGTGGTGGTTATCCGCGGTGCCCATGTCGACGCACGGCGACGGCTTCTCCATGGCCTGCTCGGCCGCGACGACGACGATGTCGGTCGACGACACGCAGGTCTTGATGGCGACCTGATGCCACTCGTCGGGCGGGCCGTAGTACTCGCTCGACGCGCCCCCGGAGCTGATGCTGGAGCTGGTGCTACCACGGCGGCACTCCTCGTTGGCCGAGTCCGCCGTCAGCGGCTCGCTAAACGCCCTGTCCTCGGCCGCCTCCCCAGCCACACCCCGTCCTCCTCTCGCCATCCCTCCTCCTCCCCAGTCACCCCGCCGGCTGCTAGCTACTCGACGAAGTGGCCGTCTGCTGCTGCAGATGCCAGCGCTAAGAGAGAGGGACGCCTCGGGCATAACACGGCATAGCTTCTGAGCTTCTCGTTCCCGTGCCAATCACCCACTCGCGTTTGTCCCGTTGCTGTCCTGCCCGTGGAGCGTGGACTTGTGTTGTATATGTGCATGGCACGGCGAGCAGAGGAGTAAAGGCTTTAAAAGAAGTGAAACTTGAAAGGCTAGGCCGAGTTGAGTCATTGAGTGACCGTTGGGGTTTTGACTGTTGCCTTTCGCTTTAGCCGCCGCAACGGTCAGTGCCATTTCGGAAGTGTGTGGGGGCAAGGACGGCGTGGCAGCTACTCTCGGTCAGCTGCTGTATTCGACTCTCTCCTCTCTCGCCTCGTGGTCATCTTGTTGCCGCTGTTGAATGTGTGTCGAGCGCCTGGGCTGGGCATGTGCGGGTGTAACGAGGTCGATGGGTAAAACCAAAAGGTTGCAGGATCTTCACGGTTGATTCCTCGTAGCCTTAATTTACTGGCGTTGAACTTGATCAACCGGTCAATTCGGCAAGTCGTACTAGTTTACTTTACTCGGGGCAGTGCTATGTGCTTGAGTGCTTGACATTGTCACTCTAGCAGTCTAACGTAAATCTGTACACTGGCACGCTGCTCGTCGTGTGCAGTTTCGAAACCGGAGTTTGAAATCAGGGAGAGGATACAAAAAATCGAAGCGGATAGGACGCTGGACGCATCAGCTGGCAGAAAACGCCGAGCAGAACAAAAACAAAAACAAAACAAAAAAGCGCCGGCGGTTTTGACTCGGAAGCCGCGCGGCACCTCCTTTTGCGGCGCGTGAAAATGTCGCCGGCGTCGCCACCTTCCCGCCTCCATCCTACACGACGTCGTCCCCCCCGCACAGATCAAGTTCGCCTCGTCGTCGCCGAGCGCTCGTATGCATGCACGCGGCCGTATTGAAAGGGGAGCACGGCTTGTCTGGCCGGCTGGCTCTCATCACTCCTCAGGACCAGACCAGGCGACCGGCCACTCCACTCGTACCCACTGCCGTAAAAATCACCGGATTCTTGCGAGATGGCCTTTGAGTTCTTTCCAAGCGAGTGGAATGGCACGGCGAGATGGAGATACTTCATACTCCTGGTCGTAAAGAGATACTGTACACGCATAAACCTCTGACGATAACGGTTGCAGGCTAATCTACTAATCTATGTCACTCGCTTGCAGGGGAAGCAAAGAAGGATCGGATCGCCGTCGAGGGTTAATTAGCAAGATTGGAAGGCTTCTTTTTTTTTGTTAGAAAGCAACTCATCGATCTACCTAGCATACCGAGCAACGAGCCGCAACGACGGGGTACAGGGGCCACCGGCTAGTGATGCACCTCCAGCTTTTACCTGGCCAGTAGGTTAGTTAATGCGCCGAAGCTTCTCAAACTGCTGCAGTGCAAAAACGATCTGTATCTGCTTGCTCTGGTTACGAAGTTCCTGTATTGTTAATCTGTGAAAAGCCTTGGTATCAAGCCTGTGTGCGGTCTTTTTGTGTATTTGTTGCTATACTATACTGTGATGTTTTTGTTGTTTGTCTCAGCCGGTAATGTCAGCTGTTTTGTGATCAAAACTTAAAACCGCTCCAGTTAGATGTGGATAGAGCATTAGGGCTTGTTTGAATAGCTTTCGGTAGTTACAACTACTTCTAAAATCTAAATCTAAAATAAACGGTTCAGATTGTGAGAATCAGTAGCTACAGAATCTGTAAATGAATTAGAATCCATAAGCTGGAGAACACCAATTTCTCTAGATTCTCGTTAGCTAGATACTCACTATCCAGCTACTCAGACTAGCTATCTACTGAGAATCTCTAGTTACCAGAAGCTCCCCTAAATAGACCGCTAATACCGAAATACGGTCTTTTCCTCTCAGTAGATAGTCTAAGTAGCTGGATAGTTTACGTATCTAGCTGACGAGAATCTAGAGAATCTCTAGCTACCAAAAACTCCCCCAAATAAATAAACCCCTAGTACTAAAATACGGTCTATTCCTCCTTTTTAGGTTTCTTTTGGCTCAGCGCTAGGCGTTATTGGGATTGGGTTTGTTGTTTTCCCCCTCATCGGGTCATCGGGTAGACTTTACATCTTTGTAAAACCGGTATCCCTAGTGACTTCACCTTTCTGTTTTCAATAAAAGTAGGGTGAAAATATCTTTTCCTCCAAAAATAATATGTATCTCCGTTAAGCTTCTATGAAACATTACATGTGCGTTGTTACATTAATTTTTTTTTAAGAAAACCATACATGTTTGATTTTGTTTGAAAGCCATGTGACGAAGATGTGATATAAGGACTTAAGGTCAGGAGATCACTCATCATAGTACTACTCTTGTCTGAGCACACTCAACTTCGAAGTTATGATAGGATCCGGTGATAAGTTGTTCACATCTCTTTTATAAACTACCTTAAATATATCGGATACACATGTGGTTAAATTATTTATTTCTACTCTCACACACTCTCTCTCTCATTTGTTTTATAACTAGTTTTATACTTGTTGGCGTAAAGATTACGCTAACAGGTTTCTGTAGAAAAGAAACTAACAAACGAAGTGTTTGCGAAGAGAACTGTTCTAAGCCTCCGAAAGGATAACAACTTAGAATAGTTCGAATGTGTGTATTGAATAACTTGTATTCGGCCCTTATTACAGGGTGAAATGGGGGTATTTATAGGCCCAGATATTAAGGAAAAGACCTATTTACCCCTCTATTACAACCGACATAGTGGAAACTATTCGGTACCCTTGATAGGGCTAAAATGGTAAAAGATTAATCTAATGATATAAAAGATAAATCTTCCATCTTAGCTGGCAATAAAGATCTTACAGAACCTTAGTTCGAAGATGTACTTCGAACTAATGTCTATCTTCGTACTTCGAGCTTGACTCAGGGTATCTTCGAAGATGGACGTCTGGAAACCTTCGAATCCACTATCTGATGTCATGCTGTTGCGGCAATAACCCCGAAGAGGAGATATTTTCCCCCAACAGTAGCCCCTCGAATACGCTTCTCCGTTTAACCTGTAATGTTAGGAGAGCAGTATACGGAAGGGAAAAATAACCAGACATACGGGTTATTAGATTTCAATTCATCTCCGAAATGTACGAAGATGTAAGCTCCGAATCAATCTTAAGATAACTACTTTTCGAACTATCTTAGAACAGACTCGGAAGTTCAAAAGTCTTTTAGACTTAAAGGAAATAGCCGTTAGTTTTCTGTTCCCAACAGAAACTGTAGAAAGCGTTAATTTCGGAGAAAAGTAACGGCAGGAATGCGAAACGGCATGGGCTAACGGTAAGAATGTAAAGTTTAGGCTATAAATAGATGGCCTAGAACTTACCCGATTACCTTTTCACTGCTTTCTCGCAATCAAAAACCTTTTGAGCCCCTTGAGTTCTTTGAGCCCTAGCCCCTATTTTCCCCCAAAGCAATCCGGCGACTGCAATGGTGAAGACCAAGGGTTCTGGAGCCCCGTCGGCCTTGGATCGGCAGCAAGCGGCTGCGGCAGCAGCGGCTGCGACGTTGGCGACAGTGCCTCCGGCATCTGCAGCAACATCCATGGCGGCAGGAGGGAGAAATCCCCAAACATCGACGATCAAAGTCTCTGTCCGCCTTCGACAAAGTATCTGGACCAGTCCTTCCAACTGGGATCTTCTACCTGCAAAAGGGAATCGCTAGCGATTGCAGTAGAAGGAAAAATCAGTACCGGAGTGATGATTCGCAAGCCCGGAAAAGAGCTTATTCCGTCACCAAGGCCCGGAGAAGTGGTTGTATTCGAAGCCTTCTTCGAAGCCGGCTTGGGCCTCCCAGCAGTTGATTTCTTAGCGGAGGTACTAGACTTGTTTCATGTTACCCTCCCTCAATTATCTCCGAATGCAGTAGCTAGACTAGCTATCTTCGAATGGGCATTGAGAGCCGAAGGCTGTGAAGGAAGGGCAGAGATCTTCGCTGCATTACACAGGGCTTCATGCCAACCTAAAACCTTCGTAGGCCCCGGAGGTGAAAAAGTAGTGGTAGCCTTCGGAAGCATTAATTTTAGGCTCCGGGACGAATATGCTCTTCAGTTCCCTGCTAAGGCCATCAATGCAAGATGGTACACAGACTGGGTTATGAGGTGGTTCTATGCCGAAGTTGGGGCGAGCAACCCTCTGGCCGGACCTTTGAAAGAGATCCAATTCCGGAAGGAAGCCTTAGTGCATCCCGGCCAAGGTCAGCTCGAAGCTCGTCTCAACCTGCTTCAAAGGATTAGCCGAAGGTTAAGCATGCGGGACTTAGCCGAAGAATACCTCGGGTTGCAAATTTCTCCACTGATGGCCAACTGGCCTATCGTCTTCGAAGAGGATTCGGAAGGCGGTCTCCGAAAAATTACCGTGACTTCGAGTCTTGCAGGTAACTTCGAAAACAACATGTATTATGCATATTCACTTCGAAGAAAGACTAACTCGATTTATTTATTTTTTAGCTTCTTCAGCCCCTGTTACTTCGGAGCAAATTATAAGGACTTCGGAGAAGATTTTGGCCGTCCCAACTCCGACTGAAAAAGAATGGAGAGTTAAATTGGTCGGGAGTTGGGAGAGGTTTAACAGAGTATGGGGAATGTTGGAACTCACTCCTCCCCCTCTGATGGATTGGGTGCCTTCGGAGAAAGGACCCAAGAAAAGGAAAGCCGAAGCTGGGACTTCGAGCTCCGCAAAGACTCCGGTGAAGAAGGTGGCTCGGAAGCCAAAAAATCTTGCACCTTCGAGCTCAAGAGCTTCAGTTTCCGACTCCCAGGAGGATGAAGGGAGATTGCTTGTACGTCTAATGGAAGAAAATGAAACTCAAAGGACTGCACAAGCCGAAGTACCTGCGAACGTGCCGGAGTCCGGAGATAATGTTGATCAACCGAGGACTTTGGTAGTTCAGGAAGATGTAACTCAGGATGAAGTTCCTGTGAATGAGAGTGGGGTTGAAGTCACTATAGCTTCGATTCCCGAAGAAGCAACGAGGGCTGCCCAGGACAATGCTCATGCAGTCCAAGACTTAGCGGCTGATTCGGATGAAGAATTAGCCTTCGATCCACCGAATAGTCCAACGATGACTCCTCTGCAAAATGTCGAAGGTAGACTTCAAATAAATTTTTCATGTTCATTTTGAGTATTTATACAATGTATAATACTCTTCATTATTGTTTATAGAGTCCACTCCTACGGAAGAAGTCCGTCAAGAGGAAATAATTCCTGGACCTTCGACAACTTCGGAGCCAGCCCAGAGAGTTACTCAAATGGGACCTGGAAGAGGCAAAAGACATATAGAGCCCCTCCCTGCTGTAAGCTCCGGATCAACTCCGTCTGATTCAACAGACGAGAGCCAATCTTCCGGGGAGGGCCAGTCTCCAGTGGCTCCGAAGACCACAGGCCAAAGCTCCGGTCCTTCGCTGAACGAAGATGACCAACAAGCAATAAGCATGCTCCCCTTGCTGGCTCCTTTCTTAGGGCAAACAACTGGTCTTCGGACTTTGCTCTAACCTTTGGATCGAGCTAGCCGTGACATAGGGGAGACCAATTTAGTGGCCATCCTGAGCAAGGCTGACAGGACGAAGCTTAATGCCGCTATTGAACGTGCAGCCTACCAGGTACGAAGCAACTGCGAAATATCATAGAATTCATCTTCGAATAAATATTTACATTAGTTTTTTATTTTTGCAGCAAACTGTCTTGGCCCGAGCTGCAAATATATGCAATGACGAAGAGATCGCTCGTCTTCGGGAGGAAATACTGTCCTTCAAAGGAATTTTAACATCTCCGAAGGTCGAGTGGCTCAAATGGATAATATAATATCAACAGAGCGAAGGGCCAAGCAAAGTTTGGAGGCTGCGAAGAAAGAGCTCGAAGCAGAAAGGATTGTGCTTCGAGCAGAAGTTGAAAAGCTGCGGGCGGAGCACGCTACTGCGGGGTCCGAGCTCATCCGACTCCAAGAGGAAGCTAGCCAACTGTTAAACCAGAAGAACATTTTGACCACTGAGAATGCTAGGCTTTCTGGGGTTTTGGGTGAAGTCACTTCGACGAAGGATGCGCTGAACGAAGACAAGTTGAAGTCTGAGAAGGTGGCTGCGGAAGTTATGAGTCAGTTGTTAGATGTCTTGGAGTACTTCGGTACTACTGGGATACTTCCTTCTGATGATAACATCACTCTTCTGCGCCGGTTAAAGAGGATCCAAGGAGTGGCGAAGCAGATGAAGACAACGGGCATTAGATATGGAGAACTCTCTGGACAAGTGTCTGCTGTTGGCCTACTTCGCTACTACGAAGATCTGGGCCGATCAATAACTCCGGACGCAGGAGGGGGCCCAATCACCTTCAATGACGAGCGACTTCTCAAGCCTTCCGAAGGTGTGGCTGCTGCTTGGCGAGCCTTCCAAACCTCATAGAGAGCCGAAGGTCGTTCCGCGATCAAGGCTTGGATTGACGAAGGCCAACGCCAGAAGCAAGTTCGGACCCAGGCTTCGAGCAGTCAGCCTCCTTCGAACCCGCAGGTTTAGGAATACTTTAGGATTTTTAACCATGTAAAGCTTTATGCTTGTAAACATTTATCAATGAAAATATTGTTTGTCATATTTTTAGGCTTTGCCTCTTATGGAGGATATCGAAGTGTTAGAGCTTAACGACGAAGTTCGCTCATTATGGACTACCTTCGATCTTCTTAAAGCTTATAAACGTCCTCGATTTCTAATTCCTCGAGATGACTCCAGCGTAATTGCGCCCGAAGTAATCAAAGATGTATTGTCTTATATTAAAGAGGAAGAAAAAGAGGTTAACGTAAACACTTCGTCTTCTGAAGACACTATTTGGTCTAAAGACGAAGATGAAGCTCGAAATAAAAAGCCTGAAGAACTTGGAAGCTGGGAAAGGAGCCCCGAACGGCTTCGAACTTGGGCCGAGCTTCAACAAGAACAGAAGGATTTTAGAGCTTCGAAGGGGAGCAAGAGAGTTAAACGTAAAGTTATTAGAACTCCCGGTGCTAGAACTAGTCGTTCCACCCCTAGCTCTAGGGACCGAAGAGGTCTCTGATTCCTTCTTGGTATAGATACCAATTTTTCATAATGTAATCTGTAAACACATTTATTTGAATAATGAATACCGATTTAAAATTGTCTCCATATTTACTAGCCCCTCTTTGGGTATAAGCAACTTCGAAATATATTCAAAGATGGTTATGCGCAAAGAAAAAACTTCGGAGTACAATTTTTGGGGGTTCGGAGCCCCTCTGTAATTTAAAGATCTTTTAAAATCTTATGAAATGTCTTCGACTATTTGCAGTCGGAAGAATGGCAACTTAGTACCTTTGTTTTATGAAAGAAATCACTTGAGATAACTTTCAAGATACTTTAGTATCTTGGATAATGTGTCCCTTTGGACTGTGTTAATAGACATTCGAAGCTCATGGCTCAAATTCTGTTTTGCTTTAGCCACCTTCGGCTCTTTTTTGCGATCTCTGTCGAACCAATGGTTCGGAGTTTGCAATGGTCTCTTTGGACTCTTTTTACGGATGTCTACCAGCCAATGGCTTGGACTCCGTATATTTTGGCCACCTTCGGCTCTTTTTGCGGAAGTCTACCAGCCAATGGCTTGGACTTCGCAGGTTTTGGCCACCTTCGGCTCTTTTTACGGAAGTCTACCAGCCAATGGCTTGGACTCCATATGTTTTGGCCACCTTCGGCTCTTTTTGCGGAAGTCTACCAGCCAATGGCTTGGACTTCGCAGGTTTTGGCCACCTTCGGCTCTTTTTACGGAAGTCTACCAGCCAATGGCTTGGACTCCGTATGATGTGGTTTTGGGCTCTTTTACGGATGCCTACAAGCCGGTGGCTTGGACTCCAGATTATGTCAGCCCCCACGTCGGAAGCTTCGAACTTGCAGGTTCGAAGTCCGAAAATACAACCCAGCTTCATGACACTTCCCTCTCGGTCGACCCCGCGGTTCCAGTGCGTCCACTCGAAAGCTGGAAGTCCGTGAGGGGAAGGCACTATCAGGATCATATGCTTATTAATTTAGAAGATGATTACAAGCGAATTACAAGGAGCCCTTATGCGAAGTATCGCTTTAGGTGCTCCGCATGCCAAGTATGTGCTAACTCTTCACCTTCTAAATTAGCTAACTTAAAAGAGCCAGGGCGCCCTGAACGGACAATTAGGTATGGACCTTCCCATTTATTCCCTAACTTCCCTGGTGCTATAATGCTTCGTAGAACAAGATGACCCGGTCTTAGTTCATTGAGCTTAACCTTCGGGTCAAACCAAGCCTTCGTCTGCTGATGATACTTTGATAAATTTGCTACAGCTCGAAGTCTTGTTTCTTCTGATAAATCTAGCGAAGCTTGTCGTTCTTCTTCAATGTCCGGTTCGGTGCTGCGAAATGATCCTCCTTTGAGCTCCATTGGAGTCATAGCTTCATCTCCGAATAGTAGTCTGAACGGAGTAAAACCCGTGGACCTTGTTTGCGTAGTTCGAAGATACATTTTTCGGGGTTAAGACGGATCCCACATGCCCGAAGGCTATTGAATGTTTCTGCTAAGTCTAGGCTATGTTGGTGCTTTAAAGCACTCTTTATTACAATATCATCCATATAGGCCTCCACATTGCGACCTAATTGATGACCTAGAGCCTTAGCAACTAACCTCGAAAAAGTAGCCCCGGCATTTCTTAAGCCGAAGGGCATTCTTACATAACAGAAGACTCCCGAAGGAGTTACGAAGCTTGTCTTGATTTCATCTTCACGCTTCAACCATATTTGATGATAACCAGAATACGCGTCAAGGAAGCTTAATAACTCCGAACCTGCGGTGGAGTCAACCAATTGATCAATTCGGGGCATGGGGTAGGGGTCACGTGGGCATGCTTTATTCAAGGATGTGAAATCAATGCACATGCGCCACTTCCCGGAAGACTTCTTTCTGACGAAGACTGGGTTGGCTAACCATTCTGTGTGAGCCACTTCTCTGATAATCCCAGCCTTCAACAATTTCTCAACTTCATCCTTCGCTAGAGCAGCTCTTTCTGCGGACATTTTTCGGAGTCCTTGCCGAACAGGCCGGGCCTTCGGGTTTACAAGTAAACTATGTTCAATGATATCCCGATCGACTCCGGTGATATCTTCGTCAGACCAAGCGAAGACATCTAAATTTTCTTCCACCACCTTTTCCAAGGAGGTTGCAACTTCTGGAGGCAAATCTTTACCAAATTGAAATGTATACTCTTTACCATTTTTAACAATGACCTTCGTTGCAATTTCTCCCTCAGGACTTGGTCTCGGAAATGACTTCTTCGAAGCTTCGGAGGAGGCTGAGAGAATTTCTTCATTATCTTGTACATTGTTTACTTGTCTTGGATCAAGAGGGGGACCATGACCATATTCCGCTCTCCGAGCAATAGCTTGATCTCCGAAGACAGTAAGGACTCCTGCTTGTGTGGGCATCTTCATGCACAAATAATTGTGATGCGCCACGGCTCCGAACTGGTTTAGCATGCCTCTTCCGAAGATGACATTGTAAGCATACGGGGCATCTACAACATCGAAGATTACTTCCTCAGTCCGGGCTAATAAACCTTCTCCGAAGGTAACTTCCAGGCCTATTTCGCCAAGTGCATCAAGCGGAGGTCCTGCGAAGCCTTGCAGAGGATGAGCCGCTGGAAGGAGATGCTTCCTGGAAATGCACAATTGATCGAAGGCTTGAACAAAAATGATATCTGCCGAACTACCTCCGTCAATCAACACCCTTCGAACTTCAGTGCCCGCAATATCAGCAGTGATAACAAGTGGATCTGCATGAGGGAACTTAATACCAGTTGCATCCTCCGCAGAAAAGGATATCGGCACATGAGACCACTCCGGCATTGCGTCTGCAGATGACGAAGTCCCAATATGGCCTACTTCTCTGACGTAGTCCCTTCGCTGTCTCTTCGACATGCTTCCGAGGGTACCTCCTCCGGAGATAGGGAGGACTACTCTTTTCCCTCGATCTTGCCCTTCCTCTTGCTTCGGAGGTGGCATAACATTGGCCACTGGAGGGTGTCTTGCAGCATCAAAGTTTTCTATCCGCGCCACAGCCTGGACCGGCTCGGGGCGCGTTGCAGCTGGAACTCGGTCGGTAGTACCTCGACCCGAAGTTCTCTCTAGGTACTCTCCCCTTAGGGTAAGTATAGCCTTGCAAGTATCAGTTGCATGGCTTCGATTTTCTCCATGGATGCAGCAGAAAAGGGTCTGGCCCTTGCCAGTCGTTTTCCCTGGCGGCCTCCAGCCGCTGGCCTTGTTCCCCGTAGACTGTGGAGCTCTCTGCGTAAACTTCTGTGGGGGTGCAATATTCATGACTTCAGAACGAGGGTGTTTTTGCCCTCTTCTCCGATCGTGTTGAACTTCGAAGACTGGTTCTTGCGGCTGTGCCGAAGTTTTCACTTCTACTTTAACTTCTTGCAATATGGACGAAGTAGCAGCAGTCCTTCGAAGCCAACCCTCTTCTGACCTCGCATACTCCTCGAAGTATGACATCAACTGAGAGACTGAGGAGATGCTTTTCCGATGAAGCTTATCCAAGAGGCCTTGATGAGTGACGCCTTCTCGAGCTGCATCAACTACCGAAGATGCAGACAACCCCCGGATTTGCGACTTCGTATGAGCGAAGCGCTTAAAATATTGCCTCAATGTTTCTCCGGGGAGCTGTTTCACCTGGAAAAGGCTTCCTGTTGACATGGGAGGCACGAAGGTGCCTTGAAAATTGCTTATAAACTTCTTCTTCAGCTGCGGCCATGAATTAATTGATCCTGGCTTCAAGGACCAGAACCACCTTAACGCCACTCCTTGAAGAGCTAAAGGGAAGCACTTCGCCATGGTGTCTCGAACTCCTCCGCTAGCTTCAATTGCTAGGGCATAAGAACGAACGAACTCTCCGGGATCTTCATCTCCGGCATACTTATAGAGCTTCGAAGTTTTAAACCTTGGATCAAAGCGAACTTTCTGCAGCTCAGGATGCAGCGGAGATTCATTATCGAAGGAGGCGTTCTCCGGGGCTTCGGGATAATCGAGATCATCGTCTTCGGGCACTTCTGGGATAGTTGGGGTGGCTTGAGAGCGAAGCCTGTTCGCAGCTTCCTGTCGCCACCTTGCTACCTCAGCTTGAAGGTTGGCCATTTGAGTGGCCATATCTCCAAGATTATCTTCATCTCCTCCGGAAGGATCTTCCGGGTCTTGAGAACTAGTAGGATCAGTTTGAATTGGGATGGAAGGTGGAGGAGGGACTCCGGGTGGTCGAAGTATGGAAGGGGTTGACGGAGAAGCTTCGTATGTTCGAGGGATGGAAGCCCCTTCCGGAGTTTGCGGAGGGAATGTCGAAGGCCCTCCGACTTCAACCGTGTCGAATGGTATATCTCCGGAGATCCGAGAAGACCTCCGAGTGGGATTGCGGGGTGCGCTCCGCTTAGGAGGCATGATGTAAGAAGTTGGTAGAGAACGAAGTTTTTCGGACTAGGTTCCCCACGGACGGCGCCAACTGTTGGCGTAAAAGATTACGCTAACAGGTTTCTGTAGAAAAGAAACTAACAAACGAAGTGTTTGCGAAGAGAACTGTTCTAAGCCTCCGAAAGGATAACAACTTAGAATAGTTCGAATGTGTGTATTGAATAACTTGTATTCGGTCCTTATTACAGGGTGAAATAGGGGGTATTTATAGGCCCAAATATTAAGGAAAAGACCTATTTACCCCTCTATTACAACCGACATAGTGGAAACTATTCGGTACCCTTGATAGGGCTAAAATGGTAAAAGATTAATTTAATGATATAAAAGATAAATCTTCCATCTTAGCTGGCAATAAAGATCTTACAGAACCTTAGTTCGAAGATGTACTTCGAACTAATGCCTATCTTCGTACTTCGAGCTTGACTCAGGGTATCTTCGAAGATGGACGTCTGGAAACCTTCGAATCCACTATCTGCTGTCATGCTGTTGCAGCAATAACCCCGAAGAGGAGATATTTTCCCCCAACAATACTTATATATAATTATTAAAATTTATCTTAAATGACTCTATTATCATTATTTTTTTCTTTGAAAAAAGCTAGTTTTTTTATTTGAGTAGTTGGTATTTATTTGAAACAACAAGAAAATACAAAAAAATAAGGAAAAGTTCTTAAACGATTTATATTATGAAATATTTGAGTATTCTAAAATGACTTATAAAAGAAAACGAAGGTAATGGTTGTTTTGACGTATAAAAAATAAAAAATGTATGATAATTCAAATCTTATTCCCTAATCCTTGAGTCTCGGAGGAGCAATACTGGTTTGGGTTTTTAATCCGTACCAACTTCATGTTTTCTATTACTTTATTCGTCTTATAATGTAACAATCTAGTACATAATAGGACATTTAATAGTACAATAAATCTAGATAGTAATATTGTTCATATTTGTTATACTATAAAATGTTATATTCGATACTAGATTGTTATATTATGAGAATCGGAAAGTAGTAGTGATGGTTTTATCCCGAAGTTAAATATGTAGTGTTCATGGCTTCGAAGCCTCAGGACTCCCAAACAAAGGCATTCGAAGGCTATGCAATGCCATGAAAGGTTTTGAAAAGTCACCTTCCCTATGAAGTCTTCCGAGTTCAGAGAGTTGCTGCAATTATTAACAAGACACTTACATTCTAAGTGTTTTCACTTAGGAGTTTACTGTTTTTTCCTTTACTAAGTTTTGTGTATAGTGTCAATAATGTTTGGTTGTAATTAAAGGGTAAAATAGTATTGACATGTTATATGTTTGCCTATAAATACTGACTTTTTCGACTGTAAAAGAGATTGAATGTTGTAAACATAATTAATATTACTTACGGTATGCTAAGGTTGTCATCATTAGGCTTAAAATAGAGTAAAACTACTTCGTAACTAAACAACCTTTCGCGAAACTCTACTCTCTCTGGTCTATAAATATTAATCATTTAGACAGAATTACACATACCAAGATGATATTAAATAAAGTTAAAGGATTGTCTCGACTGGTTATGGATCCTAGATTTTAGTGGTGCCACCCAAGTTCAACTCTAGTGACCACATCCCATTTGGACAATTAAAGTGACAAACACTTCAATTGACGAGACGACTAATATTTGTACACTCTCAATAAAAATCAAAATGACTATTATTTTTACACCGGAGTAAGTATTATGTTATTTCGACGTATAGGTTATTCCATAAATATTTTAATTTTAGAATAAATTTAATAAATTAGTTATAAAAGTAAAAAAGCTAAAGTATTCTTACTAATAATAAAGTAGTATATATTATTAAAAGTACAAATAAAAAATCGGCAGGTAGCATCCTCCTTATAACTGATAGCACAACGAAGATAACTTAACGACAGTTTATTCACCCAAACAAAGCAACCATAGAATGATAGAAGTGTGTAAATATGGCAAGCTAGCGGTGCGACAACCTATTGAATAGTGGGGTTCCAAATGTGGAAGTGAAGAAGATATTTCTTACCTTCGATCGAGGAAGAATAGTTATGTTAAACGTACCGGTTGGTAACCCTTTAATCACACAAACACATTTAAACAAAATTCTTAGATGACCTTTTCCGCTCAGTTGTGACGGGGCGGAGGCATTCCAGCTCAGATCCGACGTATAGTACGGCGCCGATGTCATTTTTGTGCATTTTTTCACGTCAAAACCACACCCTTTTCCGCTCAGTTTTGATCATCTTCCTCATGACCGACCGTCCATGTCGATCGACGGAGCTTCCGTACCTCACCCGCGGTGTACGCGTTGGCCTGACGGGGGCCACTGCAGTACTGCACCGGCTGGTGACCTCGCTTGATGAACCTCCAGCTTTACTCCTCCGCTTAGATAGAGCTAGCTAGTAGCTCGATCGATCGATAGCCGGTAGGTAGGTGTCCTCGCCGTCGCCGAAGAAGCTTCTCAATCAAGTACCCGCAGAGAAAACAAGATCTGCATCTATCCACCATTCGCCGTACGGCGATACGATCGATCGAGCTTCTCATCTGCAAAAGTTGGATTTTTTTTTCCGATCCTCTCCTCCTCCGCTCGATCGGATGAGAACAAACCAGGGTTTTAGTGCTCCTACTAGCTACCACTACAGTCCAGCTGCAGCATTATGTCCTCCGCTCCGTAGGTGACAAAATTAAGCAACCTCATAAAAACACCAGCGACAGCGATGGCTGCATGCATATTGCACGAAAGCACTGTTCTTTTTTTTATTAGCAGTGCACATATCACCCGGACAGGGTGTAGCATGGACATCATGTCTCACGGATCGGTCACACCATGCGCCCCTCGACATTAACCCGTCTTGAATTGGATCGCTTCAGAATCGTACACCGCCTGATGGATGGGATATATGATGCTTGCCTTCACTCTAACCAGGGCCAAAGTAATTAACCCCTTGATTGGCCAGATCAGGTTCGGTTCAGAAAACCTAACAGATGACAAAAATAGTGTTCCAGATTTCGATAGTGTTCGATCTCTTCCTTCTTGTCATCGATCTGTTAACTCAAAACAACGTGTTGTTTTGTCAGACATTAGTGGTAAGCCACGCTACGGTGATGTATATATGAAACTGAAGCTTTCTTTCTTATAGTTCTAGTCCCTTTAAAATATAGCAATTGAGATTATAGAAATACTACTTATGAATTAATTAATTTTTTTACGATGAACAGCGTTCGGCCATGCCCTCGCACAAGTCGCAACCTGCGTAGTTCGACAGGAATTCACACTCCGCCGGTTTCGGCGGCGTTGTCTGATTGCTCATAACGGAGACGTCGGCACAATGAAAAATACGCGTTTGCATTACTTATATTACTAGCTATATTAATGAGAAATCTCACTGCCACGTACGGAGCAAGACATGCATTATGGATTGGGAGTGTCTTAAGAAATATTTCTTAGAGATCCGGATTATCTATCAGATAAATGTTTCAGATTTAGGTTGTGTACAAATTAAAAAATCTGGAGTCTGAATTAGAATTAATTGCGAAATAGCTATTCTACACACGTAATATAGAATAGTGCTACCGTGTGTGTGTGTGTATATATATATATATCTATATATATATATATACAAATGTTATCCTACACCATAGGTGTAGAATAACTATTCTACCGAAAAATCTACTACTGAAAAAAAAACAGTACTCAATTATTATTCTACTGAGAAAATCCACTACTGAAAGTAGTCGGTGTAGAATAGTTATTCTACCCACGTAGCAGTGATTCCACGCAGTGATTCCACCTGGTCCTTCCTCCTTAATTCGGTCCTCGTCCTTTTTCACAGTGCTGCACTTGCCGGAGTCGCCTGGGAGCAGCGGTTGCAAATGCGGCACAGCGCCAGGAGGTAGCCCACTTGCTCTTATGGTTAAGACGGCACGTACTCGTTTTATATTTTAGCCAAATTTTATATTGTTGAGGAGGTACGAAGTGATACCATAATTTTTTATATTAATTCTATTGTCTGTCGATATCTTAGGTAGGAAAAAATTCTACTCTACCTCTCGAAGTATTACACTGTAGATGAATATTGTCTTTAACTAAAAAAATCAGACTCTTAATCACTGAGCTAATCTATACAAGACAAATAACCCATGGAACGGTTTTCTATGTCGATTTTAATAACATGACAGTTCAACACTGATGATTTTGCTGATGTGACAATCCACACTAACGGTTTTATTGATGTGACTGTCCACATGGCTTAAAACTAGAATTTGAATGGCAGAACCTACTAGTAACATGAATTTTTTTCTTTTTTCTTTTCTTTTCTTTCTCCTTTTTTCTTATTCTTCCTACTTCCCCTCTTTCCCGCGGTCAACTCCCTACTCGTCTAACTATGCCCCCGCCCTGTGTCTTACCGTGACGTGTTGTTGAACCCTCGCACCTCATCACAGCGTGCCACCGCTCCCCCCCGCATGCCCTAGCACTGCACATCTTGGTTGTCACGCGCCCCTTGTGTGATCTAGAGGCCACACGCCCTAGTGGTCATGCACCCTAGCTCACCTTAGAGGAGGATGGTCATGAGACGATGTTGTGCCATGGCCTTGTACTCCTTGTATCGGAGCTCCACCACACACTTCCCCGCAAAGTGGTCGTGGGTGGTGCCAAGGCTGCCACATACCTGTCTCTCTACTGAGCTCCAGCGTGTCCCCCATGCTTATGTCGTTGAGGCCACAGCAAGCCCACGCCACCGAGATCGCCGCTCACCCGTGCCTCGTCGTCGAGCTCATGCATGCTCCTCATGCCTGCGCCATTGAGGCTGCCATGAGATCGCGTTGTCGAGGCTGCCGCACACCCATGCCTCGCCACCGAGGCATTCGCACGCCAATGCCTCGTCAATGTTCTTGTCTCCCCCGCTCCCTAGCCTCTCCCCGCACTGCACCTCCGCGCCGTTGTGCCGAGCCACGCCCACACAAGCCAGGAAGAAAAAAGAAAAATAAAAAGAAAGAAAAAAAAGAAAAAGGAAAGAAGAAAAAAAAGAAAGGAAGAAAAAGATAGAAGAAAAAAGGAAAGAAAAGGAAATAGTTAGAGAAAAATTTTAGATGTCGACGCACAATCACATGGACAACTACCACAACAAAACAGTCAACATAAACAGCTAGTCAACAAAACCTCCAATGTGGACTGTCGCATCAGCAAAACCGCCACAGTAAACTGTCTCAGGGTTATTTGTTTATATATATTAGTTTGGGGTTAAAAGTCTGATTTTTTAGTTGGTGACAACATTCTTCTTCAGTTTAATGCTAAACGCGGTAAACTAAACTTTTTTAATTTTAGGTATAAAAGACACCAAAATTAAAACTAAAATTGAGGTATCACTTTATCTTCAAAACTATAAAACCGCTCAATATTTTACTAGATGTATGTCCGTCCTTACTGTTTTTACAGACACATTTATGGTCACTGTCAGTTTGGTTAGTGCTTATGAACGGGGAAAAACATAGGAGTACATTGTTTCGAGGGGATTTGCGAATCTAACGAAAATCGTGTGAAAATATCGAGAACCAAACGCGTTTCAGGTTACTGACAAGTAGTTCGAACTTCGAAGAAGAACGTAACAATCCCAGAAAGTCAGAACACAGTTGGTACAGGCAGGCTGGCAGCTACCGATCAGAACTTGTTCTCGTACGAGGTTTCGGCTGGCAAACAAAACGCAAACGTACAGTTGAATTTAGCCGGCTCTCAGATTTGTTATTAGTCCGTCTAAACGGTTTATGCGCAGAATTACCATTCGTCGATCATATTGATTTCAAATCCTAGTCGAAAGTTCCTCAAACTGGGGCTCTTCGGGAGATTCTCACTGGGATCTGGCCCTGGAAGCTTCAATAGCTTGGAAGCCTACAAAAATATAAAATTTTGAGCAAGCTACGATATGATCATGGCCGGAAGTTAGAGTTAATGTTTAGCAATTGTGTTAGCTACAACAGATTTTTATATGCATACGGTGTATAAGTGAACCTCGAAGGATTCTCACAGAGGGAGATAAGATTTATACTGGTTCAGGCCTCCCCTGGAGGGATAATAGCCCTATGTCCAGTTTATAGTGGATTTGTTATAGTTTTATCTCTGCTGAATCTCACTATTACAAGGGCATGACCCTGCTTTTATAGGCACACAGGCTAAAAGAAATGACCAAATTACCCTCTACAAGTTATAGGCTTTATAGGGGCAAAAAGGAAAAATGCTAGAGTATTGTACATCTGACTTTACAGACTAGTAAACAAACGTCACTTCTGAAGCATACCAAGGGCGAGGGGACCCCGGTATGGCTTTATACTGTAGTGATGCTGGGATATTTCTTCTGGTTCAGAGTACTTGCCGGAGTCTTTCAAGCAGAGGCAACTGAGGAGGCTCCGAAGAGCACTCCAAAGTGGACCTCGAGGAGGGCTCCGGAGGGCACTCTGAAGTGGATCTCGAGGAGGGCTCCGAAAGACACTCCGAAGCGGATCTTGAGGAGGATTTCGAAGTGAGCTCCGAACTGGCTCCTAAAGTGGTCTTCAAGAGGCTCTAGACAGGACTTCGAAGGAGACCAAAGGGGCCCAGAGGCTTGGCTCCGGAGGGCTCTGGAGGGATAAGCCTGGCTGTACTTGGAATTGTCTTCATCAAAGGGGGTCGTACTTTGCTTCTCAAGCTTCGGCGATGTCAGGCTCTAGGCCCGAGGCCTTCAAAGGTTGACGTCATTTGGCCTCTGGTTTAGGGAAAACTTATTCCCCCAACAGCTAACCTTCCTTTTCAAATCAGACCATTTTAAATATATAGGTTCTCATTTTTTTTTAAGAATACTGCATACTGACTTTGTTTAAAAGACATATTTTGTTTTTTTTTTTGTGTGTGGAAGAAAGTTACACAGGTCTAGTATTAAGTTGCTCGTATATCTGTCACGGATACAAATTCTCGTGATGTGATTCATGAGTCCATGGACCCAATTAACGTTAGGAAAAGACATTCTTCAGTTGTAAGTCTGTGATAGACTGATAAAGATTATGTAGGAGTATTTTTGGTTTAGCTAGCGCCTAGCCTCTGCCATTGTTTGGCTAGAACACTATGGGCATTGGTACTATACATGTAAGCATCATGTCATGTCCTTTAAAGCCGGTGACCAACCTCCAGTTCGATCGTCTGTGCAAACAACTGTGCAACGGGGACAGCAGATACATAATGCATTATGTTCATGGTCCACTGGGTTGGTGTCTCTGTAAACTAGAGAGGGATCGAAGGAAAACAACAAATATAAAGTTGCTTGCAGCCCCGACCGTATACAGCAATCTATCCGTTGAAATATAACAGCATTTATTATGCACATGTGTTAAATAGACGTGTGAGTCTAGTGGTGGTTGATAGATAGAGTAACGAGTAATAAAATCAGAATATTAGAGGTGAAAATAACCTTTAGAACGGTTCTTGGTATCTTAGTTTCTCTTTTCTTTATACATCACTTACAGAAATTGTCGCCTCTTCAAAATAATTTATATATAATTATCTCTTTTCTCTCCCAATTCCCTTGTTGCTTTTGTATGGAGAATTTTTTCTCACCGATCTCAATAAATCCTTTGACACATAAATTTTATTAATGCTAAGAAACGATCCCATTCAATAAGTTGGGACTTGCGTTATTATTAGTATTAGGTTATATTAGCATAAATTTTAAACTTTAAAGACTATATTTTATATAAAGAGTAATATCATAAGCTGTTAGACAGTTTGCAAGGTACTCACAAACATATTAGTACATAATAATTATATGGTTTATGCTTTAAAATGCTTAGTGCTAAATTAATTTATACGTATTAATAATATATTTAAGAAAAGTTAATGGTCAAAGTATAGTTTCAAAGACTTTTAATACGAAAATATGTTTTATAAAAGTGAATGAAGAGACGTTGTTTACATACCAATGTGTATTAAATAGAGCATAAAGGTTGTTTTAACTGGTTACTTTGCAAGATTTTATTAGTGTCACCTAAGTTCAACTCCTATTATTAGCAAAAACTTTCAGGAGAAGATGAGAAACACTTCGATTGACGGGGTGACTAATATTTGTACACTTTCATCTAAATACTAAAACGATTATTATTTATATACCGGAGGAGTAGGTTTCAAGCAGTAAAATCACGGAGACGTGGACTACAATTAGGGATTAGCTTCTCACGGGAGCAGAGCACCAGCATGAGCTTTCATGATAGCGTAAATTTGCGGCCAAGGCATCGTCCATGCGAAGATAAGATCATTTAGGTGCCAAACATTGCAAAATTCATAGTTCAAATAGGTCCATATTGCCCAGAGTCCCAGAAGAATATATTTTTAGCCGGTTCTGACTGTTCAAGGGTGTAAAATATCTGGCTTTGTATGAATAGGTCATTTTCTAGAGTGGGACAATATCACAATAGTTAATAGAGGTAAACTATACTGTACTCATATGATGGCTACTGGTGAGATTTGTAATGATTTATGGTCCTATGGAGGAAGTTGCTAGCATTAACCACGCCCAATGAATAGAGAATATCGGACACTTTATTGGGATCAGTAATCCTTACATTTGAATGAGCAGACTTCGAATCATAAATTGACATAACTAACACAACAAACTGCTGAAGGGCATTCCATCAGGAATCAGACATCTACTAGAAGTCTACAGACTACAGGCGGACCTTCAACTTATCATCCATTCTGGACGTCAAAAACGTGGAAACTCAAAGGGGGCATAAGTAAATCACAACTAGGTTAGTTCTATCTCCGTTAATCTGCAACCTTTTGAACTGAGTTTGGTGAAAGCCATGCCAATGTGCAAATTATGTTTGTTAAGTGTGTGTTTGGTTGAACCGTATATTTAAAAAAAACTATTGTGAGTTGTGAGCTATAGAAAAACTGTTGTGAGCTGTAGAAAAGTTGAAAAGTTATTTAGTTGGAATAGTTGTAGATTTATATTTTAGTAGTTCATGATTTTTAGTTACATTATTAATGTGTAATTTTACATGTAAATCATTCTAATCATAAAATTTTGCAATGTTTATATTAAAATTATATATTTTAAATTACACTAAAATGATATATTTTACTAAAATTTTACTTTTTCAAATTTTACATGAACTGATATGTTTTAATAGCATGATTTAATAGCATGATAGGTAATATTTATTCAAAGTTGAACTAAGAAGCTGTGAAATCTAGATTATACCAGCTTTCAAATTTATACTACAAAATCTACAGATTAAAAAAAAACGATTGAACTATTTGGTTCAGATTTCAGCTTCCGAGCTAGAAAGCTGATTTAAAAATCTAAAACCAAACAGACCCTTAGATAAGAGCACCTCAAGAAGCTTGTGGTAACTAAAAGAGGATGCTAATCTTAACCAAGTGGTGTTCAGTACACCTTTGCAGAAAAGCAGGGACCGTGGTTGCATGTACCACCATTCTTGCTTGCAGAGTGGAGGGAAGTAATCAGGTTGTGTTTTCTTGGATTCCAAAATCGAGAGTCAGAACTGTAATTATCAGAAAGCATTAGCATTCCCCAGCTTGAGCTTGCCATCGTTAGTAAACACCAAACAGAACTAGACATCTTCCTATTCCCTGAATTTAGGAGATTTTTCTAGAGAGTAAAAGTTTTAATTCTATCAACAAGTAATACAACATGCAAAGAATGGTCACAGCAACAAAGCTAGAACAAACTTAACTCATTCATCTAAAACTACTTACTCATCACTGAATTAGTAACATCCCAAGTACACAACCTCATGTATGTCGATTCATGGCTTAAGAACTGGAACAATATATGTTCTTGATTCTCATATGTGGTCTGTCAGATTTTTTGTAGTGCTTATTCAATCAGATAGCAACAGAAAAGAAAATATTGTAGGGGCGTCATATCCTAAATTACAGTCTGCACTCTGCAGGCCACACATGCATGGCTTGAGAAGTCGGATTAAAAACAAAAATAGAAGCTTCAAAAAGGTGTCTGTTTGAACTGAATATGTGTGTGTTGTCGTGATAGCTGAACTTTCTTTGTTAAAAAAACGTGATAAGGAACTAGCCAAGTGTGTCAAATGAAAAATATTGATCAATAACACCTAATCATCAAGCCTTTTCTGATATAGGATATACTAGCTTTGGCCATCTATCATTATGAAACATGAGTACATTGTAAGTAAGATCGTAGTGAGTAACACCTGTTGTACACCATATGTGAGTGATCCCTACTCCAGAAATTCTTCCATAAGGCCCTATTATAAATTTGATAGAACATTATTTAGAAGATGAAATAAACAGTGTGCATATCACAAACAGATAGCAAACCTGCAATATAAATTGTTCAGTATTAGTGCACCTTAGGAAATGGAGCGAGTTCTTTGTCAGTGATATGGAATGGTCATCCAAGAGTACTTCACCAATGCCCTCAAGCACACGAACATGGATGTAGGGATCCTTGGGAGGTACCATGTCCTATAAAAGTTGTACAGAAAATCCTGTGATTGTATTTCATCGTTATGAAAGTAAACCTTCTTCTTAAAGCCTTTCAATCCTAAGCAAGTTAGAGTAGGCTAGTTGAAATCCAAAACTTGGATTTCATCTCCATTTGAGTGACTAGATTTTCCATTGGATAGGTATTGTATTTCATCGTTATGAAAATAAATAAAACAGAAAATTACTGTACCCTGTTAAATCTATATCCATCTCTGAAATGAATGATTTAATAGCAGTGGAGTCTGGAGTGGTTCTTGAAGTACTCTTTCTCTAAAAATGGAGTTTATCTTGTATTTCATGAGGAAGCACAGGACCAATTTCCATCTAAAACTCTGAATAACTTCTGCTCGGTTGTACCTGATCAAATTAAATGCTTTCAGTTCACATACCCAAAATCAGAGTAAGCATGCAGCGCAATCAGCATAAAATAGAGAAATTAAACAGTTTGTTCAGGTGTGAAATTTCAATTCGTGTACATGTAAGCCACAAGGCATCTTTTGTTACGGAGCAGCGAAAGATGATGGATAGCTGCTCCGTAGTGGTTCTCATTTCTGTTGTTTCAATGTCTAAGTTTTGCTCCACCATTTTCCTGTCATAAGCACAAAGAATATCAGGAATCAAAGGTTAGTAGACTGCCCTGTTGAGGAGTCAGCTAAGGATTTTAATGGTTTCATGTAGTTCTATTTTGTTTTGCCTGTGGAAGACATCCTAGAAATCGATCATAAGTTCATAACCCATACTGCAAAGTTAGATGAAGATGATCGTATTTTGATCAATTTTCTGATAGGAGGCAAGTTACTGATCAATAACTGGAACTGTGTATTGTGCTCATTGCACTCTCTAATAACCTGATCAAACACATCGCTCTGCACATCCATAAGACAGTAAGTTAGGGACCGATTCATTAGCATATTGGTTAACCAAAATAGAATGAGATAGACTACCCAGTCACAGACAGAGACGGTAATGTTAATTTATACTACCAAAAAAAAATTGGCAGACAAACAGCTCTGATGCCGCCACAGTTTCATTCTAAATGTTTCAGAACTAGCTTATCAGCATGTCATCATCAGGGTAAACCAAAGAATCTCACAAATCGCATGCAACTTGCAAGCCAGACCACAAAGTTAAATTGTTAAAATTTAAATTGATGGATCATGCCCTAAATTCCGCCGGATCACTAGGTAAGGTGCACACTCTATGAACTCAATCCCTAAGAATACAGCCAGATCATACATAATTCCGTCCTAAAACAGACATCAACGAAACCGAAACACGTGCCGCTCAGATCTCGAGCCAGCCAGTAAACGCGCGAGGGCTTCCGAGGGTAGAAGCTTACATTGGATTGAAAGGCGCGAGCTGGCCGGCCTCGCAGGAGTCGGGCTCCTCAGCAGCTGCGACGCGCGCCGTCCGTACATCCTCCTCGCCGACGCGCGCGACGTTATTCGACGGAGTGGCGCTACAGCGGAGGTCCGGATCTGCCACGGTGGGAAACTGATGCCCGTGGGGAGACGTCCGAGAAGCGGGCGGCGGGGTTTTTTCGCGGCTGGCGGTGGCCGCCTGGCCGGAGCCGCGGGCGCGGCCGTGTGGAATTGGAGGGGAATTTCGGTGCGAGCGCGCGGGAAAAAAACGAGGAGTTTTGAGGAGAGAATTTGAGAATTGTTATTTTATAAAGTCTACTGTTATGATTTAGGTGATTCTATATGTCAGTTTTAGAAATGGTATCATAATCAAAGTATACATATAAATTATTTTTTTTGAGGATAATAGTTATTCATTACACTTTGGTCAAAATTACTCATTATTATCTCATATCCAAATACTAGCTCCTCCCTATTCAAACATTTTATTTTAAAGAGTTATTATAGTACTGTATTTTGCTATGTAAACACACTACTGATAATCCTTAACTCATAGTTTATTTTTTCTTCATATTATTAAAACCAGTTTATTGTAGTCTTCATCTATAAAATTGGATTTCAATAATCCCAACTGAAATAAGCATAGTCTTATTATTTCAGTTTACCTAGCACGTCTTGGTACTAAAGGTGTGTTTAACCACAGCAAAATTTGGTAATGTTAAATTTTCGAATTATCAAAATTTGGTAAGGTAGAATATCTGGTTGTATGTTTGTTTGATGCGTTAATTTTTTTGTACGTGGAAGATTTTAGAGTTGCCAAGGTTTTGTGCGAGGAAGTTTTTAGAGTTGCAAAAAAATACATAGCAATATTTTGTGTTTGTTTACTCTGCCGCCTTACAAAAATTTGACCTTAATTTGGTATGGTTGAAAATGGTGGCAGACCAAAGACGCAAGAATACATTACAACCTTATCAGTATTTTCATCCCAAAAAGACAGATCAATATTTTCTTCCCAGTATAAAATTAATGATTTATTCTTTTGGTCTCCTGTCTACATGCCAGTGACTTAGGACCGTGCGTCAATGAGCAGGAATAAATTATCAGTTCGAGCCAGCATTGCGTGAGAGCTAAGAGACATAAGACATTAACAATCGATATTAAATTCAGTAACAGTCATGCATACCTAGGGGTTTTCCAGAAGGATGAGTGTTAAATTACTGAATCATTGGGCCAACTATTGAGCTGGTGAGCTACGTTGCCAATAACTTTAGTAACACTTCGTCTACGAAATGATAATACAGCAACTGCTTTGCCCCGGACCTTGTTGAAGCGGCGGAATTATGACGGCAGACAACAGGCTTCTTCGGGTTGGCCCTGCTACCCGTTCTGCCACTTGTGTCTGGTAGAAGAAGAGACGGCTTGTCACCTTGCTTGTGGATGCAGTTTCACGGCTCAGGTTTGGATGCTGGTTGCGAACCATTTCCGCCTACGGCATCCTCCAACACTGCCGTCCCAAGAGCTCTCACAAATATGGTGGTACAATGCATGCAAAACGATCGACACGGGCAAAATCGGCGGAAATTAAATGGTTTAATCATGTACCTATGGTGGAATGTCTGGAAGGAGCGTAATATGCGTATCTTTTCATCAACCTATGAGTCTATCTCTTCAGTGAGTAATTGTGTCATTTTCGATTTTACAAAGTTAGCACAAGCTATAGAGATAGAACAATAGGTTGACTCTGACCGCCCCCTCTTAATAATATTTCGCCGGTGAATCTCTCGCTAGCTTTTTAAAAAAAAAAGTAATACAAGCAACTCAAAAGGAGAGTAGTTATCTTCGAGACGATCATATCTTTTAGCATGTAAGATGAACATCCGAACGTGAAACAAGACTGATCTAAGCCGACGTGGGAGCTGAGGCCCCCGTGCGTCCTATTTGCCAGTTACACGAAGGGCGACCTCACAATCTGACGGGAACTCAGTTTGGTCTAAATATAAGTCAGTTCACACGGTATGAGCATTGATGAATGTTTGCAAAAGAATTTGCAACATTATAAACACAAAAGAAATTGAAGATACATCACTACTTTTATTGAGATCCGGTGACAAACACAACAGGAAACAACACAACACAACATTAAGTTGAATCATCTATCGACCATCGCTGTGAGGCCGGGTGCTGTTCCACTAGTTCCCCTTGACGACCGTCCACCGGGCATGATGCGCTGTGACAGCAACAGTAGTTGTCACGCTTCCCCAGAAGAATCCTGCAGTACATTGGCAGACAGGAGAGTTGCAGATGGAAGGATATCAAGATAAAAGAAAAAAAAAGCTGAGCATTTTCATTGCACCATTGACAAACTAAGCATACAGTGGAAAGCAACTTGCTGTGTCAGGTTCGGCAATTATTCATGAGGCAGCATGCGTGAAACTTTGCAAATGAAATGATAAAAGGGTAGAATGTTGATGAGAATATGTATGGTGTGCAGTGTGCTGGATTTGATTCATAAGTTAGCAAATCACCAACGGACAGGTGTTTTATTGCACGGGGAATTTGATTATATACCCATCCTTTCTTTGACACTAAAATGATCTGAGGACAGTTTGAGCATAAGAAAGATATAGATAGATTGGGTTCAACAACTAACAGTGTTTGTGCCATTCACTGTCCAATTACATACATAACATAAGTATATAGGACGCGTAACTATCTTTTGTTTTTACAGTCTGGATCTTGATAAGATTAGTGACCACATCCAAATGTTATAGTTGTGTACTATAAAACGCTCAGATGAACATACGACTTTGCAATTTAATAATCGTAAGGCTACAAGTTTATGCCTTGATGGTTCCTATTGGCTGTGATGGCGCCAAGGCAAAGTCAGATAAGCATCGGCCCTGTAACACGAGGTGTTCAGATTTAAAACTAACCGTACTACGGAAGTTGACATGTGATGACGCTGGACTACCGATTTAAGTAATCAATCATACTTCTGACACAGAATGACAAAAACTTATCCGTCTAAACTACCCGCAGCTGGCCAAATGCGGGCTCTATTGTCAACGACTGCACATTTGATTCTTGAATCCTGACGTGGTAACATTGCAGATTTTTTTTTAAATTTCAAATTTGTATGATAATTTGAAAAAATTATAAAATAGATATTTGTCGATACTTGGTCGGCCGACCGGTATCACGTTGGCACCAGTCGGGACGCCACATCAGCAGGAGTTGGCCGAGACGTGGCACCAATCGGCCATTGAAAGACATACGTTGACGTGACGCTAGTCAGCAGAAAAATATCGTTGCGCGTCAAGGGAACGTGGCGCCTAGCCAGCATTTGGTCGGCTGACTGACGCTGATGGTGGCACCAGGTCGGCCAATCAAGTACTGACTAGTACATATTTTTACAATTTTTCAAATGTCATACAAATTTAAAATTTTATTTTAAAACAATATTATTTCAAAAAAATCTAACATTGCACACGGAGTAGAGTTATACCTCTGGATCGAGCCAAGGCCGCGGCTGCCCATGACGAGCGTGTCGATCTTCTGCTCCTCCACGGAGTCGCATAGCTTCTCCCTGGCGTCGCCCCAGTACAGCTTCGCCACAACCGTCAGCTGATCGGAGCAGCAACGAAAACAGCAGTCATTTTCGTCACCGGTCCAGCCATGCTCGTGCAAGACAGTGACACCACTAGTGTGAGAGCTCACGTACCTCCAGCTGGCGCGCGGCGGTTGTCGAGCATGTCGAGCACCTCGGCGTCGCAGTGCACACCGTACTGCTGCATCGCCGTCGGATCGCGGTAACTCGGAGGAGGGGGATCAGAGGCTGTGAGGAATCGGAGACGCAAGGAACTGCGTTAGGTTTGAGCCGATCGAGCAAGCAAAAGAAGCAAAGGGGCTAGATTTGGGCGCGGCTCTTACGGGATCCGGACTTGCCCAGAGGGCGTGCTTGGCCTCCTCCCCGCGTGGGCGCAGGAGTGCACGACGACGCACGGTTGTCGCTCCGGCGGAGCAGGTTGCTGATGGCCCAGTCCAGCGCCCTCTTGCTGCTGTCCGAGTAGTCCATGCGCCACCCCCCCGATCCTGCGCTCGTCATCATCCTTTCACTACCTGCCATTGCGCCGCGCCGATCCCCAAAAAATGCACCTAAGCGTCTATCTCCGGCGAAAGTGTGTTTTCGACGGTGGCGAGGTGGAAGATATGAGCAGAGTAGCGTGGTTGTTCTGTATAAAAAGGACAAGGAGTGAGGCACAACGCCGGGCGATTTCTGGTTTAGAGCAAGACGGCGCCGTTTGCGAAAGACGCCTCTGCGCGTCGGTGGACTCGTGGAAAAAGCGTGCACACCAGAGCTCGCTTGGAAAGACGCATCTCCACGCGTAACACGCGTGACGCAGACCGCTCGCGCGCCACACCGCGGCGCCCGGCGCAGCGGGTCGGTTGGTGCCTTTGTGGCCGAGCGCGTTGTTTGGGCTTGGGACGCAAACCGCAAGCGGATGAGTCGCCGCCGGTCGCCGTGCAGAGCGTATTTACGTCGAGCTCCACAATTCCACGAGGTTTCTCCGGTGAGACACCTGTTTCCGCGTGAGGCGTCCGAGTTCTGGGTGGGAAAGGTGTCTGCACGAGTTTGCGTGAGGGAGAACGGTCGCGTTCCGGGTCGTCTGGATTTCCTTTCGGTTTCACCTTTTGGTCCTGCGATGTGCGATGTTAGCTCACACGGACTTCCTTGCCTTTTTTTGCTTGAACCAGATAAGCCCTTATCAGTGATTATATTCTGTGCTTCCTCCATACGTTCCGAGGTTGCTTACACTCAAGCGACGTAGGCTACCGTAGCTCGCACTTACGAGTGCCATCTTATATCTGTCTAGTAGCTAGTATTAGTGCTGTAATATAATCTGTTCTTAATGAAGATAGTATATACTAGTAAATTTATATACACCCGTGGAAAGTTTTTATGACAAGAAATACAAAAATAGACCGTATAGCTATGAAATATTCATAAAGCAATAAAATATTTTACGTTTTAATCTAGTACTATACTGGAATGGGATCGGCTTTTGGCGGACGAAAGTTCCTTGTTTTCTCTTGTAGTGACCTCACTATAGTTGTTGCTACCTGCTACGGACCCAGGTTAACTATGTAGTTTATATATATTGGCGCAATTGTGTTTGCGTCAACAGATTGATATCATCTTGAAGGGCTAAGGTTTCTAATTACAAGGAGATTTGAACCTCCTCTAAGGGTTCAATTCGTATGAAGAGCGGTTTATACTGGTTCGGGCCTAACCGAGAGGGATAATGTTAGAGTATGAGGCAATTTCTCGATTGATTTTTCAAATAGTAGTCACACTAATTAGCATGAATAGATTATCGTACTAGTCGACAAGAACGCAATAATCATGATTACGTAAAACATGATTATAAACAGTACATAAAGGTAAATCACGTACTATATGGTAATCGATGACGAACGCGGTCGGGGAGAAATACTTTTGTTTGGTCGAATCGCAACACCCGACGGCGACCAATGGTAGATGTAGATGGAAGATGTGCCATGATGACAAACTAGAGCAGTTGCGTGGAGCGCTTCCAAAAAACCTATTCGCCCTCTCCCGGTGCAGGATTGCAAGGACGACCAGTTTCGGAGACCTACTCTCCCGTTCCCGGTGCACGTCGACGAACAGAATGGAATAGTTTACAGCGGCAGTACAACAAAGAGAAGAGACAAGCAAAAAACTAACATGGTTCTATTGTAATCATCATCATAAATCAGTCAGATCTACAGGTATTATAGGGAGCAACTAGATCTCGTGTCACGATCACAGTATCAATCAAGTCGGTTTCCATATAATCATATTCCGCAAATTTCGCCATGTTCCCTAAAAATAATAAAAAAAAAAAGACTGCATCCCTACAAGGTAGGGAGTGAGATTCCGGGAACACGTGGTCAAGCTCGGCAAGTCACCTCCGACTCCAATCCCGACTCGGATCAAACACTTGGCAGTGTTGACCCTAACTCCCGAGTCTTTAGATCGGATTCGACACTCGGTAATGCCGATTGTTGAATCCGATATCCTGCCACTCGGTAGCTCAATGGACTTCCTTGCCTTTTTTGCTCGAACCAGATAAGCACCTTATCAGTGATTATATTCTGTGCTTCCTCCATACGTTCCGAGGTTGCTTACACAAGCGAGTATGTACCGTAGCTCGCACTTACGAGTGCCATCTTATATCTTCTAGTAGCTCGTATTAGTGCTGTAATATAATCTGTTCTTAATAAAGATAGTATATACTAGTAAAATTATATATACTGTGAAGTAGTTTTTATGACACGAAATGCAAAAAAAGACCGTATAGCTATGAAATATCGTAAAGCAATAAATATTCTACTTTTTAATCTAGTACTATACGATCGAACGGGCTGATGTTGTGCTGATCAGTTTCATAGTTTATTTTTACACAACTCACCTTGCTATAGTTGTTGCTACCTGCTATGGGAGTGCGGACCTAGCATGGTGCAAGGGGTACACTTTACCCCCAATTTTTTTTTGCAAAAAAAATTCATGTATAAAATTTGCAAATCAAATTAAGAAGTGGATATTAGTATCATGGTTACACAAAATAATTTATTAGTGGAGAAAGAATGATTTTGAGTTCAATCCCCATGACCATGGCGTGAGTTTGTTCAGCATTTTTTTATTTTTTCATGGTTCATATGTCTTTTGTTTGAAATGATAGGCAATACAATAGATTGCTACATAATTAACTTTTCTCCGTTTACGTTCTAGTGAGAAATACAACTTATTACATGCATGTTATGTTACATTTAATGACTACATCAAATCAAACGCTTTATTGTTTGTAGTATATCATAATTATTTACATGTGTGCTGTGTTGTGTTTATTAGTGACGAGATCAAATCAAACATTGTTGTTCTGTGATATATTATGATGAAAGTATAATTTGTTAGTCCGATGTTTAAATATTATATTTAAATAAGTTTTAACTTAATCTTTTGATTTCAAATTTATCGTATTATTTAGTGCATATATACTGAATTATGAGTAATTTTAATAATTTTTACTCAATTAGAAAAATATTTTTATCAAATTATATATGGAGATTTGACATGGCATACTAATTGAATCTGTCACTGTTTAGCTTATTATGATGAGTTTATTTTAATGTTGTGCTACTTTTCATGTTATAACATGTTTTTTCGTACCATCGTAAAATCCTAGGTCCGCCACTAATGGTACCCATGTTATAGACCATGTAGTTATATATATATTATTATACCATTGTGTTTGCGCAAACAGTTTAATTAGTCTTGAAGGCAAGGGTTTCTAATTCAAAGAAGATTTGACCCCCTCTATCAAGAGAGTATTTTATATTGGTCCCGGCATCCGAGAGAAATATGTTAGAGTATTTAGGAAATTTCACGATTAATTTCCGAATAAGATATAAAAATCTGAAGTCACACTACCTAGCATGAATAGATCTATCAACTAGTCAGTAAGAACACAATAATCATGATTACGCAAAGCATGATTATAAACCGTACATAAAGGTCATCACGTATTGTAAAAAAACACTTTTGTTTAGTGCGGA